>CAJQZJ010034167.1:4950467-4982201 GCA_907164525.1 Lophiomys imhausi
TGCTCCCTGAACTCCACAGCTGCCACAGATGATAAAAATACCAGAGAGGGCTGCTGAGAGGGTTCAGTGTGCAAGAGTGCTTGTTGACAGAGAAGGATAGAACTGGCCTCCTAGTTGTGCACATACACACACACACACACACACACACACACACACACACACACACACACTACGTGCAATGATGAAGTTAAATTAAGCCAATGGGCAGACATGAAGCTGGGCGAGGTGGCCATACCTGGGATCTCAGCACTGGGAAGGCAGAAGCCAAGAGCTCCAGGCCAGCCTCAGCCGCAAAGCCAGAGTCTGCATCAAACAAACAAATAAAAAAAAACCAACCAACCAAACAAACAACAAACAAACAAAAAAACAGTCGAGAGCTTGAGGAAACTAAAGAGCTGTGCAGACTGAACACAGCGGTATTCCAGATCACTAAAAAGACGCATGTGGAAAGCTGGCAAAACCTACAAATATATCCTGGAGTTTTGTGAATAGTGACAGAACAACCAAGGTCTTGTTTATTTATTTTGAGGCAGGGTCTGGTGGAAACCAGGCTGGCCTCAAGCTCCCTGTGACCTTGAACTCCTGGTCCTCCAGACCACTGGGATTACAGGTCGGGGTCACCACACCTTGGTTTTCCTTTTCGTTCTTTCTTCTTTTTGTGTGTGTGTGTAGGGGGTTGAGACAGGGTTTTTCTGTGTATCCCTGGCTGTCCTGGAACTCACTCTGTAGACCAGGCTGGCCTTGAACTCACAGAGATCCTCCTGCCTCTGCCCCACCAGCCCCAGCACTGGTATTAAAGGTGTGCACTACCACACCCAGCCATTATAGAGTTTCAAACTGCCATGTGGGTCCTGGGATTTGAACCGAGGTCCTTTGGAAGGGCAGCCAGTGCTCTTAATCGCTGAGCCATCTCTCTAGTCTTTTCTTTTTTCTTTCTTTCTTTAAAGCAACGTCTTTGGCTATATAACCTTGGCTGTCCTGAAACTCACTATGTAGACCAGGCTGACCTCAAGTTTACAGAACTCTGCCTGCCTCCCAAGGGCTGGGATCAAAGGCATGTGCCACCATGCTCTGCTCTGCTTACTTGATTTTATATACTTTTTATTTGTGTTTTTTTTTGAGACTAGGATATGTTATGTTGTCAATCCAGGCTGCCCTGGAATACCTAGCCTCAGACCATCCCTCCTGCTCCAGCCTCCCAAGTAGCTGAGAGAACAGGTGTGCACTACCATGCCCCAGCTCGATGTCTATTCAGTTTTCTATGCTTTAATTTACCTTCAGAGAAGAACAGGGCACCATTTCATACTCATCTTTTGTTTTTTTAACGTTAATAACCTGAGTTGGATTTAAACTCACTCGATACCTGAGGCTGTCCTTGAACTCCTGACCTTCCTATCTCCACCCCCCTAGTGCCAGGATTACAGGAAGAACAACCACGTTGGCTCCCCATCTAATTTTCCCCCAACAATCTGAGCCCTAGAGGTCAGTCTCGTGGTGAAGTTCCTCTCCAGCTGGTCTTGTATCTGCTCCTCCCATTCTCCTGCCCTCTCTTTTTCCACTGTCCTCCCATCCTGGCTTCTCTGACTCCTCACCTTTCCAGGGAGTTGCTGACCTCTTCTGGCCTCCTGTATTCTCACTCCCTTGACTTGCTTCCCCCCACCCCCAGTGCTGGCTGTGGAACCCAGGGTCTCATGATTAATCCCTGAGCCACACCCGAGGCTCCAGACTTATCATCTTGCCATGGCTTCTCCACGGCACTTTATCACTGCCTGACCAGCACCATGTGTATTTATCTTCTTTTTCCCCACCTGTGTGACTCTGTCTCACAATAGCTTTTTCTGCCTTCTGGGATTTGTTGCTTTGTCTGTTGGCATTTGAGACAGGGTTTCACATAGCCCAGGCTAGCCTGGAACTTTGTGCAGCTGAGGATGGCCACCTTCTGGTCCTCTGGTTCCTCCCTCCTGAGTGCGGGGGTAGGGGAGGGGTGTTACAGGGATGCACCACAGCATGCCACACTTTCTCTGTGATACCCCGGCTGTACCTCCAGCACCCACAACTATCAGGAGCCCATAGGTGTCTTTGGGACAAGACAGGCTGAAGAGAAGCCTTTTGAACACTCCATCAAGCCTGACTGAGCAGCCTAATTGGCTCCCCTCAACTCCTTCCTCAAGAGTTAGGCAGGGTTCTCTAGGGAAGCAAAACTGAAGAGCGTGTGTGTGTGTGTGTGTGTGTGTGTGTGTGTGTGTGTGTGTGCGTGCGTGTGCGTGTGCGTGTGCCTGCGTGTGCGTGTGCGCGTGTGCGTGTGTGTGTGTGTGTGTGTGTGTGTGTGTGTGTGTGTGTTTAAGGGGATTTCACAGTGAAGAGGCAGCTCAGTGCTTAAGAGAACTGGCTTTTCTTCCAGAAGGCCTGAGTTCATGGTGGCTCACAACCATCTGAAACTCCAGTCCCAGGGGATGTGATGCCCTTTTCTGACTTCTACAGATATCAGGTATGCACGTGGTACACATACATACATGTAGCAAACACTCAAAAACAAAAAAATAAATCTTAAAAAAAAACCCAACCAACCAACCAAACAAACAAACCAGAAAACAGACTACAGTAGCTTACATGGTGGAAGCTTGGCATCACAACAGTGGCTGTCTCACCCTGGAGAGGCTGAGAACCTGGTAGCTGCTCAGTTCACAAGGCTGGATGCCTCAGTGGTTCCAGTCTTGTGGTGAGCGCCTGGGGAGCCGCTGGCCCGTGCAAGGTTGAGGAAGTTGGGTTCCGAAGTAGTGAAGGACGGCAGACATGGCGGTGAGAGCAGCAGCAATGGCGGGGACCCAAAAGCAAGGAGAGGCAGGCTGGCAGACAGGCAGCTGTTGCTTCCCAGATCTGGGTCACCTACAAGGAAGGTACCACTCATACAGTTGAGAGGAAGGTATCTCCCCTCTGGTAACCCTTCTTGAAAACACGGGTTTGTCCAGAGGGGCCACATCTAGTTCCAGATCCCACCAAGTTGACCGTCAATCAAATTGTCAAGGATAGCCATCACACTTCCATTGGAGTCTATTGTCTCTTGCTAGCTTGACTGTATTCCAAGAGGTATTTTATTTTTCTCCATTCAGGGTTTCATGTTCCCCAGGCTGACCTCAAACTTACTATGTAGCAAGACTGGCCTTAAACTCCTGATCTTCCTGCTTACACCTCTGGGATGCCAGGTATTTGTCACTTCCTACTTGTCCCACCCAATTTACAAGAGTGAGTAGGCTCAGATGCTAATCCAATGGCCCTTTGGAAAGTAAGGGCCAACCAAGCTTGGCATAGAAGCAACAGGATAGTTTTCATTCTAACTAAAGGCTTGAAGGAAACTGTCTCCAAAGGCCTATTTTATTTATTCAGTTATGACTTATTTTATGGAGACAAAGTCTGGCTTATAGGCCGGGTTGTCCTGGAACTCAGAATCCCCCTGCCTCGGCCGCTGCCCCAGCCTCTGCCCCTGACAGTGCTGCACTGTTCAGGTTTTTTGTTGTCGTTGTTGTTTGTTTTACGAAATGTTCAGTACCGGAGATGGAACTCGGGGCCTCGAACTTGCTAAGCAACCACTCTACCACTGAACTGACTTCCTCCCCGTCTTCCTTTACCTTGTTGCTCCTTCCTTAGCAAAGGGAAATTAGGGATGCTGAGCAGGGACCAGCGGCTGGAGTTCCTGTAACTGACGCTTTGGGCTGTCCACTGCTGCCCCACGTGGCCAACGTCGGAACTGCAATTACATCTGATAATCGGATTTGTTCTAATGAACGAATAAACACTGGGCGCTAGGCGAGAGCGGGGCGGGATGAAGCGCATCCTACAGTAGAATCAGCCAAGCCCTGCGTGGTAGTGTAAACTGCCATCCTACCACTGAGTAGGTCGAGTCGGGGGAAGCAGGAGATCAAGGTTATCCCTTCCTGATTCAAGGCCAGCCTGGGCTACTTGACATACTGTCTAAAACAAACAAACAAAAACGAAAGAGGCCAGCTATCGTGGTACTTGCCTTTGATTCTTTGATTCCAGTGCTTGGGAGGCACAGGCAGGAGGATCTCTGCGAGTTTGAAGCCAGCTTTGGGGCTTTGTGCATTAGTCCTTTAGGCATTATAGCACACATATACTTAAAATACACACATACATAATACATACATACATACACACATACACACATACATCCATATATACATACATCCATACATGCAAATTAAAAAACCCCAGAAAACTACAGACATTGACCACTGGTCACCTTCACCCACAGGAGTTCCCACCTTGGGTGGAGCCCAGCCCAGTACTCATCTTCAACTCCTGTTGTGGCCCCTCGTACCTGCTCTAGTGACTTTAGCCTTCGATTCCTGGCCACTCGCTCCAGTTCCTCGTCTTTCCCATCTCTCGCCTGCTCACACACTTTTCTAGCCACCTGTTGTGTGTGTGTGTGTGTGTGTGTGTGTGTGTCCCACCCACTGCTCTGGCCTGCAAGTTCTTCAGCCTGAACAAGGTTGTGAAAGATCTGTCTGTATCTGACATAGCGCTACAGACAACCTCAGTCGCAGGGGCTGGACCTGCCCTTCCCACCCAGGGCCCACATGGGACTAAGACAAATGCCATGCAGTGGAAAGCCAGCTTTACAATAACTTATTATTATTCTGAGGCAGGGTCTCCTGAGGCTGGCCCCGTGTAGCCCAGGATGGCCTTGCTCCTTCTTAGGTGACTGGTATGGGTCACCACAATCCAGTTTAGATGGTGCTGGGGAGGGAACCCAGGGCTATATGCATTCCAGGTGACTTAGTTAGGATTTCAACTGCTGTGATAAAGCACCACGACCAGAAGCAACTTGGGGAGGGGAAGGTTTATTTCATGCGGCACTCCAGGCTACAGTCCATGATGGGGATTAAAGGCCTGTACCATCATGCCCACACACAGTCCCATCCAATTTTCTGACTTTCTCTCTCTCACTTGCTGACCAGTGAGCCCCTGGGTTCTTTGTTTCCTCCACCTCCCCAGTGAGTACTATAGGAGTGTACCACCACCATGTCCAGTTTTTATTACTATTGTTTTAATATTTTAAATTATGTGTACATGCATGTGTGTGGATCTATACACACGAGTCCATGAGAGGCCATCTGATCCCGTGGGGCTGGAGTCACAGCAGTTGTCACCCCACATGGGCTCTGGGAACCAAACTTGAGTCCTCTGTAAGAGGCTCTTAACTGCTGAGCCATTTCTTCGGCTCTTTTAAAATATTTAAATAAATGAGTGACTAAGAGCAATTACTGTTCTTCAGAGGATCCTAGTTTGGTTCCTCCGCATCCACAGGGAAGCTCCAGGGGATCTGACACACACTTCTGATCCTCATGGGTACTGTGTGCATATGGTGCGCCTTAGGCTCACAGAAGCACACACACACTTAAAAAAATCTTTAAATATTATTTTAAAAATATGTATTTATTTATTTGAGTGTGTACTCACACATCACAACATGTGTGTGGAGTTCAGGGGACAGCTTTTGGGACACAGTTCTCTTCTTTCACCATGTAGGTCCCAGGGATGGAACTCGGGCTATTGAAAATTGGTAGCAAAAAACTTTGCCTTTATGGGCTGAGCCAACGCGCCACCTCCTCCTGAGTTCTGAGATCCAACTCAAATCTACGCATAATAAGCATTTGCTGAGGTATCTCTCATCTCTTCCAGAAAAATGTATTTTTGCCTCCTTATATGTCATCTGTTATTATATGTAATCTGTTATTGTATGTAATCTGTTGTTATTGTGCGTAATCTGTTATTGTATGTAATGAGTTATAGAGTGAGCATGTGTTGTTGGTGAGAAAGTCCTGGGTGATCTATAGGAAGCTCTTCCTTTCCCTTCCTCTTTTCCTGTAGAGGGGAATATTAATTTTTATTATTGATACTTAAGATTATTAGGGTGGTGGAGTTATCTCTTATCCCACCACTTATAAATAAACACACAGATGGATTTTAACAAGCTTTAGTTTGGATTGTGCAATCTTAACCCATCTAAACTAGCTTGTAATTCTATTCCCCAATTAAAACCACATATCATATATATGCTTCCCCTGGGCTGTTATTCTCCATGCTATGCTGATATTCCTCGCCACGTGGAGATTTGATCTTCTAATTAACCCATTGCATGTCTCCCCTCCTTTTCCCTACTCCTTCTCCCCAGTGACCTGGAACATTGGCATAGCATGGAGAATAACAGCCCAGGGGATGTATGTATATATTGGGGTTTTATTTGGGGAATAGATTTAAAAGCTAGCTTAGATGAGCTAAGGCTGTACAATCCAGACAAAGGCTTGTCAAAATCCATCATCTGTCTGAGTGATTATTCTTAAGGGCTAAGGGATAACTCTGATACCCTGATAATCTTAAGTATCAATTATAAAAATTAATATTACCCTCTACATTTTCCTGTAGTTTTAAATGTTTCTTCATAAGCATGTTATTTTGATGTACTTTTCTAGAATAAACACTCTGGGGTATCCCAGGCTAGCCTCCAACTCCCTGTGTGATCAAGGATGACCTTTGAACTCTTGATCTTCCTGTCTCCACATCCCTTGTCCTGGGATTACAGGTTATGACCAGACTTGGTAAGAAGTTATTCACTGAAAATAAAAATGGGGGCTGGAGAGATGGCACAGCAATTAAGAGCGCTGGTTGCTCTTTCAGAGAACCCAGGTTCAGTTCTCAGCATGGGAGCTCACAACCACCTGTCACTCCAGTTTGAGGGGATTCATGCCCTCTGCTGACTTCCCTGGGCACCAGACATAGATGTGGTCCACAGATGCATACAAACAAAACACCCATATACAGGTGGCACACACTTTTAATCTCAGCACTCAGGAGGTAGAGGCAGGAGGATCTCTTGTGAGTTCAAGGCCAGCCTAGTCTACAAAACGAGCCGGTACTGTTACACAGAGAAACCCTGTCTCGAAAAACAAACAAACAAATTTTCTTTAAGAGTTGCCATGAGGACACAGATGGAGAAGAAACAGCGAGGGCTAGACTTAAAACGGCAGATAACATGATAAATCTCTATCCGTCTTTTGTTTTATATCAAGAATTATAAGATAGGGCTGGAGAGGTGGCTCAGAGGTTAAGAGCACTGGCTGCTCTTTCAAAGGTCCTGAGTTCAATTCCCAGCAACCACATGGTGGCTCATAACCATCTATAATGAGATCTGGTGCCCTCTTCTGTCCTACAAGCATACATACAGGCAGAATGCTGTATACATAATAAATAAAAAAAAACTTAAAAAAAAGAATCATAAGATAATTCATCCCTGGAAAGTCTGTCTGAACCCAGGAGTGATGTGTGTATATACTTACATATGTGGTTGGACTTAATGGAATGGCTCGCAAGACCACAGATACAAAAAGTTCCACTCCACAAGGTAGTAGTATGATTCAGTCTAAGAAGCAGGAATCCTCAACTGAAGAGGCATGCATGCAGGCTATCAGCAGAGGCCAAAACCTGAAGCATTAATGGGCACTGGTGGGCATTTCAGAGCCTAAAGACCAAGAAAACTGGAGTCTGAAGACTGGACCAGCAGTGGCAGGGAGAAGAGAGAATCACTTCTTCTTCCTCCTTCTGGGTCCAGCCCTGCCCACACAGGGAACAGTTCATTTCCACCCATTTGGCTCACTCTCTGGAAACATGCTCACTGACATGCCCAGGAGTGAGTTACACTCTACCTTTACTCATTGCTTGATCACGTCAACACCCCCAACCAGATTAGCCACCACATGGCTAAAACAACCTAAGTCCAGGTCAGAACAGCTAAAGGACCTTCAACCAAATGAGCTCAGCAAACACTTCTCCCTTTCCACCCTCTGAGCATGCATGGGAGGTTTACAGCTTCCCGTTCCCACTGACATTTTGGTGTGACTGAATGACTTTGCCTCTCCTGAAGGAGAAGGCGCAGCAGAAACTTGACATGAGCTGACATGAGTCCCCACTTAACCTTTCTTGAATGCGTAGCAAGAGACAAATCTTCAAGGCATAAGCCGCCATCTACCGCCACACTCTGTTGTTCATCGTACCCTTACAGAACCCGGTGAGGTAGGTAATCACAGACAAGGAAGCCAGGGCTTGCTTGTGGCTAACACAACTCCAGGGCCGCTCCACATGTAACCAGTGAGCAGTTGAGCTGGGGTGATCCAAACCAAGGGGGCACTGTCAGTGGAAGCCACACATCAGATTAAAAAAACAGTATGAGAAGAGAACGTAAGCTATCTCATTAGTAACTTACATCAGGCCCGGGGTTGTAACTCGGTCCAGCACATGCTTACAGACCCAAGGCATTGAGTTTAGTCCTCAGTGCACCGGAAGCAGTGTGTACTGGGGAGCTGGAGAGAGGGCTCGGCGCTCAAGAGCACGTGCTGCTTTTGCAGGGGACTGGAATTCGATGGCCTGTGTCAGCATCAAGTGGTTCACGACCCCAGTTTCCTGGGGGCCAGGAAACTCAATGATTCGCAGTGGCCTCCTCAGGCACTGTATTCAGGTGTACCACCCCCTGATACCCACATACGTAGACAATTAAAAAATCAAGACAGCCAGGTGTGGTGACATCTGCCTTTAATTCCATTACCCAGTGGGTAGAGGCAGGCAGATCTAAGTTGGAGGCCAGCCTGATCTAAATAGTAAGTTCAAGGCCAGCCAGAGCTGTATTGTGAGGACTCAAAAAAATTTTTTTTTCAAAAAATTTCAAATTTTAAGTCTTTAAGTTCATATTCATTATGTGATGAAATAATATTCTAGACATATTGGGTTAAATAAAATAAAAAACCCATATCCATAAAAGAAAAAAATTTAAAGAATAATTAAAAAAAAAGAAAAGTCATAGGGTAAAATAATTTGAAAACTCATGAAAACTTCAATTACATAAGGGAAACCAATTGAATGGTGTCAACTTTACATCTAACAACTTTTGCTTCTTATGAGCCCATAGGCATGGAGGTTCACACCTGTAATCTCAGCTCTGGGAAATCTGAGGCAGGAGAATTGCTGTGAGTTCAAAGCTGGTCGAAGCTGGCTATGTATGTAAAGCCGTTAACACTTGCTGGTTTTGCAGAGGACCTGGGTTCAGTTTCCAGGACCCAAACGGTGGCTCACAACCGCCTGTAACTATAGTTCTAGGGGACTTGACCCTTCTTCTGACCTCTGGGTGCTCCTGCATGCACATATAATGCATATACCTCAGGCACGCAAGCGTAAAATAAGATAAACACGTAAGTCTTTAAAAACATTTTAAATTGCTCCTTGTTTTATAAAAGCTGAGTACTTTCCTTGAGGGACAGAATTATATATGTAATGTTGAATCCCAATCAGAGTTAGCTGTAGTTGCCAACATCTTCCCACCCGGGAAGAGGAATTGCCACCATCAGATTGGCCTGGGCATGTATTGTGGATCGTTTTCTTGATTGCTAACTGTAGGAGGACTTAGTCCACTGTGGGTTGTACCATCCCTAGGCAAGCGGGTTTGGTCTGTACAAAAACGGTAAGCAGCATTCCCCCAAGGCCTCTGCTTCAGCTCTTGCCTCTGGGTTCCTGTCTCAAGCTCCTGTCCTGGCTTCTCTTGATGAGGGACTGTAACTTGTAAGACAAATAAACCGTTTCTTCCCCAAGCTGGTTTTGTTCAGTGTGTATCACAGCAACAGAGAAACAAACTGGCACAACCCCCTCCAGGGAGTTTCACACAAACAGAGCTATCAGTGACATCATTATCCATTGGTCATAGATGCACTCCATTGACGGTGATTTAAATGTTACATCATATACGGAAGAACCAGGTGTGGTGGCGCATGCCTTTAATCCCAGCACTCACGAGGCAGAGGCAGGAGGATCTCTGTGAGTTCGAGGTCAGTCTGGACTACAAAGACTAGGACAGCCAGGGCTACTACACAGAGAAACCCTGTCTCGAAAAACCAAAAACCAAACCAAAACAAAAAAACCATATATGGATAAAAGCATTGGAAATTAACAAAACTGCATAGTCAAAATGTACTTCCAGAGAAAATTTGTATTTATCAAATTAAACAAGGACGATCTAGTTTATTGCCAATTATTCAAGCATAAGAAATATAAAAACCTAGGTTTGGTGGCTCACAACTTTACTCCCAGCACTCAGGAGACAGAGGTAGGCAGGTCTCCATGAGTTTGAAGCTAGCCTGGGCTACCTAGTGAGATCCTGTCTCAAAATAAGTATGGGAACATAATATCAGCAACAGCTGAATTCTCACCAGTCAGCATGGTCACAGTCCCACAGCTCGCAGCCTTTGGTTCAGTTGTTATCACTGAAATAAACCGTGCTGTGTGTCTGGAACCAGGTCATGACACACGCTTGCTGATTTTCTTGTTGCTTTGGTGACCACTCAGAATGTCTGACTTTGGAAAACCAGAACATGTCCAAAGTGCCCTTGACATGAGGATTCTTCTGGTGGATCACTGAAGTCAGGCCTGTAAAAGATGGCTAATTAAATTATTTAACCAGTATTTATATTATATTTAATTGGTTGTTGGGCTAATGATTAACCCACCATTATAAATGAGCACAGACACCACTTGGATTTTAACAAGCCCTGGCCTGAATTGTGCAATCTTAGCCCATCTAAGCTAGCTCTTAATTCTATTTTCCCCAAATATGACCCCGTATATACATACATCCCTTTGGACTGCTATTTTCGACACTATGCCCATGTTCTAGGCCACGTGGAAAGATGTTTTTTTCTCTAACCCATGGCATGTGTCCTCCTTCCTGCTCTTTGTTTCTTCTCTTGGAGGCTTCTTCTTCCCAAGATGCTCTCTGCTTCAGAAGCCCACACCTTAGTCCCACCTACCACTGACTTTGCCCAATTTCAGGCCTCAGCATTTACTGAACCAATCAGAGACAATGTAAGTAACAGCCAGCCAGCAGGACCAATTAATTAACATTTAGAATGCATAACATCACTCCATCAATTCCCTCCTTTTGTCTAAAAAAGGCTAATTTTTAAAACTCATATAATAAAAACAGTAAGAACAAATATGAAACAATCAAGAAAATCATATATAAAAGTTACACACATAATGTTTAGCCTATTTGTATCAGGCAATCTTAAAGAAGAAAAAAAATTATCTACCTATGCATATCTAAAGTTCTGAACCTAAATATTTTGTATCATATCCTGTATTTATAAACATAAATATTTCATTTAGATTTGAAAATACTATTTTAAGTTCTAAGCAACTGAAGTTCAACTGAAATTTTATAACTATTATGACTTTAACCCCATCAAAGACATAAGAAGGGATAAAGTTATTATTTGAGTGAATAGGAAGCACAGGAGAGCAGCTTCCAAAAAGAAAAATGACAGTTTGCTGCCTAGACAGTCCCAAATATCTCTTGATACCATTGGAGCATCATCTTCAGCCTTCTGGCCAATCATATCTCACAGACTAAATTGTGCAGCAGGAAATAAGAAGGAATTTCCCATTCTGTCTCTGCAGAACCAGGCCATTGACTTACCTGCATTTAAGTTCTGGTCCATCTTTGGATTCTATATGTAGTCTGTTGAGAGAGCAGGGGTGTTTTTTCCCAGTAGGAATTATCTCCTGATGGAGATTTTTTGATGCTCATCATCTCCTTCCAAGTCAAATGGGAGCTGTCAGGAGCTGACTGTCTTAAGTCAAACAATTCTTAAAACTATACAAAAAAATCTTTAAATGCCACTTTCTGTACACCTCTGAGGGTTTTGAAGACATCTATTGATTTATTTGTAAATTTTTCTATCTATATTTGAACAAGAAAATTGTATATTTTTAACCATTTACTATCTGTTTAACCTAGTAAGCCTATTTTGTGATAAATTAAGACTAGTATTTGACATGACCAGGAGCTTGACTGGCCAGCCTTCAACCTTTTTACCCAGACTTCTAAATAGATTGCAATAGCAACCCATAAAAGGATTGGAAGTAAATCTGTACTTTTAAATGAGTTTTATATGCACAATACCTTATATAAGTTGAAATATACATAATATGTGTCTAAATAGAAAATTCTATACCAATGAATCAAAAATTAACCTTATTTTTGTTTCAATATACAAAATTCTATACCAATGTATCAAAATATAACCTTATTTTTAGAATAACAATAGCTTTAAGTTTCAGAGCTGTAGGGGCTGATAGGTTAATATAAGTTAGATTTAGTGAATACCTAAGTTTCTGATACAGTCTCTTAATTCGGGGCATGAAGATCAACTGCTGTGAGCAATTAGCTTATCAGCTTATGGAAGAAGTCAGGTGAAATGAGGGGAGTCTCTTTGGACTGAAAAACAAGGTTGAAGCCAGGTGAAACAAGGAAAGACTTTATGACCTGGCATTGCTTTCAACTGCTAAGTGGGCAGAGCCCAAATTAAGCTGAAGCAGGTGGAACAAGGAGTGATCCTATTTAAGGACAAGTGGATGACGCCAGAGAGCTGCGTGCTAAGCCCCCCGATACGAGAGAGCTCCGAGAGTACTGCTGGAGAAAGTGCTGGTAGACCAATGGCCCAATTTCCCTGAGGCAGAAGGAAGCTGGTGAGCAAAGAAAGCCTGAGCAAGACACCAAAAGGCCAAGGACTGGACCCTGTGGCTCAGCTTTTGCCTAGAGGGGTTTGATCTGTCCGAACAGTGGCCTAGGGGAAACTGTGCCTGGCTTTAAGGACTGAGGCAGAGCAGCTGGGTTCCTGATTCAAAAGAAGTAAGTTGGCCTGCAGACGGCTGGAGTCTCCCACAGAACCAACTACCCTGACGAACCTGCATCTGAGAGATCCAGAAGAAGGACTGCTAAGTGTGTTAAAGAATCTACAACAAATACTGTGTTCCTGACGACTGAGGACCTGCCCCAGAGACTGTATCATTCTAAAAGGTTATGAAAGTAGTTGTTATGATTATCAATAGGTTTAGTGGATAGGTTAAAGGGGTTGTAGGAATTTATAGGAATAATAATTAAGTGTATTTGTTATAAGTGAATATAGTTATTAATAAAGAAGTGTTTAATAATTAAAAAGTACGGTTTCACAGAGCAGATTCAATAATCTACCCTTATATCTTATCATTTCTATATTATATACCCATATTCCCCCTCTTTTTTCTTTTCAAGTCTTCTCCCCCAATATAACAGAGAAAGAAAGATAGAGAAAAGAAAAAGAGAGAAGTCCCTGAGTCTAACCTCCTATATCTTGCTTGACAAGACCATTTTACAGCTTATCCTGCTGAACTGGGACAAAAGAAACCTATTTGGGGGCCCAAATAAAATGGAAAAATGGTTAAGCAAGTTAATAGTAACATTTGTTGTCCAGTCTCTATGTGCTCAGCAATTTGAATGTCCTGAGCAGTTTGTAGTCCAAAGCTGAACTTTGGGTGGGAAAGTTCAGGGATTTATTGAAGTCCTGGCAGGAATAGTCTGGACCATCTTAGCAAACAGTTTTGAAGTTGTTCTGGATGCAGAATTTGGAGGAAACAGCTATTGAGGCAGGCCCATGGGGATCCCTCCACTCACAGATGAAGTTCACAGATTGTGACCTGACTTCATGTACAGCATTAGAAAGATAAGTTCAGATCCTGTTGTTTTTGTTTATAGGTTTTTAAATAGACAACAGTTTTTTTTTTCCAAGACAGGGTTTCTTTGTGTAGCCTTGGCCATCGTGGAACTCACTCTGTAGTCCAGGCTGGCCTTGAATTCACAGAGATACACCTGCCTTTACCTCTCGAGTGCTGGGATTAAAGGCATGTGCCACCAAGCCCAGCATTGAAAACAAATTTTAATACAATATACTCTGATCACCTTTTCCCCCAACTCTTCCTACCTCACCACTTACTCAACTCTAAGCCCTTTCTCTCCCTTTAAAAAACAAACAGCTGGGTGATGTTGGTGCATGCCTTTAATTCCAGTACTCAGTAGGTGGATCTCTGAGTTCAAGGCCAGCCTGGTCTACAGAGTGAGTTCCAAGACAACTAGGGCTACACAGAGAGATTCTGTTTCAAAAAACAAACAAATAAACAGATAGACAAACAAAAACACAAAAAACAGAAACAAAAATATACAAGCAAAAGACCAGTAAGACAAAAATGCTCAAACAAAGCAATTTGGGACAAAAATTCTCCAAAAATACCATCAAGTTCATTTTGCACTGGCTATCTACTGATAGATAGGGGCCTACCATAAGGTGTGGTTTATATACCTAGTGAGATTTCTTTGGGTATCAGTCTGCTTCATCTTCCACATAGTTCCCTGAGCCCTGAAGGGAGGGGTTTGATGAAGACATCCCATTTAGGACTGAGTATTCTAAAGTCTCTCAAACTCTGTACATTGTCCATTTTGCCCATTTATGGGTCTCTGTTAGTTCCCATCTATTGCAAGAGCTTCTCTGATGACAGCTGACCAAGGCACTGAACTATGGGTACAGCAGAATGTCATTAGGAGTAATTTTGTTGCTGTGTTCCTTTAACAGAACATTAGTATTCAGTTTTCTCCTAGGTCCATGGGCTATCGAGTCTCAGGTTCTCAGCTGCCCAGGTAGTGTCAAGCATGGGTTCCATCTTGTGGAGTGGGCCTTAAGTATAATGAGAGTGTTTGGCTACTCCCACAATGTTTGTGCCACTATTATACCAGCATATCATGCAGGCGGATAACCACTGTAGATGCCACGTTTTGTAGCTAGGCTGGTGGCTACCTTTCTCTTTGGGTAGCATATAGAGTACTTACCATGAACACTGGTCAGTAGGGGTGAAGGCTTTAGATGCTCATCAGCTCAACTCCTCTGTGTTCAATGAATTATATTAGTGTTGTCTTTAGCAGTAGGGTCTTACCTTCCGTTAGTAGAGAGTAACCAATTGCTTTGTCAGTAACTGCAGATATTTGAAGACTTCCATGGGGACTCTTTGACTAATGATTCAACAAGGTATGACCTGTTCCTGGCACTGGAAGTTTCACTTGGTGGTGAAAGAAAGATGTCTAGTTGGGACATTATCTCCATCATTTGGTAACTCCATTTAGATTTCTTTCGAATAAGTATGTAATTTTGGAAGCTTCTACAGTAGCAGGTTTTCATATGGCCCCTCAAGTGGCCCTTAATATTAATTGTCCTTCCCCCATAGTCCTTTCCTCACCTCTCTCTTTTATTCCCCTCCCCCATTTAACCATTCCATTCCAGTCTCCCCTTCCATAACTGTATATTTTGTTTCCCCTTCCTTGGGAGATCCTTCTCCTTCTTAGACCCTTACTCTATACCTAACCTCTGTGGTTATACAGATTGTAGTATGCATAAGAAAGGCTTAAAAGCTCATACATATCCAAGAGAAAACATACAATATTTGTCTTTTGGGGTCTGGGTTATCTCACTCAGGATGATTTTTTTTTCTAGCTCCATTCATTTACCTGTAAATCTTGCAATTTCATTTTTCTTAACAGCTGAAATTGTGTAAATGTACCACATTGTCATTATCCATTCATTAGTTGATGGACTTCTAGACTGTTTCCAATTTCTGGCTATTATGAATAGATCATCAATGAACATGGATGAGCAAATGTCTCTGTAAGATACCGAGTCCTTTGGGTATATGTTCAATCATGGTGTAGCTAGATCTTGAGGTAAATTGTTTCTCAGCTTCTTGAAGAACCAGTACACTGATTTCAATAGTGACTATACAAGTTTGCAGTCCTACCAAATATAGATGAGTGTTCCTCTTATCCCACATCCTTACATCCTTGACAACATAAACTGCCATTTGATACTAACCCTCTATCTGATGTATAATTGGTAAAGATCTTTTCCCATTCTGCATCCTGACTCTTTGTCTGAATGATGTTGTCCTTTTCCTTATAGAAGCTTTTCAGCTTCATGAAGTCTTAATTATTTATTGTTGGTCAAAGTGCCTGAGTTATTGGTCCTGTTTAGAAAATAATTTCTGGTGCCAATTCTGGTCCATGCCTATTCCCAAGTTTCTCTTCTATCAGATTCAGTGTATCTGGTCTTGTGTTGAGGTCTTTGATCTATTCATAGTTGAATTTTGTGCAGTGTGATAAGTATGGATCTATTTGTATTCTTCTACATCAATCATCTAGTTTGACCATCTAGCTTGTTGAAGATGTTGGGTTTTTTCTTTCTTTTTTTCTAGTGTGCATTTTTGGCTTCTTTGTCAAAAATGAGGTGTTGATAGGCATGTGAAGTTATGTCTGAGTCTTCAGTTTGGTTTTACTGATTAATGTATCTGTTTTTATGCCAGTACCATGCTGGTCTTATTCCTGTAGATCTGTAGTACAACTTGAAATTGGAGACGAGGAAGCCTCCAACAATTCTTTCACTATTCAGGATTGTTAGCTGTCCTGGGTTTTTATGTTTCCATAGGAAGCTGAAAATTGTCCTTTCAAGTTCTGTGAAGAAGTATGTTGGAGTTTTGATGGAGAGTGTCTTGAATCTGTAGATTGCTTTTGGTAAGACAGCCATTTTCACTATCGATCGATGAGCTTAGGAAATCTTTCCATCTTCTGATGTCTTCTTGAATTTCTTTCTTCAATGTCTTAACATTTTTATTATACAAATCTTTCACTTGCTAGGGTATTGTGAAAGGCACTATTTCCCTGATTTCATTTTTAGTACTTTGTCACTTGTATTTAGGAAAGTTATTCACTTTTGTGTGTTAATTGTGTATTTTGCTACTTAGCTGAAAGTGCATCAGCTGTAGGAGTTCCATGGTAGAATTTTTTGGGGTCACTTATGCATACTATCATATAATCTGCAAGTAACAATACTTCAACTTCTTCCTTTCCAATTTGTATCCCCTTGATCTCCTTCAGTTTTCTTTTTGCTCCAGTTAGAACTTCAAATACTATATTGAATAGATACGTAGAGAATGGACAGCCTTGTTTTGTCCCTGATTTTAGTGGAATTATTTTGAGTTTCTTTTCATTTAATTTGATGTTGGCTTTAGGCTTGCTCTAAATTGGCTTTATTATGTTTAGGCATGCCCTTTGTATCCCTTATAATGAAGGAGTGTTGACTTGTTAAAGGTCTTTTCTTTATCTAATGAGATGATCCATGTGGTTTTTTCTTTCAGTTTATATATATACAAATATACACACACACAAATACAATGATTATATTGACTGATTTTCATATGTTGAACCATCCCTACATCTCTGGGATGAAGCCTACTTAATCATGGTGGGTAGTCTTTTTGATGTGTTCTTGGATTCTGTTTTCAAGTATTCTTTTGAGTATTTTTACATCTATGTTCACGAGGGAAATTAGTAATTCTCTTTCTTTGTTGGATCTTTGCGTGGTTTGGGTATCAGGATGACTGTGGCCTCACAAAATGAATTTGGTAATGTTCTTTCTGTTTCTATTCTGTGGATTAATTTAAGGAGTGGTGTCTTTGGCTCTTCTTTGAAAGTCTGGTAGAATTTTGCACTAAAATCATCTGGCTTTTCTTGGTTGGAGACTTCTAATGACTGCTTTTATTTCCTTAGGGGTTCTAGGTCTATTTAAATTGTTTATATGATCTTGATTTAAATTTGGTAAGTGGTATCTATTGAGAAAAATTATCCATTTCTTTTAGATTTTTCCAGTTTTGTGGGGTACCAGTTTAAAACACATTCTAATGATTCTTTGGATGTCCTCAGTGTCTGTTTTGTCCCCCTTTTTGTTTCTGATTTTGTTAATTTAGATTTTCTTTGTGTGACTTTTAGTTAGTTTGGATAAGGGTTTGTCTATATTGTTGATTTTCTCGAAGAACCGTTTGTTTCACTGATTCTTTGTATTGTTCTCTTTGTTTCTATTTTATTGTTTTCAATCCTCAGTTTGACTTTTCCCTGTCATGTTCTCCTCTTGAGTGGCTTGCTTCTTTTTGTTCTGGTGCTTTCCAGGTGTACTGTTAAGTTGCTAGTGTAAGATCTTTCCAAATTTTTTTTTTAATGTAGGCACTTAGTACTATGAATTTTCCACTTAGCACCACTTTCATTGTGTCCCTTAAGTTTGGGTATGTTGTACATTCATTTTCATTGAATTCTAGGAAGTCTTTAGTTTCTTTCTTTATTTCTGCCTCCACCCAGTGGTCATTCAGTAGAGAGTTGTTCAGTTTCCATGAGTTTGTAGGCTTTCTGTTGTTTCTGTTGCTGAAATCCAGCTTTAATCTGTGGAAGTCTGATAAGATGCAGGGAATTATTTCAATTTTCTTGTATCTGTTGAGACTTGTCTTGTGACTGAGAATGTGATCAATTTTGTAGAAAATTCTGTTAGGGGCTGAGAAGAAGGTACATTCTTTTGTGTTTGTGTGAAATGTTCTGTAGATAGCCATTAGGTTCATTTAGCTTAAAACATCTGTTAGTTCCAGTATTTCTCTGTTTAGTTTTTGTTTGGATGACCTGTTCATTGGTGAAAGTGGGGCAATGAAGTCTCTCACTATCAATGTGTGGGGTTTGATGTGTGGTTTAAGCTTTAGTAATGTTTCTTCTACAAACATGGGTGCCCTGGAATTTGGGGGAATAGATGTTAAGAATTGAAAATCATCTTGGTGGATTTTTCCTTTGATAAGTATGAAGTGTCCTTCTCCATCTTTTAAAAATTTTTTTTATTAATTTTGGTTTGAAGTCTATTTTGTTAGATATTAGAATGGCTACACTAACTTGCTTCTCAGGTCCATTCCCTTAGAAAATATTTTTTCCAGTCCTTTATTCGAGGCAATGTCTGTCTTTAATGTTGTGTTTTCTTGTATGCAGCAGAAGGATGAACCATGTTTTCTCATCCATTCTGTTAGTCTGTGTCTTTTTATTGGAGAATTGAGGCTATTGATATTGAGAAATGCTAACAACCAATGATTATTCATTTTGGGTATTGATTAATTTGGTGGTGTGTGTTTCCCTTCTTTTGGCTTTGCTGATGTGAGATTATTTATTTCCTGTGTTTTCATGGGTGTAGTTTAACTCCTTGTGTTGGAGTTTTCCTCCTGGTACATTTTGTAGGAATGAATTTGTAGATAGATATTGTTTAAATTCATCTTTACCATGAAATATCTTGTTTTCTCCATCTATGGTGATTGAAAGTTTTGCTGGGTATAGTAGTCTTGACTGGCATCTCTTTTCTCTTAGGGTCTGTAGCACATCTGTCCAGGCTCTTCTGGCTTTTAGTGTCTCCTTTGAGAAGTCAGGTGTAACTCTAATACGTCTGTTTTTATAAGTTACTTGGCCATTTTCCCTCGCAGTTTTTTAATACTCTTTCTTTGTTCTGTGTGTTTATGGTTTTGATTATTATGTGGTGAGGGGATTTTCTTTTCTGGCCCAATATTTTTAGAGTTCTATAAGCCTCTTGTGCCTTTATAGGTAGGTGTGTCCCTTTTTAGGTTAGGGACATTTTCTTCTGTGATTTTGTTAAAAATATTTTCTGGGTCTCTGAGCTGGCATTCTTCTCCTTCTATTCCTATTGTTCTTAGGTTTGGGCTTTTCATAGTGTCCCAGATTTCCTGGACATTTTATGTCAGGAATTTTTAGGTTTAACATTTTATTTGGCCAGTGTATCAACTTCTTCTATTGTATCTTCTACGCCTAAGATTCTCTCTTCCATCTCTTGAATTTTGCTTGTGATACTTGCCTCTGTGGGTCCTGTTTGCTTTCTTACATTTTTCATTTCCAGAATTCCTTCAGTTTGTGTTTTCTTTTTGTTGTTGTTTGTTTTTGAGACAAGGTTTCTCTGTGTAGCCCTGGTTGTCCTGGACTCGCTTTGTAGACCAGGCTGGCCTCAAACTCAGAGATCCTCCTACTTCTGCCTCCTGAGTCCTGGGATTAAAGGCATACACCACCACACCAGGCCCTCAACCCTACCTGAGGAAGTTTTTAACTTCTGAATCACATTTGTTATATTTAACAATGTGCCTCATCTTCTGTCTTTTCTTTAAAAGAATCTTTTCTGGGTTTGTTAAATTACAGCCTATGCTAATGTTTTCTTTCTTTGTTTTTTCTTTTCTTTTCTTTTCTTTTTTTAGAGATTTACTCATTTATATTACATATTGAGTGCTCTATCTACATATACACCTGCATGCCAGAAGAGGGCATCAGATCCCGGTATAGACGGTTGTGAGTCACCATGTGAGTGCTGGGAATTGAACTCAGGACCTCTGGAAGAACAGACAGTGCTCTTAACTACTGAGCCATCTTTCCAGCCCAATTTGGTTTTTTTTTATTAGTTCTATTTCCATTTTCAAGTCTTGAATAGTTTTGTTTTTCCTTGGCTTTCTTTAAGGGATTTATTCATTCTCTCTCTCTCTCTCTCTCTCTCTCTCTGTCTTTTCCTCAATTTCTTTAAAATATTTATTCATTTCCTCTTTAAGGACCTCTATCATCTAAATAAAGTTGGTTTATTTTGTTTCAGCTGTGTTAGACTATTCAAGGCTTGCTGTGATAAGATAGAGAGGCTTTGGTGGGGACATATTTCCTTGGCTGTTGTTGATTGTGTTCTTTCACTGGTGTCTAGGGTTTTGAGTGATTATACATCTAGGTGGTGGTTTCTGAGTTTGTCTTTGTTGGATGGGTCTTTTGTTCCTTGGTTTCTGTTTTCTCTCTGGTCTTCTGGGACATGGTGATGAGGGGTTGGGGTGGGGGTAAGGATAGGGTGGAGTAGGAGTGAGAGAGCCAGGGAGGTAGGCCTACCTGGATTTCTGGTGGTGTGACTTCTGGTTGAGCAAAATGTCTGAGCCCTGAATTGGGGGCTGGGACATGGTGAGGAGGAAGAGATTCTGACAGGATGTGGGAGGGGCATGGAGAAAGTTGGGGAGGTCCTCTGGTGGGTGGCCTACATGGACTTCTAGAAGCTGGTGTGGCCTGTGATTAAGCAGGGGCGTCTCTGTCCAAGTTGGGGGCTGGGGCACAATGACAAGGGGAATAGTGGAGGGGGAAGGTACCAAGAGGGTTGGGGACCTCTGTGGGTGGGTGGCTTACCTGGAGTTCGAGAGGCTGGAGTGAAGAGATTTATTCATTTCCTCTGGTGGTGACATATTGTCCTGCCTGTTACTGTGTTCTTATGCTGGTGTCTGGGCATCTTTGGGTTTGGGGTGAGTTTAGGTCTAGGTGCTGATTTCTGGGTTTGTCCTCGTTGGGTGGGAGTTTTGTTCTTTGGTTTCTATTTCCTTCCTGGATTTTCAGAGAGTATGTTGACTCAGTCTTGCCTGTTTACTGAGATCATGGGGGAGTGCTTGTTGGTGTTGGAGGCTAGAAGGAGAGGCCAAGGGGAGGTGGTCTGAGGGACCCACGGGAGACGTTCACAGCGGGAAGGGAAGCTGCCCCTGGTGTTCTGTTGCAAGCTCAGAGCAACCCTGAGAATTGGGTCTGGGGGAACTGAGAGTGTGGAAGGTCCAAGGGCAGCCAACCTGGTCTTTTGACAGGCATCTACTTTCATGTCTTAAATTGTTTTCATTCAACTGTTTTCTTGTGTTTAACTTCATTAAGGGGTTTATTTATATTCTCTTTGAGGTCCTTTACCATATTCACAATTGATATTTTGAAGTCCTTGTCTTTGTGGTTCAGCTATGTTGTGTTTCTCAGAGCCTAGTGTAATAGAGCTACTAGATTCTAATGGAGTGATAATTGCTTTGGCTGTTCATGTTTGTGTTTTGTGTTGGGGTCTGTGCATCTTAAATTATCATTTTTGAGATGTTTTATGGTGCTGGTATCTGGTTGTGTCTTTGTTGAATAGGTAGGTATTCCATTCTATGGTTACTGTTGGCTTCTCTGGATTCTAGGCAGGTGTGGTGGCTGTGGGGTCCCTGGAAGAGAGTGCTTCTGCAGATCAGTAGGTGACAGAGAGGAAATGCTATCCCATTTCCCAGAATTTAAGAGCTAGGGGGATTGTGCTCACCCCTACAGGTGGAGTCCTCAGGGAGTGGTGATGTGTGGGTTCGAGCAGGCTGCTATAAGATTAAGTCTGGAGACAGGGTAATGGAAGACAGGCAAGACAGCAAATGTCTCCTATGCAAGTCCTAGCCCAGGGTGGCCACTGGTGGTCCCTTGTAGGCAGTATTTCTGGGGGTTGCAAGCAGATACAAAGGAACGGAAACGGGCTGGAATGGAAGTCGAGAGGACAGGTGGGAAAGAGCTGATCTGGGTCTACACCAGAAGTAGAGTCTTAGATCCAGTTCTTTGAGTATCTTCAAAAGCTAAGAATCAGAACTGGAGCTGGCGAGGTGGCTTAATGGGTAAAAGAACTCAGTTTTAACAACCTGAGTTTGATTCCTAGGACCCACATGAAGAAAGGAGAGAAATGGTTCCCATAGGTTGTCCTCTGACCTCTACATGTGCACTGTGGCACACAAGCATGTATGTCCACACATACACAGATAAATAAATGTAAGAAAGTATATTTTATAGGTTTGTTTGTGTGTATGGTGTTTTGCCTGCACATGTATGCGTAACACATGTGTGCAGTGCCCATGGCGGCCAGAAGAGGGAAGTAGGTGGTCTTGGAACTGGAGTTACAGAGGGTTGTGAGCCACTACCTGGATGCTGGGTTTTGAACTCTGGTCCTTTGGAAGAGCAGCCAGTCTTCAGCCACCTCTCCAGTCTCGTGGAAAATATTTTAAAAGGGGACAGCAGGAGCTCTTGCATTTCTCTGGGAGTTTCTGGACTCTCAGCAGTTTTCCGGAGTTAGCACCTGCTTCTAAGCTGTAACCTTAGCTCTTGCCTCAGGAGAATCCAGACCAGGTGCTTCTCCCAACTTTCAGGACAGAGAAAAAGGACAGGCCAAGTAGCAATGAAGTATACTGGGAAGCACCCTGGAAACAGACCTAATGAACAAGCCAGGGAGGGAAATGTGAAAGTAGAACAGAAAAAGAACAAACACCCCAACCATGTTTTCAGAGGATGTCAGAACTGATTCCTGTTGTTCAGCATTTTCCCCTAGAATGAAACGGTCTACCCTGCAGGAAAGCTCCTAAGATGGGAAGGAAACAAGTCAAAATAGTTTCATGAAGTCCCTGAAATTGACCAGAGTCACTAGGTCCCTCCCTTGCCAAGTGTAAGTGAATGTGTGTGCATGTGTGTGAATGGCTGATGAGTGCATCTCTCAGACAAGCCCAGCTGCCTAGAAGCAGAACAGCCGAGCCACCTGGAAAGGACTCTCTCCAACCTGTTGAGCTGCCTGCAGGGCATGCAATGTTCTCCATCTTCTTAGCTTTTGTGATACTCGGGCTGGAGTGGACTTTGGTGATGCAATTTGTTAGCAATCGGGCATTTTCACCGGCCTGCCCTCAGGGACCAAGAGGCAACTTAAACCACCTGCCACCAACAGGTGCTGCACAGAAAAGCCCAGCCACCCAGCTCTCTTTCTCTCATTCCCTCTCCCTGTCTCCCTCTGTCTCTCGCTATCTCTCCCTCATATCTCCACTCTGATACCATCTTTCATTCTCCACCTTCCCCCAGTAAACCTTTTCCACTAGCTCTGTTGCGTGGTGTAATTTCTCAATGTTACACCTTGGCATGTGCCTGCCAAAAGTACCCCCATCCTGGCTGCTTTATCCTATCACAGTTGTTTTGAGTCATTTCTACACCTGTAAGCCACCTCTCACTTATTTCTGTAAGTAACTACACCACACTGAAGGTGTCCACACTTTGGTCTGTGGTGGGGCCTTTCTGGGGTGAGTGGATGTGTGTGGTGCATCTGGACAGGAAAAGCCTGTCACACAAGTGTCCAGGTCCTGAATTTTAGGGTGGCAACATCTGCCAAACACCCAGGTGTATTTGTTTATTTATTTAACGTGTCTATGTTTCTCTCCACGCACAGGTCAGAGGACAACTTGGAGGAGTCAGGCTGAAGGGACTCAAGTCAGCCTGAGCATGACAAACTCGGCTCTGGCATGCCTTGCCCTTCTCCCCCATTCCCTCTGCCTCACTAAAAACAGATCACATTCCTAAAGCTAGCCACCAAGGTCTTATTTCCCTTATTTGGTCCCTTCCTCCTCCTGAGGCTGCTGTTCGAGGTCCAGCCATCATAGTACTGAAGTCAGCAATCAAAAGCCCCTTTGGCTCGCCTCACTAACATGCCAATTAAAACTAAACACTCCATCCTAACACGAGGTTTCCTTCTTAACATTTATAAACCACCATTTTCCTGTGTGCCATGACAATCTCCTCTCTTTCCAGAGGCAGGCCTTTGTCATGCCCCCTTCCCAGTTATCTCTTCCCTATCTCCCTTGTTCCTTTCCCCCTATCCTCTATCTCCCAGCTTTGTCTCTTATTCTCTGCCCTTTGACCCTGGGGCAAATAAATCTCTGTGCTGGCAATTTGGTCTTGGGTGTCTTGTGCCAATACTGTCACAGGCTTGTGTAGTGACTTTACCTTTTGAACCATCTTGATGGCTCCTAATTTTTTGTTGTTTTTAAATTTTTTAATTAACAAATGTTTATTCCCCCCCCCTCCCAGGTGCATGTACGCGCCCTCTTGTGAAGGCTGGAACCGGTGCAGAGACCCTAAGACAGCTTTGCTCTCGGCTCTCTCCTGCCACCTTGTGGTCCCAATAAAAACTGCATGGACTTCAAGTCATCACTTAACTTCCGGGACGAAAAACTTTTGATAATTCAGCTTGCTGGAAGTTGAAGGGGTCGAAGACCCTGTGCAGTAGTACATTGATTCCTAGTTCAGCCTCATTTTTTTTTCTGTACGCTGGGCTTAGAGATTACACTTTGTCTCTGTAGGCAAGCAGTGGATGGCACTGTGGACAGCATTTATGAACATAAATTCTCCCCATCTTCACCACCTCCAGGAACTTATTATGTAGACTATACCTGGATCTTGCTATGTAGACCAGGTTGCCCTAGAACTCACAGACATCCTGTCTTTGCCTTCTGAGTGCTGGGATTAGGGGTTTATACCAGCACGCCTGGCTACATTCTCTCTTAAAACTGCATTTTACATTTTTTAAGGGAGTACACGCAGGAGTGCCATAGTTCATGTGTACAAGTCAGAGGTCAATGTGAGAAGAAAATAGGTCCTCCACCATGCTGGTGAAGGGAATGAAAATTATTAAAAGACCCCCTAAGTCGGCAGTAGAGCCAGGCCAGCCGCCAGGTGATTCCCGGAACTTAGCTGACCATAAACAGGTTGAAACCAAGAATGAAGGTCAGTTGGGCCACGGGCCCCCAGGGCTTCAGGAACTGGCTGACCATAAGATTAGATTCATTCCTGAGACAAACAGATGTAGGATGTTTCCCGCTGACTAACTAATGGGCTGGTACATTCCAGCTGTATTTCCCCTCCCCCTTGGGTTGTGGTAAACGATGGGCTGGGCTGGTACTTCCCACCTGTAATTTCCCCCCGCCCCTTAATCTGTGGTGCTCCCCCATAAAATGTTAGACTCTCCCCCAAATCAAGGTCGTGACTCCTAGCCCTGCGTGGGATATGAGTGGCGTCCCTCAGTGCACTGAGCCCCCCCCCCTTTCCCCCTTTTTCCCCCAAAATAAACCTCTTGCGATTGCATCAAGATGGTCTCTTGCGAGTTTTGGGGCGGCCGTGATATCCTGAGTGTCGGGTGAGGAACTTCCCTCCCCCGGGTCTTTCACTGGGTCCCCGAGGATCGAATTCGGGTAGTCAGGCTTGGCAGCAAACGCTTATACTCGCTGAGTCATCTCACCGGCACAAACTATTATTTTGACATTCACCGATTCATATGTAAAACAACCGATCATGAGGCTCCTTTCCTCCTGCTTCAGAGGCTGGACGACATGGTGGCTGCGGCCAAGTGCGATTCCAGTTTATCAATTAGTAGCAGGGAAGGTTTCTAAGCGCAGAAAGACGCCGCTGTCTGCTCTGGAACGCCGTGAATAAACTCAGCGGACTGGACCGACGGGGGTGGGGAGCGACCACCTGACCCCATCTGTCTCACGACCACGGGGGCGGAGCCTGAGCGTCGGGGCGGAGGCGCCGCGCCGCGCAATGCGCACGCGCGGGGCGGCTCCTTCGCGGGATCTGGCCGCCGGTGCCCCGCCTCCGCGGAACGGTGACCGTCACGGCCAGGTGCCGCCGGGACCTGACATCTTCAGGCCCGCGAATGGTGAGTTTGGAGTCTCAAGGTCCCGAGGTACGGGCGGAGGAGCTGATGGAACCAGCCGGGGCCGGACTTTGACCGCCTGGCGCCGGCTGGGCGTCTGCGCCACGGATGCCGCCGTTTCCGCTCGGCTGGCGGGTTCGCTTTCGGCTTGGCCGGGTTCGGCTTCCGGGTTCAGTTCGGCTCGGCTCGGCTCGGCCGGGTTCGTCCGGGTTCGGCTCTGTCCGGTTCCGCTCGGCTTGGTCCGGCCCGCCCATCGCTCCCTCGGGCCCGCCCATCGAGGCGTCAGTGGGATCCCCGGTGCCCCGTTCACGTCCCCGTGGCGACCGGACCCTGGGCCGGCGCTGTCTTCAGTCTGCGCAGTGACAGCGGGCGGCTGGTGAAGAGGCTCCGGGCTCCCGTGCGGGTTCCCGCCCGGTCCCCGGCGTCGTCTGGGAAGCCTCCCCTCAGATGTCTTCGTCTAAAGTGAATCTGGGTTTGTAGGTCTCATTCCGCTTCCCAAGTTCACAGAAACACGATCAGCTTAAAACACAGAAAACGAAACTTGTCCTTCGTTGTACTTTTCAAATTACTTTCCAACGTAACAGATGACGCCTGTGGTGTCTTGAAGCTCGGTCTGCCTGCCATTCTTCTGCCGCCGCTTCGCCTCCTCAGTACTGACGTGGGATAGTAAAGGCAGTTCTAGGAGACACTTTTTTTTAAAAAATTGGTTTTTCGAGACAGAGTTTCTCTGTGTAGCCCTGGCTGTCTTGGACTCACTTTGTAGACCAGGCTGGCCTTGAACTCACAGAGATCCGCCTGCCTCTGCCTCCCGAGTGCTGGGATTAAAGGCGTGCGCCACCACCGCCCGGCTGAAGACACTTTTTTAAAGATTTGTTTTCTAGTCGGATGTGGTGGCTTGGGGAGGCTGATGCAGGAGGATCACCACGCAGGCCAGCCTGCAGGTCCTAGCAACCCTCCTGTCTCTTAACCTGCTCAGTACTAGGTAGGGTTCCAGGCTCTTCCCTGTCCCCTTCCTTTCCTCTCCCTTCCCTTCATCTTGTCACCGAGTTACACTTTCCTCATACAGTTCCGAATCCTTTACCCTGCGCTGCGAGGGACATTCGTGTTGTCTGCGGTCGCTGGTAACTGCGGCATGTGATGGGGGACCGTGGATCCGATTAGAGTGAGGAGCCTGCTCCTCTGCCTGGGGCCGCTGGAGGTTTTTTTTTGGGTGTCCGTGCCTGGATGAATGAGGAGTTGGGACAAAGGGAAGCTAAGACAGGAGCGGACCAGAACAAGAGCGTAATTTTTAAGACAAGCGCATTTTCTCGACACGATACACCTTTTAAGAAGGGAGGAAGATGATCCCGTCTCTGTCCACCCTGACTGTCCTCATCCCGCTGGTCTCCCTGGCAGGCCTGTTCTACTCCGCCTCTGTGGAGGAAGGCTTTCCGGAGGACTGCACCAGCTCCAGCAGCCTGTGCTTCTACAGCCTGCTCTTGCCGGTCACCGTGCCAGTGTATGTGTTCTTCCACCTGTGGACCTGGATGGGGCTGAAGCTCTTCAGGCACAATTAGTACAGCCTGGGCCTCACTGGCTGGGGACCCGGGGGGGGTGAGTGGCCCCCGCGGCGGCAGCTTCCTGGTCGTTGGGTGCTGCCCTCAGGTGTTGCGGATTCTGTAGCAGGATAAGACTTTTCAATAAAATGTCTTGAGGGAGAGAGAGAAAGACACTACCAGTCTTTATGTGAAGACTTTCTTTTTAAGATTTATTTTATGTGTCCGTGTATGGGTATGTGCTCATAAGTGTGGGTGCCCAAAGAGGCCACAAGAGTGTTGGATCCCTGGAGTTGGAGGTACAGGTATTGTAAGCTGCCTGACGTGGGTGCTGGGAGCTGAATTCAGATCCTCTGCAAGGCCAGCACATACATGTTCTTCACCCCATACATCTCTCCAGCCGCCTACTTCCTTCCTTCTTTTTTAGTTCAGGCTAGTCTCAAACTGTGGGGAGGATGAGCTTGAGCCCCTTACCTTCTTTCTCTTCCTCCTGAGTGCTGAAGTTACAGCCAAGCACTACCACATCAGTTCATGTGGTACTGAGGAACCCAGGGCTTCAGGAGTGCGGAGCCAGCATTCTACCAACTACCCACCTCCTAAAGACTTTTTTAGCCCATTCATTTAAAAGTTAGTCATTTGGAAGCTGGGCAGTGGTGGCACACACCTTTACCCTAGCACTTGTGAGGCAGAGTCAGGTGGATCTCTTGAGTTTCAGGCCACCCTGATCTACGTAGTTAATTCTAGGCCAGCGTAGTGAAACTGTCACAAACAATAATTTGAAATTTAGTTTTTTCTTCAAGGCCAATGGTGATGTCTTATGTTAGGGATGACTCCTGAGAAGAGCTGGATGGAGTAGTGTTGTTTTAAAAAACAAAAATCCCAATCCCTCTAGGCATCAGGTTATTGTGTAATTTAAATGCTGATTTCCGTTACCCCCTCCCCCCATATCTGGTTGCAATCCTTGTTCTGAAAATCTCCTGTCTCAGTATTGTGTAAACACTGCTCCCCAGTTATCACCTGATATGCCAATAAAGCAACTTAGAGCCAGTCCCTGAGCAGGGGAGAGAATAGGGCTGGACTTCCTGCCCTCCAGGGGAGGAGAAGTTAGAGAGAAGTAGGGGATTCAGCCACTGGCAGAGATCCAGAAGACACGACGAAGATTCGGCTAGATCAAAGAGAACACAAAACTGCAAGTAAGTTCAGGATTTTGGCAAAGAGGGAGTCAGAATAATTTACAGGGTTAAGAGCAGACTTAAACTGCTCAAGATTGTGGTGTAAAGACATGTTAATATAAAGAGTCTCAATTATTTGGGAGATAGCCAGGTCAAGAGAGAAACTGAGAAACAAACACAATTATATATAAATTGCCACTAACAAATCCCAGCAATATTTTTACCAAAGAAGACTCTAGCCAGATGCTGGGGTGAAAACCTGTTGGCTCAGAGAGGCAGAGTAAGCATCCAGATGACATTCCTACTTCATTGAAGTCCCAGAAGGAAAAACCTGCTATCCCACCTAGCTGACTTTTACTCAGCTGACATATCAGAAGGAAAAAGCCCCTTTTCCTTTGCCATGCTGTCTTAAATACTTTTTAGCTCAATGTCCTTTTCTTTTTACCTATTTTCACTCCCTGTCAGCTGGTTGCTCGTCTGCCTCTTGATCTATGGCTGACTTTATTTAGGTGTGTGCTAGGGTTCACCCTTTCTGTTTACTGTAAAAGCACTTGTTTACAGTAAACAGAAAGCTCTAGGATCAAAGGCTGAACCAAAACACACATAGAAACAGGTTCTTCCAGTACACAGGCTTGGGGTTCACAATATCAAATATCCTGCAACAGAGTAGTTGTAGGGAATTTCATTAGAGCTGGTGTGATAGATAAGAATTGATATCTGGAACTGGAAATATCAAGTACTTACACCGAATCTGAGTTTGTGCCTGGATTGATGGCTCTGCAGTTTCTTGCACCAGCTGCTCTTGAAAAGGACCCAATTCAGGTCCCAGTCCCCATGCCGGTGGCTCATAACTCCTGTAATTCCAGTTCCAGAGAATCTGACTCCCTCTTCTGGACTCTGGGCACTCGCACACCCAAGGCATGTGTAGTCAAACACACATTAATAAAAACAAATTATTTTTAAAGGGGAAAAAAATCTGACTTTATAAAGTTACCTTCATTTTTCTGGTATCAGCTGTTACCACGTGGTCGAGGTCAGGGTTGGTGTTTCCTGGTTCTTGGATTCTTATTCAGGGTATTGAAATAAAAGACCAATGCAGATTTGCAAAGTTGCAAGAACACTTTACTCAAAGCAGAGCTATAGATGAGGCATGCAGATATATGAGCCTGTGGGGGCTATTCTTATTCAAACCACCACACCTGTTCTCCCAGCCTAAATTCCTCTGACCCTCCTCCTAAAGACTGTACCCTAGATTCAGAGGATCTGCCTTCGCAAGCTCTGTACTCAGGTTTGTAACACCCCTAAAAATAAGCACAAAGTCTTGAAGAAAGAGAGAACAAAGTTCTCGTTGGCTGAAAGTCATCTACCCTTGCTTGAAGGTAAGTCAGATGGGGAAGTCTTGGGCTTGACCTGAACTCGTTCATGCCTAGTTCCTGATGCCTGCAGCATGCCAGGCCTCTTGTTTCCTCTGGAGCCCAGAGACTGCTCTGAGGACAAGGCTTGGTTCCACTGGACATGAAATCTGGAATTCCTTAAGTACATTGGACCTTGTGGCCTAGAAGCTGTGACCTTCTTCCCCTGGGGGAGTCCCAGACACCCTGGAATCAAGAAAAGTAGGGGGGTGGCAAGACAGCTCAGAGGTTATGAGTGTGTCCCAGTTTTTTTCAGATTGTTTTATCAGTGTTTTGCTAACATACACAAATGTGCACTTGTTCATGCAGTGTCCTCGGAGGTCAGAAGCTGGCTTCGGATCCTCTGGAACTGGAGTTATGCAGTTATGTATGTACTACACTTGATCTTAGCCAAAAGGCCGAGAAGCGATAGTTATGCAGTTATGTGAGCCACCCTGTGGGTGCTGGGTGCTCTTCACTCCCGAGCCATGGCTCCAGCCCCTGATTTGTTTTCTATTGCTGTGATAAAACAACCAAACGCAGCTGTGGGAAGAAAGGGTTTGGTTGACTTCCACTTTTAAATTACAGTTCATCCCTGAGGGAAGTCTGGGCAGGAGCCCAAGGCTGGAGCCTGGAGGCAGGAACTGAAGCTGAGACTGGAGTACTGCTCACTGGCTCTTGCTCAGGTCTACCCTAGGGATGGCACCACCCACCTAGGTCTTCAGCCAGGCCTCTTCAGCCCAGGTCTACCCTAGGGATGGCACCGCCCACAGTGGGCTGGGCCCACCTGTATCAGTAATTAAGAAAACACCATAGACATAATCACAGGCAATTGATAAAACAAGCAGTTCCTTGAGGTTCCCTCTTTCTAGGTGACTAGTCAAGGTGACAAACTAGCACAATGCACTCCCTGCTCTTGCAGAAGAAAAGTTTGGTTCCCAGTGCGATGTAGGGTGGCTCACTGTTGCCTGTAACTCAGTGCCCTCTTCTGACCACCTCATACAACTGCACTCATGTACACATACCTAGGTACTGATACAGACATACATATAATTAAAAATAAATCTTTTCCAAGAATGTCAGCTTAGGGGAATCAGAAGTCCCAGCTGGGAAAGGGGACACAGAGATGAGAGTTGCCTGCTCCAAACTTTCCCTCTGTGTGTGCTTGTCCTTGAGGAGCTTGCCATAGTTCCCTCCAATCTCAGGGATGGGACAGGGGAGTTAGCCCCACCTCTCCCCAGATTGTGTGGAGGCTCATGGTCATGGGCAGCAGGAGCTGTGTGTGTAGGTGTCTGGTCTGCCCTCGCTCCCCATGTAACCCTTTGCCTTTGAGTCTTCCAACAGTACAGGAAGCAGCCCTGTCCCCCAGAGGCCTAGCGCTTCCCTCCCACTCTGGACAGGCTGCAGGGCTTTTCTGCAACTGTTTGAAGAACAGTGAAGGATAACTCTGTCATATGGGAGATATGAGAATGGCTCACTGTGAGAGTCGTGGGTCTGTAATGAACGTGTAAAACTGTGTGTGTGTGTGTGTGTGTGTGTGTGTGTGTGTGTGTGTGTGTGT
>CAJQZJ010034167.1:4982211-4995965 GCA_907164525.1 Lophiomys imhausi
TGTGTGTGTGTGTGTGTGTGTGTGTGTGTGTGTGTGTGTGTGTGTGTTGTGAGTCATGACTTCAGTAAGAAACATAGCAAATAAACTCTGTAAACATCCTTGTCCCTTTGGGGCTAACATCCTAGAATTTTAAAAATCCAGTTTGATCTTACCTACCCAGATTCTGTTTGCCCATTTTAAACGAGTTTTGAGACATATGAGGTGGGAGATCCAAGTCTTTCATTGGCCTCCCCATGGGTAAGGATTAGGGGTACTCATGGGATAAAGAAGCAGGGCTCTGAGGTGAAATATTAGGTGAGAAGGCATCTGAGGTCCAACCACTCCTGGGGAAAGTGATGCTGGTGTGAGCAGAGGGAGGAATTTTGTATTTCTGGTCTCAGAAGTTTAGTCATCAGGCCCAGTGAGGTGGCTTACTTGGGTAAGAGTGCTAGCTATGCAATCCTGCTGATGAATTAATTTCTGGGAAGCATGGTGGAAGCAGAGAAGTGAGTCCAGGAATCCTGTAAGTTGTCCTCTGGGTGTTGGAGAGGTGGCTCAGCTGGAAAGAACATAATGCCCATCAGTACCTACATAGCCATTCACAACCATCTGTAACTCTAGTCCTAGAGGACCCAGTGCCACCTTCTGGCCTCCACCTGGCATTCATGCAATACACAGACAGGTGCAGACAAAACACCCATGTGCATTAAAAAAAATATGTTCCACCCATGCCATACTGCACTTCCCTCCTCCAGCAATAATTTAAAATTATTTTATTTATTTGAAATATAGTCTATATAGCCCTGGCTGGCATGGAATTAGTATATAGACCAGTCTAGCCTCAAACTCAAAGATCTGTCTGCCTCTGCCTCTGGAAGGCCGAGATTAAAGGTGTGCGCCACCACCCTGGGCCTTTTAATTTTTTTAAATAACACTGTTGGGGATCGAACCCAGGGCTTCTTGAATTCTAGGCAAGGAAGGACTCTGTCAACTGAGCCACATCTCCAGTTGCCACCAGACATTTTTGCAGGCCCTTAGTAATGAAAAGTAGGTGTTTTCTGAAGGATTGTTGACCTAAAAGCCTCAGGTGAGCTGTGGAGCTCGAGACCGGGAAGTTGACATGATAGCATCTTCAGGCAATTAGGAGCTGGAGAGCTCCTGATACGATAACATACCAGCTTTTCTCTGTATTTACAACTTTGAGACTGCAACTGCAAGGAAATAGATCTGCAGATGGGATTGTGCACCCCAGAAGTTCCGTTTGCTGTCCTATAAAACCCCAAGCCTCCAACTGCTGCTCATCATTGTTTTGATCAAAGGGCAATCCACTTCTGTGGAGGTCAGTCTCTTACTTTCATGTTCTCTCCATCAATCCATATCTAAAACTTTCAGCTAGTTTGAAATGGACAAAAGCAGCCTCTGAAGGACAGCACAGGCGATCTGTTAATACCATCATGACCCTTGCGTCAGGGGCCATCTGCAGCAAAGCTAATAGGACCACACTCCTTAGTGACCTGGAAAGGTGGCCATGAACGAAATTCTAGTACTCAAGAAGAGTTGGAAGCCAGTGCTAGACTATATATAGAGCAAGTCCTTTTACAGAAAAGGAAGAGACAAACAGGGGAGGGAACTCGGGGCTTAGCCCCTTCGGTAGCATGTCTGGCTGCCATGCAGAAAGCTCTAGGTAACATTCCCAACACAGTGTAAACCCAGCCAGGCATGATAGCATGTACCTGTAATCCCAGCAATCAAGAGGCACAAGAAGCAGGACTTCAAGTTCCTCCTCAGCTACATGCCTTGTTTGAGGTTAGTGTGGGCTACATGAGACCCTGTCTCCAAAAAGGAAAAAAAAAAAAAAAAAAAAAGAAATGGCTAGGATCATTTATTTATGCTGCCCTAATCAGCTTGAGATCCTAGGCCACTGGTTCTCAGCTTTCCTGATGCTGCAACCCTTTAATACAGTTCCTTATGTTGTGGTGACCCCCAACCATAAAATTACTTTTGTTGCTACTTCATAACTGTAAATGATAGCATTTGGCCTCTACGAATACGTAGAGAAACCACGTCCCAAAAACAACAACAAAAATCTGTCTTTTGTGATGGTTTTAAATGACCCCTGTGACAGGATCTTTCGACCTCCAGAGGGGTTGGGACCACAGGTTGAGAGCCATGGTCCTAACGTTCCCAGATTTATCCCCCATAGTCTTTCCCTTTGGTCACTCAGGGCGAAGGGGCGGGACTGCAGTGACTGTCCAATGAGACCCGCCACTGGCTGGGGCGGGGCGCCGCCACGCAAAGCCACCAAGGAGACTGAGACTCTAATTGGGGAGGCTCTGGTGGTCGGTCCCGGTAGTTGCCACCTCAGCTCTTTGCCTCTGCCCTTGTCCCGCTGTGTACTGCCAGGAACCGGGAGGTGGGCGTCACTAGGACCTCCAAGGAGACGAGATGGTGAGTGCAGTCAGGGAGGGAAACGACTGCTGCGTGACGCAACCAGGGCTGGCTATGTCACTCGAGAGCCTTTGCCCGAGTTTGCCACCCCCTTGGATTCACTCTGGTCGGCTCTGCACGGCCGTGGGGTGGGCGGGGCGGCAGCGAGATCCTGGCTGTGCCGGTTTGGGAGGAGCTGTTGCCGGAGGATCCCCGGGCCATCCCTGGTCCCTAAGTGGGGCGCTTTCCCCAGTGTTGTCCAGATTTACCGGCGGACTCAAATTATCGACCTTATTCCAACCTAGCTTTTCAAACTCAGCTGCCAATGGAGACCTTCGTTTCCGGTTCCTTCTTTCCACTTCTCCAGTAGCGCCCCCCCCCCCCCCCCCCCGTCACTGTTTTGTTTTGGCTTTTTTTCTTTCTCGTTTTCTCTCTTCCTTCTTTTTTCCCTACCTAGTCTTTCTCGCTATCTCAACAGGGTTTCTAGTCCCATCTGGCTTGGGTTTAAGGGATTTATTCATTTGTTTGAGTCACAGTTTTTCAGTAAAAACAAGCATTTAATCAATAAAGATTGAAAGACAAGACAGCCTTTTCCTAAAATCAAGGAAGGTGTGCAGTTCACTAAGAAGTGAAACAGAGGACTGGAGAGAAGACTCGGTGATTAAGAGTTTGATTTCCAGCATTCACATGGCCGTTCTCAACTATCTCTAAATCCACAGCATGGGGATCCGTCTTCTTTAGACACACATGCAGACAAAACACCTATACACGTCAAAACGAACGGATAAATAAATTAATAACAAGTGAAACTTGGTGGTCGTGCCCTGCATCCCCTCACCCCAGCTTCCTAGCGTGCCAGCTGCTGAAAGCTGGAATGGAAGGCCCAATGGGCCTCTGATTTCCACACCCCCATGGCACGTGTACCCCCAATAAGTAAATACATGCAGTTTTTAAAATGGGAAGAAACATAGCTGTTAACCCGTTTCTCAGGATAAGCCAAGCCCAATATAATGTTTGGCTCTGCTAAAAGAAGCTTTTGTGGTGCCTTGTCTGAACATGTGTCGCGGTCGTGACACGGGAGTGGATGGAATGGAGGCTGCCAAAGGCTCAGGACTGTGAAGGCTTTATAGGGTCTAAGTACGTGTGCTTTTCCCTTCTGTCTGCTGTCTTCCTGCTAATTTCCTTGTACAATTTTATGTTTAAATGTTTATTTTTATTTTATCTGTGTGAGAACGTGCCTGCATGTATGTCTGTGTATCATGTTTTACCTCCAGAAGGCAGAAGAGGGCACTGGAACCCCTGGAATGGAGTTTCAGATGGTGGTGAGCCACCATGAGGGTGCTGGGAACCGAACCTTGGTCCTGTGCCAGAGCAGCAAGTGCTCTCAACTTCTGAGTCATCTCTCCAGCCCCTCATGCACAATTTTAAAGCGGGACAGAGAGGGGGAAAATCGGATCTGTGATTAATCTGTTAACAAGCCGGACATGGTGGCACCAGCCGTCATCCCAGCGTTAAAATGTTTGGTAGGAAGATCGTGAGTTGGAGGTTGGCCTGGGGCAACAGCTGGACACTGACTGAAGCCAACCAGACATCTGGGGAGATGCTCAGTGTGTGGGTGCTTGCCGTGGAAGCGTGAAGCCCTGAGTTCAGATCCCAAGCATCCTAGCCTGGCTGCGTGCCTGTGATCCCAGTGACGGGGCATGGCCTGGGCTTACTGGCCAGTCAGCCAGCCTAGCTGGAAAGTGGCATGCTTCAGGTTCAGTGAGAGGCCCTGGTTTGATAATAGTGCAGAGAGTGGTAGAGCCCAGCACCTCTCATCCTCCACATGTGTGTGAACGGCACACACAGTGTAGACAAAAATGAAACAAACCAGCAGTTAAAATGTACAGATCAGTTCCCTGTGGTTTTGTTGCCAGTACTTTATGAGAAAGCAGATATGGACTAAAGTTAGCCTTCTGGTAACCGAATTCATTTACCATAAACTGAAAGTGTGGAAACTATGGAATTATATATGTCTTTGTAAAGGGAAGTTTATTTTTATTTATGTGTATGTGTCGGTGTTAGGTGTCTATAATATGCTGAGTGCTGCCCTGCCACCCTGCAAGGAGGCCGGAAGAGGTCTTAAAGCCCCTGGAGCCAGTGTTTGTGAACAGCCCAGTATAGGTGCTGGGAACTGAACTCAAATCCTCTGGAGAGCAGCAAGTGTTCCTAACTGCTGAGCCGTCTCTGTGGGCCCTTATGGAAATGTCTTATGGATTGAATACAGATCTCTGTGCTACTTGTGTATCTCTCTTCCTCTTGTAAACACATCTGGGATGTTTCAGGACTTAGTGACCTTTGAGGATGTGACTGTGAACTTCACCCAGGACGAGTGGGCTCTGCTGGATACTTCCCAGAAGAACCTTTACAGAGAAGTTGTCGGGGAAATCTTTATGAACTTGGCCACTATGGGTAAGGATGATGGCTTCCCCTTGCTTTCTCAGTTAGACAACATGCTTTGCCCATGGGTGGTGGTCCACGATTGGAAATGTGTAGAAGGAATACTCTGACAAATGGCCATCATGGAGAGGGCTAATGAACCTAGAGTCTAATACAATCCCTTGACCAATTCCATTTTCTCCCCTCTGTGTTGTAGGGGAAAGATGGGACCACAATATTGAAGACTGGTACAGAAATCAGGGGAGACTCTTAAGGTAACTCACTGAAAACAGAAAGAAATGTTCCATGAAAGAAGTTTAGGAGCTGGGTAGATCGCTCAGGTGGTAAAATGCCTTCTAAGCAAGTGTGAGGACCTGAGTTTGCTCCTTAGAATCTATGTAAAGAGCCAGTGGGTGTGGGGACCTCTGCTTGTAACCCCAGCTTTGGGGAGGTAGAGATGGGTAGATCTCTGGGGCTTACAGGCCAGCCAACCCAATCACATTGGCTAGTTCTTTATGGAAGTGGAAGACTCTATCTCTGAAAATAAGGTAGCAACGTGACTGAAGAAGACACATGCGAATGGCCTCTAGACTCCACATGTACACATAGGTATACATATACACCGTCACAGAATTTTAGTTTGTTATGAAGTCTTAAAAAATAAACCCATCCACCTGCAGGTTTACTTATTTATTTTTACATTTAAAAAATTTATGTGTATGTGTGTGCACGTGCGCACGTGTGTGTTCGCCTATAAAAGGCTATAGAGGCATTTGGTTCCTCTGGAGCTAGAATTGAAGGTGGCTGTGAACCTCCTGAAATGGGTGCTGGGAAGTGAACCTCGGTCCTTTGTAAGAGCAGCACACATTCTATGGGATGGAGAGATGACTCAGACATTAAGAACACTTATTATCCTTGCAGAGAACCCAGGTTCAAATCCCAACATCCACATGGCAGATCACAGCCATCTGTACCTCTAGTTCCAGGGGTCCAATGTCCTCTTTGGGCACACAAGTGGGTACACAGACATCTATGCAGGTAAAACACCTACACATAAAATACAGTAAAAGTAAAAGCATTCAAAAGTGAACAGTGCACATAAAATACAGTAAAAGTAAAAGCATTGAAAAGTGAACAGTGCACATAAAATACAGTAAAAGTAAAAGCATTGAAAAGTGAACAGTGCACATAAAATACAGTAAAAGTAAAAGCATTGAAAAGTGAACAGTGCACATAAAATACAGTAAAAGTAAAAGCATTCAAAAGTGAACAGTGCACATAAAATACAGTAAAAGTAAAAGCATTCAAAAGTGAACAGTGCACACTCTTAACTGCTGAGGTATCTTTCCAGTTCCCAAGTAGAAATATAAATTTGAAGCATGTCAGTAAGTTGTGAGTAAAGCATTTATAATGTGTTCTGTTTTTTTTTTTGTTTTTTGTTTTAACAGCAATCATAGCGTGGAGCGACTCAGTGACAGCAAACAAGGTAGCCATTGTGGAGAAACCTTCAGTCAAATTCTTGACCATGATCTGAAAAAGAAAAGCTCTACTGGAGAAAAACTGTATGAATGCAATGAGTGTGGAATAGCCTTCCCGCCTCATTCACCTGGGAAGCCCATCAGTGCTCACACTAGACAGGAAGTATGCGATTACAAACGTAAGCCTCGTGAGACAACCTTCTGTAACTACTCTTTCCACCTCAACGACAGGCCTCGCAGCAAAGACAAACCTTATGAGTGTCAGGAGCCCCAGGAAGCCTTCCTATCTCTTACCAGGCTTGGTGAATTCATTATAACTCATACTGAAGGTGGATCCCATAAGTGTAATGTGTGTGGAAAGGGTTTGCACTATCCCAGCTCACTTAGAATCCATGAAAGGACTCACACAGGAGAGAAGCCTTATCGGTGCGAACAGTGTGGGAAGGCCTTCAGTTGTTGGGGCTCAGTTAGAAGACATGAAAGGACTCATACTGGGGAGAAACCCTACAACTGCAAGGAGTGTGGGAAGGCTTTCAGTTCTCTGTCAGGCTTTAAGGGACATATGATAAGGCACACTGGAGGTGGGCCTTATAAATGTAAGGAGTGTGGAAAAGTCTTCAACTCACCCAGTGCACTTAGTAAACACGAAAGAACTCACACAGGAGAGAGACCTTTTTTGTGTAAATACTGTGGGAAAGCCTTCATTTGTTCAACCTCAGTTCGAAAACATGAAAGAACTCACACTGGAGAAAAACCCTACGAATGTAAGCGATGTGGGAAGGCCTTCATTTCTAATTCAGGCCTTCAAGGACATATGATCAGGCATACTGGTGTTGGGCCTTATAAATGTAAATTTTGTGGGAAAGCCTTTGGCTCTCCCAGTGCGGTTCTTAGGCATGAAAGTGCTCATGTAGTATAGGATTTCTGTGACTAGGCCCTGGAAAAGCCTTCACTTTGAGGACACGAAAGGTCCTGAGAAAATCTTTTACCATCCTATTTGAGGTTCAGAAAAGAATTACTGGAGGGAAGCCCTGGTTAGAGAATATAGGAAAGCCATAGACTATCATATTTTATCTGGAAGCATGAGGAGGCTGAAGAAAAACTATTAAAAAAAAACTGTGTGTGTGTGTGTGTGTATGTGTGTGTGAAATAGCATATTTATTTTGTTGATGTGGGCCAAAAGATATACAGAAGGACCCAGTTCTTCAGTTAGGCATGATGGCACAGGCCTTTAATTCCAGGAGTCAGGTGAATCTCTGTGAGTTTGAGGCCAGCCTGGTGCACACAGTGAGTTCCAGGCCAGACAGGGCTACACAGTGAGGTCTTGTCTAAGGGGGTCAGGGAATGCTCAGTGGGTAAGAGTGCTTGCTCTCCTTCCAGAGAACCCAAGTTCTGTTGTTAGCACCCATGTGGGACATCTGACAGCTGTCTGTAAGTTCAGCTGCAGGGAATTTGGAGCTCTCTTCTGGCCTCTGCGGGCTCTGCACTCAGTAAACACATCTAATTTTAAAAAGGTTATTCAAGTTAGTACCCAGGCATATGTTACAGTGGTTGCTAAGGCTTTGGGATGGAAAGGAAAAAGGTGAAGGACATTATTCTAATAAGTACAAAGCCCATGGGAATGAACCTTTTTAAAAAAAAAAAAATTCCTTGTGCGGTAGGCATGTATGGAGGTCAAGAGGACAACTCCGTGCATCGGCTCTCTCCTTCCCCCTTTACATAGGCTCCAGGGGTGGAACTCAGGTTACCAAGTTGGCAGCAAGACCTTCACCCGCCGAGCCATCTTGTCAGCCCAGCCATATCTTTTTGTGTGATTAGTTCTTGCTGTCAGGATGACTCGGAACTCAACAATCCTCCTGCCTCAGCCTCTGAAGTGTTTCCAGAGTCATTTGTTAACGTGTGAGTGTGGGATCATGAGCCAGTGGAGGGCAGAGGCATTTTCTGGGATCCATTCTCTTCTTCACATGAGTGGTAGGGATCAAACTCAGGTTACCACACTTGCCCTGCAAGTGCCTTTACCTGCTGCGGTGTCTTGTCAGCTCTAATTGGTTGTGTTTGTTTGTTTTTAATCTTTGTGTGTGTGCATTTGTGCCAGTGCAGCTGTGGAGAGCAAAGAACAACCTCCAGGTGTTTGCCTATCCCAAATAGTTTGAGTCAGGGTCTCTTGTTTGCATACACTATGCTAGTTGGCCCAGGGGCTTCTGTGAATTCTGGTCTGCACCTTTCATCTTGCTGTAGGAGCATGACAATTGAAGCACTGCTGTGGTGGTTTGAATGAGAATGGGCCCAATAGGCTTATGTATTTGAATACTTAGTCCCTAGTTGGTGGAATTGTTTGGGAAGGATTAGGAGGCGTGGCCTTGTTGGAGGAAGTGTGTCACTGGCGTGGCTATTCTGAGCCTCTCTTCTTCCAACTTTCAAATCAAGATATAAGCTCTGGGATAGACCTGCCATTATGCCATTGCTCCACCATAATGGACTCACCCTCTGAGTCTGTAATCCCCAAATTAAATGCTTTTCTTTTAAAAGTTGCTTTGGTCTTGGTGGTTTATCACTGCAAATGGAAAGTAACTAAGAAAACTACCCTGTCCGGCTTTTACATGGGCTCTGGGGATTAAAGCTTGCATTTTCACACTTCCATGGCAAGTGCTTTAGTCACTAAGCCATTTCCCTAGGTCATGGAGTGACCCTTTTGATAGAAACTGCTGGTGTGGGGAGGCTTCTCTAAGGTGCCAGGAATCCTGACAGTTAGAACATGTAAAAGACTCTGTAGTTTAGAATTCCTCTGTCCCCATTGCTAGGGATGGAGCTTAGCGTTATGCATACCCTAGGTAAGACATCTAACCACTGAGTAGACAGACCCAGCATTAGATTGGGTTTTAGAGGTCCCCGCAAGCCCCTCTTATAAAGGTTTGGTTTCCAATGTGGCATTATTGGGGGGGGGTGGAACTTTAATAGGCTAGCCTAATGAGGTCTTTGGTTGTTTTTTTTCCAGGGGTGGGGTGTTAAGACAGGAGCTCTGTATGTAGTCCTGGCTATTTTGAAGGATTAGGAGGTGTTAAGGTGTAGACCATGCTGGCCTCAAACTCAAAATCTGCCAGCCTCAGCCTCCCAAGTGCTGGGATTAAAGGTCTGTACCACCGTATTTGGATTATTTCCATTAACTAATAGATGTAGGTGTCTGTCTCTGTGTAGGTTTGTTCATGTGTGTGCAGGTGCTGGCAGAAGCCAGAGAAAGTAGCTCTCTCCCTGGAGCTGGAGTTACAGGAAGTTCTGAACAGCCTGACATGGATGCTGGGAATCCAACTAGGGCCCTCAGAAGAACAGTTAGTGCTCTTAACTGCTGAGCCATCTCCCCAGCCCCTAGTCTTTAGGTTCTTGAGGACATGCTCAATAAGGAGGTAGTGGGACACTGGTCTCTTCCTTTCTTCTCTTTCACGTCCCAGCAGTGGGGTGAGCTGACTTGCTGTGCCAAGACCCTCTGTGACGCATAGTCTCACGATAGGCCTGAAGCATGGGGCTCATTGTCATGGACTGGAGCCTTCTAACCAGAATAAGCATTAGCATCACTGATTAAAAAAAAAATTATGTGTGGGTGTGTGCATGTGAGTGCAGGTGCTCTCTGTGTCCAGAAGAGGGTGCCAGTTACAAGTGGTTGTGAGCTGCCCAGTGTGGGTGCTGGGAACTAAACTTGGGTCCTTTGCAAAACCAAATGTTCTTACCTGATGAGCCATCTCTCCAGCCTCCACCACAAAAGGTTTTATGAGGCAGGGTTCTCATCCATGAGGATGAAGGCATCCTAATCACCTTTCATTGTTCCCATCTCTTCCTGTTGCTTTGAGAATTCAGTTTCAATAGTAACATGAACGTGTAACTCATGGCAAGATTTTTAAAGATTACTTAAAAATTTTTTTTATGTGTGTGTGTGTGTGTGTGTGTGTGTGTGCGCGCACACACACACACACACACACACACACACACCTGCAGAGGCAGAAGAACATCTCAGATCCCTTGGAGCTGGAGTTACAGACAGTTGTGATCCGCCTGATAGGGGGTGAGAAGAGCAGCAAGTGGTAGCCACCGAGTCATCCCTTCAGGCCCCCATGACAAGAAATGAATAGAGGGGTTGGGGATTTAGCTCAGTGGTAGAGCACTTGCCTAGCAAGCGCAAGGCCCTGGGTTCAGTTCTCAGCTCTGGAAAAAAAAAAAGACAAGATATGAATAGAGAAGATCTTAGAAAATCTAGTTGGCACCATCTGACACTGGCATAATGAAGTCTGAGAGGGCTATCTCACACTTCCATCTTAATATTTTCCATAGGTCTCCCTGCTTAAAGTTTAAAATCTGAATCATAGCCAGAAGAGATAATAAAGGTTAATATATAATTCACATGAAACTATACTATGTAAACTATGCCACAACAAAAGGCTTGAGACTGGGTAACTTAGCAACAATAGCTATGTAGTTCCCACAGATTTACTGGAACGTCCATACAAGCCTACCAATTTATCTTTGTTGGTTTTGGTGGTGTTTTTGATTTCTAGTGCTGTAGACTGAACTCTGGGCCTTGTGCTTGCTAGGCAAGTATTCCATCAATGAGGTACATCTCTTTGATGGAGTACTTGGTTTCTTTAGACAAGGCCTTGCTCTATAGACCAGGCTGTCCTAGAACTCGTATGTAGCTCAGGCTACCTTTGAACTTGTGATCCTCTGTCCTAGACTCTCAGTGCTATGATTCTACTCATGTGCCACTAGCTAACATGTATTTTTAAGAGTCATTTGCAGGACTGGAGAGGTGACTCACTTATTGCTCTTGTGGGGGACCCAGGTTTGGTTCCCAGCACCCTCACAACCATCCATAACTCTAGCTCCAGCAGACCCAAAGCCCTGAGCCCTCTTCTAACCTCTGTGAGGTGTGGTTCACATACGTACATGCATGCAAAATACAAACATACATAAAAACTAATATTAAAAAATTGGCCAGGTGTGGTGGCCTTTAATCCCAGAGTTGGGGAGGCAGAGGCAGGTAGCTTGTCTGGGAGTTCAAGGCCAGCCTGGTCTATATAGCAAGATGGTCTATACATTGAGTTCTAAGTCAGTCAGGGATACATAGTGAGACCTTGTTTCAAAAAATAATTCTTTTAATAGTCATTAACTTGTATAACAGTTTAAAAAGTGTATAAAATATTTATTTACATAAAAGAAATATTCTTGTTGGACAGTGGTAGCACACACCTTCATTTCAGCACTTGGGAGGCCCAGGCAGGAAGATATCTGTGAGTTTGAGGCTAGCCTGGGCTACAGAGTGAGTTTCAGGACAGACAGGGCTACACAGAGAAACCCTGCCTTGAAAAACCAACCCCCCTGGAAAAAAAAAACCCAACCAACAAACAACAACAACAAAACTTAACTCACCCATAGATGCAAGAAACTTCAAATTGAAAACACGGGCTAGGATGCCTGCCTAGCATACGTGAGACCGTAGGTTCAATTCCTAGTATGGAAAAACAAGCAGAAAGATACAAACAAGCCCCCTGTTTAGGTTAGGGTTTTTGTTGTGTTTTGTTTTGTGTCCTTTGGACACAACTTAGAGTCACACGTGAAGAGGAAACTTCAGCTGAATTTCTGCTCTGACGCCCTGGGGTACGACTGTGATGTGAAGGGGCTGGGGAGATGACTCAGTGGTACAAATCGCTGATGACTCTTTTAGAGGACCCAGGTTCCCAGCACCACACACTGACTGACAGCATCTGTGACTCTAGTTCCAGGGTATCCGACTTCCTCTTTTGGCCTCTAAAGCAATGCATGCATGTGGTACACAGACATACCCTTGGGCAAAACACTCATACACATACGAAATAAAATGGAAAAAAAACCCTTTAAGAAAAAGATTGTGATGTGAAAGTGTTAAGTGTCACGTCCCCCTGAACAGCAGGAAAGACACAACCACGATTCTTCTTCAAGCAGTTTATTCAGGAACCTTGTACATCCGCTTTTTTTCCTCTCTTCCCCCAAGCCCTTATATGCCTACTCAAACCCAATCAGATCATGCCACCTAGCGATCCAAGATAGGCTCACAAAAGGAGGAAGCACACCGGGCTAGGCAGCCGCTACCAAGTAAGGCTTGTTTACAGCCAAGCTTGAGCATTCTGGCATTAAGCCAGGCGCCATCTTAGGATTGTGGCTCTCCACAGTTAAGTTGAAATAAACTCTTTCCTCCCATTAGTTGCTTTTGATTAGTGTTTTATCAAGGTAACTGAAGGGAATGAAAATTATTAAAAGACCCCCTAAGTCAGCAGTAGAGCCAGGCCAGCAGCCAGGTTCCAGGAACTTATCTGACCATAAAAAGGGTGGAACCAAGAATGAAGGTCAATCGGGCCATGGCCCCCAGGGTTTCAGGAACTGGCTGACCACAAAGTAGATATCAAAACAAGATTAGATTCATTCCTGAGAAAAACAGATGTAGGATGTTTCCCACTGACTAACTAATGGGCTGGTACATTCCACCTGTATTTTGCCTCCCCCTTGGGTTGTGGTAAACAATGGGCTGGGCTGGTACTTCCCACCTGTAATTTCCCCCACCCCCTTAATCTGTGGTGCTCCCCTATAAAATACTCTACTCTCCCCCAAATCGTGGTCGCGGCTCCTACCCCTGTGTGGGATATGAGTGGCGCCCTCAGTGCACTGAGCCCTCCCCTTCCCCCTTCCCCCTCCCCAAATAAACCTCTTGCGATTGCATCAAGATGGTCTCTTGTGAGTTTTGGGGCGGCCATGATATCCTGAGTGTCGGGTGAGGAACTTCCCTCCCCTGGGTCTTTCAGTAACAACAACAAAAGCCACAAACAAACCAGGGCACTACAAAACAAAAACAAGTCCCCAAATGTATTTTTTAAAATAATTGGTTTAATTGAAAAAATATTAGCCCCTGTGCCAATTTGAACCCTTTCTTTTCCTCCCTTGCTTCCTCCCTCCCTCCCTCCCTCCCTTCTTTCCTTCCTTTGTTTCTTCTCTTCCTCCTTCTTTTCTTCTGAGACTTGCCATGATCCACCTGTCTCTGCCTCTAGTACTGGGATTGAAGGTCTGCACCATCGAGCCTGGCTCCTGGACCATTTCTTAGGTGCAGTTCAGAACCGTCTTCCTTTGTGAAGCCTCCATAACAATCAATGGTTCGGAGATGATCTTTAATGACAAGTCATGAAGGGACGGAGAGATGGTTCAATAGTTCCGAGCACTGGCAGCATGAGGACCTGGGTTCGATTCCCAGAACCCACATGTTGGGTCATAACCACCTATAACTCTAGGACTGGGGCATCTGGTGCCTTGTCCTGGTTTCCACCGGCACCAAGCACTAGGTGGTACACAGACACACATGCAGGTAAAACACTCATTTACGAGCTGGGAATCTACACACACACACACACACACACACACACACACACACACACACACACA
>CAJQZJ010034167.1:4995975-5015270 GCA_907164525.1 Lophiomys imhausi
ACACACACACACACACACACACACACACACACACACACACACACACACCTGTAACCCTAGTTCATGGGAATCTGAAGCAGGAGAATATCAAAAGTTCATAGGCAGCCTGGCCTACATAGTAAGTCCCAGGCCAACCAGGGACATAAGGGCTGGGAGCTGGCCCAGGTGTTAAAGTACTTACTATACAAGCATGAGGCTCTGGGTTCAGATCCTTAGCACCCACATAAAAGCTGGGTGAATACAACTTTAGTGCTGACAGGAATGGGGGGGGGCAGATACGTGAATCTCCCAGGTTCACTAGCCAGTTTATGATCTCCAGGCTCAGTGAATTGACTCAAAAAATAAAGTGAATGGGGCTGGAGAGTTGGCTTAGTGGTTAAGAGCATTTACTGTTCCTATAGAGGATCCAGGTACAGTTCCCAGCACCCACATGTGACTCACAACCATCTGTAACTCCAATTCCAGAGGCTCTGGTGCACCCTTTTTTTTTGCCTCCATGGGCACCAGACATGCACATTGGGTATAGACAAACATGAAGGCAAAACACCCACACCCATAAAAATAAATACGATGGAGCTGAAGCAGGAGAATCACCACAAACTTGAAACTAGCCTAGCTGGAGTGTGAGATCCTGTCTCCAAAGAAAACAATCCCACCCCTCATTCACTCATGTTATCAAGAAAACTTGTGAGAAAGCCCTCAAAATTTATATATCCTGGGGCTAGAGAGATGGCCCAGTGGTTAGAGCACTTGATGCCTTTCCAGCGGTCCTGGGTTCAATTCCCAGCACCCCCATGGTGACTTAGTCCCAGGAAATCCAGTGTCCTCTTCTGATCTCCATGGGCACCAGTTACAACATACTTACCTGTGAGCAAATATTCATACACATGAAATAAAAATAAATAAATCTTTTTGTTTGTTTTGTTTCTCAGGGTTTCTCTGTGTAGTTCTGGCTGTCCTAGAATGCACTCTGTGGACTTGGCTGGCCTCGAACTCAGAAATCTCCCTGCCTCTGCCTCTCGAGTGCTGGGATTAAAGGTGTGCACCACCACAGCACAGCTAAAATAAATAAATCTTTTTTCTTTTAAATCATGTATACCCAGGAGCACAAGCTGTAGAAAACCCCTCTGTTTCGGCCTCCTGAGCACTAGAATTGTAGGTGTGAACCGCTCTGCTTGCTTCTTCCGTGTGTTCAGTATATCTGCATGTGCTTTCTCAGGTGCATCTGAGAGCATTTCAAGTAAAAGTAAGCTTTCCTCAAATTCCTCACATTCAAAACGAGGGCTGTAGCAAAAGGGTTCGGTATTGCACATTCTAGCATCTGCCATGCGTGAATGTCTTTGTACAAAGCCCACTACTAAAACCAGTCTTTATACTCGTAGAGTCTCCTGTAAATGTTTTCATATCTTCAAGAGAACCCAAAGAAGGTCTCTCTCTCTCTCTCTCTCTCTCTCTCTCTCCCCCTCTCTCTCTCCTTTCCCTTCCTTTCTCTTCCTCCCTTCCTGCCCCAGTCTCTAGCATTCACAGGCTTGATTTCCAGTAATTACTGTTAAGAAATTGAGAAGCAGTAGGAGAGCAGCTGACAACTAATTGTAGCTCTAGCTCCAGGGAATCCGACACCCTCTTCTGATCTCTATGTAATGTGACACACACACACACACACACAGACACCATTTCTTTTTTCTTTTAAGTGAAAAATGGTAACTTTACTATAGTGCTAAGAGATTCATAGTGTAGGAGGTCTTTGTTGTTGTTTTTTTGAGATAGGGTCTTTCTATGTAGCCCTGGCTGTCCTGAAACTTGCTATGTAGACCAGGCTGGTCTTGACTTCACAGAAATCCATGTTTCTGCCTTCTGACTTCCTGGATTAAAGGTTTTCACTATTGTTTCTGGCTATTTCCTTTTTTTAAAGTTATTTCATATGTATGGTTGTTTTGCCTGCTTGTTTGTCTAGGCACCACTTTCATGCTTTAGAAGTCACTGGATCCACTGGAAGTGGAGTTAGAATTGTGAGCTGCCATGTGGGTGCTGGGACTCCAACCCAGGTCCTCTAGAAGAGCAGCAAGTGCTTTTAACTACTTACGTCTTTCTCCAGCCCTTAACTACAGCATAGAAGGTTTCATAATTTGAAATTATTTGTGATAATATGAATGTTTTTTCTCATTACTTACACTCATAAGCATTTCTCTTTATTTTCATGTTTTTAGTATGTATGTATGTATGAGTATTATGTGCACAGCATAGTGAAAATGTAGAGGTCAGAGGACAACTTGCTTTCCTTCTACTGTGTGGACCCTGGAGATCAAACCCAAGTCTTGAGACTTAGTAGCAAATGTCTTTACCTGCCTGGCTATCTCCAGTTACCTCACAAGGTCCAGTCATAAAGTTGAAAGGATTTCTTACATTTTTAGGATTTGTAGAGCTTTTCTCCAGTGAATCTTTTCCAGACATTTCAAACAAGTGGGCTGACTGAAGGGTTTCTTATACTCTTGGCATTTGTAAAGAGCTCTTGGTTTTTATTTTCCTTCATACACTAAACATTGAATGTTAACTGAAGGCTTTCCCAGATTCATAGTGATTCTTTCCAGTGTGTGTTCATTCATGGATTCAAAAGGTATCAGAGCATGTTAAAACCTTACCACATTGTTTACATCCAAAGAGATTTTTTCTCAAGTGAAAAATGATTTACTTTACTCTTTATATGTACAGGGCATTTCTCCAGAGTGAGTTCTCTTAGGTATTCAAATGGTATTGGGCAAATAGAAAATTTCATGACATTTTTTTTAACATTGTAGACCTTTCTTCCTGTGTAAGTATTTCATAGATTTAAAATATTTTGTGGTGTGTGAAGGATTTCCCACATTGCTTACAATCATAGAATTTCTCACTGAAAATGCTCTTGAATTCCTGATCCTCTTTCTTCTATCTACTAAGTGCTTGGAATCCAGGACTGTATGCAGTTTCTGAATACCATTTCTAAGTGAATTGTTTTATACACATGGAACATCCATATCACTTTTAAATAATTATTCTTGATCAGAATGTCATAAGAACAAAAAATTTGAACCTGAGTTGCTTTTTTCCTATTCTTTTACAGCTTTGCGACATACTGAAATTCTCTTTGGGGATCCTGCTACGTCTCGTGAGTCACTCACTAATACTCGTCCCATTTTTTTTTCCTGAAATATAGACCAAGACTAATTATCTTAGATAGGGTTACTATTGCTGTGATGAAACACGTGAGAAGTAGACTTGGCCTACATATCCTGGATCACAGTCCCTTGCGGGAAGCTAATGCAGGAGCTCAAACTGGGCAGGTACCTGGAGGCAGGATCTGATGCAGTAGCCACGGAAGAATGCTGCTTACTGCCTTGCAACCACAGCTTGCTCAGCCTGCTTTCTTGTAGAAATTCAGGACCACTAGTCCCCACCCACAACAGACTGGGCCCTCCTCCATCAATCACTAATTAAGAAAATGTCTAACAGGCTTGCCTACAGCCTGATCTTTTGGAGATATTTTCTCAGTTGAGGTTCCCTCCTCTCACTGCTTCTGTCAAATGGATATAAAAACTAGCCTGGACAATTGATTCCCTGTCAACTTGACACACCAATACAGCACTACTTGACAATAACCTTTCCTTTTTTGTTCATCCCCAGGATTTCAAACTAATAAATATCACAGTATAAAACATGTTTCAAACTTAAATGTCCCACATCTTTACAAGTTCACTCTTTTTAAAAAAAATCCAAAGTCTCACTGAGCATGGTGGTGCACACTTTTAATCCCAGCACGTGGGAGGCAGAGGCAGGAGGATCTCTGTGAGTTTGAGGCCAGCCTGATCTACAGAGTGAGTCCAGGACAGTCAAGGATACACAGAGAAACCCTGTATCAAAAAAAAAAAACCAACAAAAAAATCCCACAAACAAATCCAAAGTTTCTTTTAAAATCCAAGGTCTCTGTAAAACTCAAAATTTCTTTAAAAGTTCAAAGTCTCTCAACTGTGGGCTTACATATCCTCAGAAAACTTGGTGTGTGCAGCAGTTGTACCTTCTGTTTGGTTTTGTTTTTGTTTTTTTCATACCTTCTGTTTATCTGCAAAAATGCACCCGGTATGTGTCTGCTAGAGACCAGAGCGTGGAGAGGAATTCTGATGCTTTGCTCTTCGCATGGCTGGCCTTGTCTGCATGGCCGGCCTTGTCTGCATGGCCGGCCTTGTCTGCATGGCCGGCCTTGTCTGCATGGCCGGGCTTGTCTGCATGGCCGGCCTTGTCTGCATGGCCGGCCTTGTCTGCATGGCCGGCCTTGTCTGCATGGCTGGCCTTGTCTGCAGATACCAGGGTCACTGCTGTCTCTTGGTCTTGTCCACTTGCAGGAGGTGACCCAGCTCGTTGGCTCGAAAATGAGCATGACCACTGCCATAGTTGAAAATGTGATCCATGGGGCTAGAGAGATGGCTTAGTGGTTAAGAGCACTGGCTGCTCTTCCAGAGGACCCAGGTTCAATTCCCAGCACCCACACGGCAGCTCACCGCTGTCTGTAACTCCTGGTCTAGAGGATTCAACACCTTCATACAGACCTACGTGCAGATAAAACATCAATGAATATGAAAAATAAAAAAATAAAAGAAAACATGATCCATGAAATCGGGGAAGCGTCTTGCAACAGTAAGCCATTATTTGATCAATTCCTCTAGTTAACGAATAAGGAAGTGGTTACTGGCAGAACAACTTCCCTGATACCAGGAGGTACATGTTGTCACCTCCATTGAACATGGTGTTCCAACTGCAACTACAGGCCGAGGTGAGCCATGCTGTCTGGTGCTAACTGGCCTTCCCCATTTTCACTGACACGAGAGGAAAAGCAAGCAAGAAAGACGAGTAAAAAACTCTTAATATACACAAGGGGCTGGCTCAAGACTGCTAGATTTATTTACTTGATTAGTTTTATCTGATTAAAGTAAAGAATTCAGGGACTTATAAGGGATTCACATGTATACTTAATGCTATAGTATTTGTTTATTGATTTTGAAATAGTGCCTATTCTCTGGGTGTGATGCTGCACGCCTTTAATATAAATATTATGGGGGCAGAGGCAGGGACATCTCTGAGTTTGCGGCCAGCCTGGTCTGCTTCATACTGAGACTGTATCTTAAAAATAAAAAATAGGGGCTGGAGAGATGGTTCTGTGGTTAAGAGCACTGGCTGCTTTTGCTGAGGACCTGGGTTCAGGACCCAACATCGGGTGGTTGACTCCGATTCCAAGAGATCCAGTACCCTATGGCCTCGGAGAGCACCTGTGTGTGTGTGACGCACATGGAACCACACAGACGTACACAACGTCACACAGGCGCGCATATATTATGCATAAATAAAAATAACAAGTCTTTAAAATATAAAGTCTTTAAGAAATAAGCAGTGCAAGTTACGTCTTGCTTATATCTGCAGATCAAGCAGTGTTAGGGCTGCATATAAACACGGCTAAGGGTTTTTTCAGACGGAGTCTTTATCTCAGTTTACTTAATAGCTAATAATTGTGGCATGACTAGCTCATTCGGTATAGCAGGAGCCTTTTTCTTTTCTTTTCTATTTGGATAGGGTCTCTGTTAGGTCCAAAGCCAGCCCCCAATGGCAGTTCTAACGACAGTGTGAGCTCCACTCGGGCGGGACTCCTGCCCAGTAAACAGGACGGCTAGCAGATAAACAACAGCCTAAAACAGACTCTCCTCAGAAACCTTGTGAAGGGGGTCTGGTAATGGGGCATCTGTTTCCCTAGAAGCTCAAACAGGTCAGCAACAGACCAAAGCCCCCAAGGTCTCCCCTAGGCTAATCCAGCAGTGAGCCCTGTGCCCTCCACTCTAACTCTCAGACTGTTCTGACTTACATGTAGCCTCCTGCCTCAACCTACCCCCTTGAAGCTGACAAGGCTCTCCCTGCCTTCTGCTATTATCCCCGTGCCCTCACTTACAGTCTCACCGTATAGCCCTAGTGGGCTTAGAACCCACTTTGCAGACCAGGCCCAGCCTTCGAGGTTACTTATGTGTCCATATTTAGATGTGTTATGATCGCTTTTTAATTAAATTTGTTTATTTTGAGGTCATTAAGAAAACGATTTGGTGTGCTGAGGGGACAAACCAAGATCTTCATGTTAGAGATGTGGCCTGTCAATGAGCTATATCCTGAGTCCACCAACATTGAAGATAAAGATGTATTTATTTAGAGTATAATGATCCCCTGGAACTAGAATTAAAAACTATCACGAGACACCATGTCAGTGCTAGGAGCCAAAGCCAGGTCCTCTGCCAGAGCATAAATGGTTAACCACTGAGCCAGCTCTGTGTGTGTGTGTGTGTGTGTGTGTGTGTGTGTGTTTAATGTTTGAGACAGGATTTCATTGTGTCGCCATTTCTAGCATATCTACATAGATTAGGGTGGCTTTGAACTCACAGAGCTCCTCTGCTTCCCGAGTGCTTGGATTAAAAAGGCGTGCTTCACCACTTTATTTTTAGTTTAGTTTTAGAAAAGAATTATCTTTATTTTATGTTTGAGTGCTTTGCTCGTTTGTAGGTAGGTAGGAGCACCCTGTGCTTGCAGTGCCCACAGACGCCAGAAGAGGGTGTTGGGTGTCGTGGTTATGATTTGCAGTGTGGGTGCTGGGAACTGAACCAGGGTCCTCTGCAAGAGCAGCAAGTGCTTTTAACCGCGGAGCCATCTCTTCAGGCCTGCAGAGGGCACTTTTAAGTGCTCATTGAGTTTACTTTGAGGGTATCTCTTTGTAGTTTTGGCCATATGTAGTTAGTTCATGAGATGCTGTTCAGCTTTGTGTTAAACCTGAGAGGACATCAGTAGAACCTTCTCATTTCAGGATTAAAAGAAACAAACAAACAAATTACAGTGTGTGTTGAGGGGTAGGGTTGGGGGAGACACGCCTCACCTCCCAGGAGTCTCCTTTCATGTGGCAAGATTGTCAGTTCGTGCTAAGTGTCTTTTCCCTGCTAAGCCATCATGCAGGCCCTGTTTATTCTATTTGGACTTAACCTCTTGCTTTGGACAAAAGTGCTCCGGCTTAATCTAAAAAGTAAATCTCGAATTTCCAGCGCCCACTCATGTCCCTTCCTTTAGAGGGAGCTGCGACGAACATCAAAGAGCAGTCTCTGGTCGCAGAATAAATTCTCGTTAAAACGCCAAGATGCCTGCCAGGCGACAAGCTCCTGCAGGGCCACTGAGAGACACTCGGTGCTCAGCTGCCATTTATGCAAAGGGGCGTGGCTCTGCCCACTGTCCAATCAGTTATGGAGTTATGGTCCAGTCTAACTCTTTGAGAGACTGCTTGTCTCTGTTTTCGATTTGTGGAAAGTTCAAGTTTGGCTTGTTTTCAGGTTCTGCATGAAAGTCTGTCTGGACTGATTTATTGTTTGTGTTCTATGGTTTGGCTTCTGTTGCCTTACTTTTGGTTTTCTTCTTGGTTTGCCCAAGTTCAGAAATACTCCTGTTTGTGCATGTCAGAAAATTGTCCAGCTCTCTCGGAGAAAGAACGGGGAAGAGGTGCCTCCCTTCTTGCCGGGATCCCCAGTGGCAGTGGGGGAACGGGAACTGGTCTGGCCTAGCCGGTTGTTGGATCGAGCTTGGCACTGTCTCACTGTTCTGCTGTACACTGTATAATCTATGTGACTGTTTCCTTGTTTTGGTCTCAGACTGATTTGGGCTGATGTTCCAGGCTTGTTCAGGATCTGCCTGGCCAGTTGTTGTATGCTGGTTTTATGTTTGTCTTCTTGTTTATATGTCTTTGTCTATGTCTTTCTCTGAATCCATGGGAACAGCCTTAGACCTTGGCTGCCTTTCCCCTTGTGCCACACTGAGATTGATCTCCCTTCTCCCGCCATCTGGGCCTGGGCCAAGATGGGGGAAGAGATGGGAATTCGCAGATCTTCCCCTGCCAAAATCATTATGAGGGAACAAGGTCCTCCTCTACACAAGGACAGGTACGAAATTCCAATTGTCAGCTGGAACATAGTTGCAGAACCATGAAAGAAGAAAACAGGAACAAAAAACCAGAAAGGCTCCCTAAAGTAAAAGCTGCCTTGAGTTGGGTGAATTATGGGGTCACCCCTTCTCCCCAGAGACAGAAATGAAAACTAGACAGGCTAAGAGAGATTTGTTACCATCAGGAAAGATAAAAAGGGTCCCACAAGGACAAGCACTGCAAAGTTTGCCTGTTGAAAAATGCAACAAAGATAAAAAGAAAGTTTGCTGGAGGATGTTGACATAAATAAAGGTTTGGCCATGAAAACATATGTGTGTCAGAGAAAACACGGCTTGGATTTAATTATGCTTTGTAATTGGGAATGAAAAATTGTTCAGAATGTCTGATGTCTGAGTACACTTAGATAATTATTTGGACAGAAACAGATATAGAAAAAGAAAAAGAAAAAAAAGTCAGAGATCATTGGGGTTCCCACCAGAAAGAAGAGATAAAAAGCTTAAGCAAGTTTTGGGGGTCTGAGGATGTAAATGCAAGTTATAAAAAAAGCTTCTAAGAAGATGTCTAGAAATATGACAAGATGTTAAGGTTTGGTAAATACAAGTTACTAAGGTTAAAAAAGGTTAAAAGATGACAAAAATGGTTAAAGATATGTTATAGATGGGGGTTTGCAGGTTGATAGTTAATCAAACTTATGGTTTTGTTACAATTATGGAGCTTGGTTTTAGTGGGCTCTGTTCATTACTGTAGCCTCTTTTTAGACTAAGAAACCAACAAATCTCATGTTTACAAGCTGATAGTCATCTTATTTGCAGTTATGCCAAGAAGTTATGCAGTTACAAGATTAAGCTTTATATAGGTTTTCACAGTCAAACAGAAAGTAACTAACTAGAAACAAGATCCATCTTAGATAGATATGATGGTCCTCAGACACCTCAGAGATCTGCAGAACACGACATTTAAATATTTAATACAAAAAACTTTTGATGATAGACATGTCAGCTCCTGACAGCATTCCTAGTTTCCTACAAAGAAGACAATGGGCACAGAAGAACTCCACCTGAGATTGCTTTAAATATGACAAAGCTGGCCACTGGGCTAGACTGCCCTTTGCCTCAACAGCAGACAGCATACTGTCCAAGCTGAATGTGCTGGACACAGATGGAGAAGTCGACCTCTGAACTTTGCCAAAGACAAGGTAAGCAGTCCTTCATAATTCCTGTCTCACAAAAAGTCTGTCATACCTTGGTACTGGTGGCCAAAGATGGATGCCCCACAGACACAGAGGAACAATGGGATGGCTGTCAAGGTAAAGACTTATTTTTTTATAGATTTGGAAGCCAATTGATCTTTCTTACTTAGATAATATTTATTGTTCTCAGATCCCTGATTAGTGAGTCTAAAGACTACACTAATGAAAGATTTAACAGTTTAACAACAAAAACCAAGGCTTCATATGCCTTCTCAGTCTACCTTGTTATCAGACTCAGAAAACAGTTAGCTTCTTCCCCTTGCTATGTTACTGTTAAAGTTCCAATAAGTTGCTGGTGCTAAATGATTAGTCACAAGTTTAAGATTTTAAATCTCCTTTAGTTTAAAATTTTTTCATGATAATATTTCAAAGTTGTTTTTCAAGTTTCTGTCATATTATAATTTATCTTTCTGAGATCTAGTCATAAAACCTGGATTCATCTGCCTCAGATCAAACAGGGTTCCAGTTAAGTACAACTTCCTGTTTTTAAAATGAGATTTTTCCCTTGGTCATGGGGTTCCTTCCCTTCCCCAATTAGTAAACAATTTTAATTTTAACTTCTGTTCCCAGTCTCTGTTTATCTCAGCAGATTCTCACCTGGCTGATAGACTCTATTCAGAGATCATCTATGGACTTCAAACTTCTGAGTCCTAGACTTCCTGGAAGTTGATGTGAACCAGTCCTACAGATATGATTACTCCCTGTCCTTCTCCTGGATCAATCGACTAATCAGATGCTTCTGATAACTGCCCCAGCCCAGCCTTTGACTATCATTTCAGCCTCTCTGGGCCCCGATGACAACGTCCTAATGTCAGCTGGAAGTAGTTACAGGAAAGAATACATCGTCCATTGTCCCACCTAACAGGCTGAAATGCTATGTCAAAAGGAACTCCCTTACATAGGCTACAAGTGGATATCTATTTCTATAATGCCAACTGATATACTACTTGGGTCCTTGGTTCTGTTTCTCCTGGTTATGCTTTATGTCCTTATATGATTACTGCTTATAGTCCTTTGAACTTTTGTCAGAGATAGACCACTGACATGTTTGAAGACCCATGATTGGGTCTGTCTATGACCTAGAGAAAGGGGGAAATGTGGAGCCTGACTGAATACATCTTGAAAAAAGATTCCATTTATATTAAGTTTTACTCAGAGCTGACCTCCAGTTCCAGAACAACAACAAAATGTACCCGACCTTGTATTCCAGGGGTGTTCCCTCATCATCACCAGAGAGCTCACTCTGAGAAAGCACCCAAAAAGTCTAAACAAACTTTCTGGTGGTCAAGCTAACCTCAGCTGGTTAGTCAGTAACAACGAGCCAATCAGAAATGGACATGACTAGTTTCCTAAATGTCATCCAATCATATAGTAAAGAACCTGTTTCTTTGTCTGAGTCTCTATATAAACTCTCTACTTTTGGGTCTGGGGGCTCTCAACTAGAACTGCTGTGTCAGTGAGTGTTGAGAGTCCAAGCTCTGAGCTTGAATAAACAACCCTCATGTATTTACATCAGAGTTGGCTCCTAGGTGGTCTTTGGGGGGTCTCGAGAACCAGGCAGAACAGTATAAGTTTATTAAAATAACCAATTATGAGAATGCTTTTGTTTAATCCCAGGTGTGAGGCTGCTTAAGACACAGGTGTAAAGTATTAACTGTCTCCTGAGCTAGCAGGAGCATGGCTTAGCCAGCTGCAGCATGTAAACTGAGGACTTGGGAGAGAAGAATAAAAAGCCAGAGCCCTGAGAAGGGGGCTTTATAAAGAAATAGGAGAAGAGGGGCTATAAAGAGGAGAAACAGCTTCAAAGAAGAAAGAGGCTGCTGCTCTCCCAGCTGCTGGTGCTCCCCCAAACTGCCGCTTGTTCTTCCTGTTGCTGCCTCCTGGTTTGCTGGACTTCTGCTGAGACTGGTATTACCCCCAAAGCACCCAATGACCCTAATCAGTAAAATAACTAGAGTGAATAATATAAAAATAATAATAAAAGCTGCTTGCTACAGAGATGTGATACAGGAAACCTTCACTAACTTAGCTTCTATTGGTAAGAATAACATTATATCATTATTCTTTTAAAAAATCTACTTACATGAAGAGTAAATATTTCTTTTTTTTTTTTTTTTTTGGTTTTTTGAGACAGGGTTTCTCTGTATAACAGCTCTGGCTGTCCTGGCTCGCTTTGTAGACCAGGCTGACCTCGAACTCACAGAGATCCGCCTGCCTCTGCCTCCCAAGTGCTGGGATTAAAGGTGTGCGCCACCACCGCCCTGCTGAGTAAATATTTCTTGCTCATTAGTGAGGTTTCAATATTCAGCATGTGGGAAAAGGATATTGTTGTTTTAAACAAAAAAAAAAAAAAAAGAAAAATCCCAATCTTCTGAATTTACCAATGAAGACTCAGGATCCAGATGCTGGGGTGAAAACCTGCTAGCTAGAGAAGCAGAGAAAGCACCCAGCTGACCTTCCTACTCAGCTGAAGTCCCAGAAGGAAAACCCCTTTCTCCTTCTCCACACTGTCTTAAATACCCTTCAACTCAAGGTCCCTCCTCTGTACTTCCTATGTTTTCTTATGTTCACTCCCTGTCAACTGGTTGCTCCCTCCACTTCTTGACCTATGGTTGACTTTATTTAGCTCTTGTTCACAGAGAGCTCTTGGGTTACAGGTGTGTGCTAGGGCTGAGCCACACCACAACAAGAAGCAGGTTTTTCCAGTTCACAATCTCAGGGTTCACAATGTGATCAGACATCCTGTAACAGAATACATTGATAAGTACATATGCTAGATTGTTATGGTTCATCATGGACCTAGAACCTCTGAATTTTTCTGTCATTTGTAATGTTTTTTTAGGGGGAAATTGGGAAGACCAGAGCATTAGAGAACAGTGCAAAACCTAGGAAGAAATGTAAGATGAGTTGTGCTTATAAAAGAAGCTTGGAGTTTCATCATAGAGTCTTAGTATGCCATGGGAAACAACAACAAAACCCCAATTTTATGTTTATTTATTTATGTCATTTTTTGGGGGGGGTTTTCGAGACAGGGTTTCTCTGTATAACAGCTCTGGCTGTCCTGGACTCGCTTTGTAGACCAGGCTGGCCTCAAACTCACAGAGATCCGCCTGCCTCTGCCTCCCGAGTGCTGGGATTAAAGGCGTGCGATACCACCGCCTGGCTATTTGTCATTTTAAAATGACATAGTATTTACATTTTAAAATAAAATATATATTACATGTTTTAGAAAAGTTTCATGGAGACTTTTTAAAAAAGATTTTATTTTTATTTTTGCTGGGCGTGGTGGCGCACACCTTTAATCCTAGCAGCGGGCAGGCAGAGGCATTCGTATTTCTGAGTTCAAGGCCAGCCTGGTCTACAAAGTGAGTCCAGGACAGCCAGGTATACACAGAGAAACCCTGTCTCAAAAAAAAAAAGCCAAAACAAAACAAAAAAAGATTTTATTTTTGATGCTGGAGGAATGACTGAGTGGTTAAAGGCACTTGCTGCTCCTGTGAAGGACCTGCGTTTGGTTTCAGCACTGAGGTAAAATGGTTCACAACCCCCAGTAACTCCAGCTCCAACAGATATGATGCCCTCTTCTGGCTTTCATGGGTACTGCACTCACATTGTATACATACAGGCAAGCAGGTACACACACATAAATACCTAAAATTTTAAATATTTCAGTTATTTGTGAGTGTATGGGTCTGTGCACATTCATGCATTGTCAGAAGAGGTTGTTGGGATACCTGGAGTTACAGGCCATTTTGGGTTGTCCAGTGTGAGTAGGAACGAAACTCAGGTGCTCTGGAGGAATAGCAAAATGCCCTTATCCACTGAACAATCTCTGTAGCCCCCACAATGATGACAGTGTTTCCTTTCCCTTCTTTAGATGCTAAGTTCTTAAAATGTGTCTGTGTTTGAGCATGTACACAGGAGGGCAAGTGCCCAGAAGCCAGAGGGCCTCAAATTCCCTGGACAGCCTGGGGTAAAGGTGATTAAGTGCCGCCTGATGAGGGTACTGGGAGACAAACTCATCTCCTCTGTAAGGCAGCCAGTGCTCCTTTTCATATGGGCACTTTTGTTGTTGTTGCTTTTGGGGGGGACAAGATTTCTCTGTGTAGCCCCAGCTGTCCTGGAAATCACTCTGTAGACCAGAATGGACTTAAACTCACAGAAATCGCCTTCCTCTGCCTCCTGAGTCCTGGAATTAAAGGCGTACACCAGCATCTCCCAGCTCACCAAGAACTTTTCAAAATGGCACAGCTGTGCAGTATTAAGAAACTGCACATCCAGAAAAAAATGACTATGCATTATGACCATCACTTAAAACTTTTAAATATGTACTTAATTTTATTTATGTGTGTGAATGTTTTGCTTCAGTGTATGTGTACCATATGCTTGCCCAGTGCCTGCAGAGTTTAGAAGAAGGTGGTGGACCCTTTAGATCTGGAATTGCAGACAGTTGTGGACTGACACATAGGTTCTGGGAACAGAATCTCAGCCATCTGCAAGAGCAACAAGTTCTCTCAACTGCTGAGCCACCTCTGCAGCCTAAGTATCACTGTTTTCTTAATATCTATGGTTAAACTCTTTCAGAGTACTCATTATATACCTGCTCCTTGAAAATAGGAAAAGTATAATCTATCAATGTTTATGGGATCCTTCCTTAGTCAAAGATTATAAAATTGTTAATAAAGAAACCACTAATAATGTGATTCTCATTCTTCACAGAACTCATGTAGAACAGAGACCCTGAGAACGGAAGGGTCCATGTAGGGAAACCTTCACCCAGGTTCCAGCTCTTAAACAGAAGAAGAAAATTCTTCCTGGAGTGAAACCTATGAATGCCATGTGTGCAGAAAAGTTTACACATGTCACATGTCTCTTGAAAGGCACATGGACTCTCATACTGAGCACAAACAGAGCAAGGATCACAAATGTGGAGAAAAGTCATATGAATGTAAGCAGTGTGGCAAGGCCTTTAGTTGTTCCAGTTTCTCTTCACATGCATTAAAGGACTCACACTGGAGAGAAGTCATATGAATGTAAGCAGTGTGGGAAAGCCTTCAGTTATTTTAGTTCCATTTGAATACATGAAAGAACACATACTGGTGAGAAACCGTATGAATGTAAACATTGTTGGAAAACCATCAGTAGTCATTATCCTCACAAACATATGAAAAGGTTCACTGCATAGAGCCATTATAAAAGTGAAAAGTAATGGTTACTTTTCCACTTTATTAAATGGTCACATGATACATGTTCGAGAAATTGTGAACTTGTGATGACAACCACTGGAAAGGAATCCTATAAGTGTAGATAATATTGGGAAGTTCCATGCAAATTACTATATGTATAATCTATAAAAGTCATAAAATGAAAGAAATGTTGGGGTTTTTTTTTGTCAGTTGTTCATTCTTTAAACTTTTAAACTGTGACTCTGGACTATGAATATCTGTTACTTTTGTATATGAACACTAACAATATTTTTATTTATCACACTTATATTTATTAATACTTATCAATCATCTATAAAATCTCTGAATCCTATAACCTAAAAACCTATAATCTAAAATCTATCTAAAACACCCCAATATCTATCTAAGAACACTCTAATACCTATCTAAAAACATTTAACTAACACTATTTTAACTTTCTTAGAAGGATATTAATATTCTTAGCATAGGTCTGTGCAGGATGGCTTGGTTTACAGCAGTCCCATCAGGTAGTATCTTTTTTTTGGGGGAGGGGGTGTTTCGAGACAGGGTTTCTCTGTGTAACAGCTCTGGCTGTCCTGGACTCGCTTTGTAGACCAGGCTGGCCTCGAACTCACAGAGATCTAGGTAGTATCTTTTAAGCTTAAAATCTTTTGGGACTTATTTTGCCAGTTTGTTTCCACCACCAAATCGTGGCCAGTTTATAAAGTCAGTCTTTCCAACTGCCAACTGAGGGTGACTTTTTCAGTCAGCTAAGACTTGCCTCCACGGTCTCCTTGGCATGGGCAGTTCTTAAGGCTGAAAGCTTCTCTAAAAGGCTTCCAAACTCCGCTTCCCTGATCACTTTTCCAGCGCTCTAGGGCCCCAAGACAGAAGATGCCTTTAAAAGACTCTCTCTTCAGGTTTATGCTATGCCTTTGCCTTGGGCTATTCTGTTAATGGCATGCCTTTCTGTGCTCTTCTTCATCATGACTTCTCAGTCATGGCATGCCTTCCTTTCTGAGGGCAGGAGGAAGAGAGCACGACCTTGTGTAGTCATAAATCCTCTTATCTCTTGATCCTCGGCAGGAAATCTCTCAAGATTTCCCAGCAGTCCTGTTGCTTCTCATGGCAAATGATGCCATCTGTGTGGCTTGCAAGGTTTCTTAGCAACATCCTTTCAACAGGGCATATTGTCTGGCCACAACTGGCTCCATCCATATCAACAAGTGAAGGGACGCTATGCCAAGTTCCTTCCTATGTGCAGCCAGATGCTAATCTTAACTGCCTAGCACTTTCACCAAAGAGACCTAACTTCTACCACAACACTGAGTTTATGTGATCACGCTGTGAACACAGAGATTGTGAACTGGAAAAATCTGTTTCTAATTGTGTTTTTGTCTCAGCCTTTGATCCTAGAGCTTTTTGTTTACTGTAAACAAGTACTTGTGGTGTGACTCAGCCCTAGCACACACCTTTAATCCAAGAGCTAAATAAAGTCAACCATAGGTCAAGAGGCTGAGCAAGTAATCAGCAGACAGGGCGTGAACAAAAGTAAACACATATGAGGGACTTTGAGGAGTAAGGCATTTAAGACATTGTAGAAATGGAGAAAGGGCTTTTTCCTTCTGAATGACATCTGAGTAAGAAAGTCAGGTGGGTGAGCTAGCAGGTATTTTCCATCTGGGACATCAGTGTGTTAGGAAGGTCAGCTGGGTGCTTTCTCTGACTCTTTGAGCTAGCAGGTTTTCACCCCAGCATCTGGCTCCCAAGTCTTCATTGGGAAAGTTTAACAATTGGGATTTTGCTTTAAAAATACTTTGGTGCGCTAACTTGTGGCATGACCCCATGGACAAAGAGATCACTCCAGCTGTAGACAAACTGAGAGGCCATCAGATTTGGTAAGTCATCTGGGAAATCCTCAAAGAGAGAGTTAAGGATGGGAAGTACCTTAATAGAAGGCTTTAGGACCCTATATAGTGCCACTTTAGATGACTTGAAAATAGAAGCAGAAAATGAAAAGATAAATGACTTAACTGAGAAATATACTCAGACACAGACAGAGGAATTTAGAAAAAGAGCCTACCATACCACCGTTTAATGAAACTGAAAGGGAGTGACCAAAGTTTGATAGAAAACCTACCTCAGTTTATCCAGTTACTATCCAAGACCTACCAGGAGATGATAGGCACTCCTAAGGTTATGAGGAAATTAAATGGAATCCTATAGAAATATTAGATTTGAGGAGATTTAAGGAAGTGATTGTTTCCTGTAGTCTGCATTCACCCTATGTGAAGCAGATATTAAATTCATGGGCAACTCAGAACAGAATTATCCCGCAGGACTGGAAAGATTTGGCCACAGCAATATTGGAAGCTGGTCCTCAGTAACAATGGTGAACATGGTGAAAAGAGGAAGCTAAGGCCATAGAACAACAAAATCAGGCCAGAGGTATTGATATTTTGCAGGATCAGAAGGTCAATATGCTGATCTACAAAGGCAGCTTTAATTTGATAATCACACCATGGGGCTATATTGTTTAGCAGCTTTAAATGCTTGGGAAAAGTTCAAAGAATGGAAAGAGGCCTGAATCATTTACTAAAATTATCCAAAACCCAAAAGAAACTGTCACTGATATTTTGCAAAGATTGACTTTAGCTGTAAATAGAATAGTATCAGAGTCAGAATTCATAAAAATACTGATTGAAACTTTGGCTCTTAAAAATGCCAATTCAGAATGCAAAAGGGTGATTAGACTTAAAGGCTAGATCAGCACCAATAGAGGAATGGATTAGAGATATGGCTGATATTGGATCTCACATTTATGATGCTACTCTGATAGAAATGATCCCTAAAAATTTTAAGAGAAATCAAAATGCAGATGTTTTAACTGTGGTAAGCAATATCTTTTTTTGTTTTGTTTTTCGAGGCAAGAGGATCTCTGTGAGTTCAAGGCTAGCCTGGTTGACAAAGTGAGTCCAGGACAGTCAGGTGTACACAGAGAAATCTTGCCTCTGCCTCCCAGGTGTTGGAATTAAATGCATGCACCACCACACCTGGCAATTAGAGACAGGTGCTGGGATTTGAACCTGGGTACTTTGGAAGAGCAACCAGTGCTCTTAACTGCTGAGCCATCTCTCCAGCCTGGCAATGCCTTTTAAAAAGGGATTGTAGGCAAGGCATTTCTAGAAACAATGTTTTTTTTTTTTTTTTTTTTCTAGAAATAATGCAAAGAGAAGGCCCCAGCCTTCTGGAGTATGCATAAAGTGTAGCAAAGGCTGGCATTGGACTAATGAATGCAGATCAACAAGGGACACTCAAGGTAATCCTTTGCCATCAGGAAACACCCTAGGGTCCTCCCAAATGCCCTGATGGCAAATTCAATTCAGTCATTCCCTGTCAGATCTGAGAAACTCATTCTCAGATAAATAAAAGATTTAATGCCTGTTCTTAAAAACAGCACTGTTCTGGATGTAAACAAGGACAGAACAATTTTAGCAGATAAAAACAAAAAATTCAGGAGACACCACAGAACAAGTATTTTAGCAAACTGCTATAAATGATCATAGACCTAGGCTGAAAATATAAATAAATGGCATTGAAATAGAAGGTTTAGTAGACACAGGAGCAGATGTAACAATAATTTCATCAAAATCTTGACATCCAGATTGGCCTCTTCAGGAGGTAAATATTTAGTTTCTAATGACTGGAACTTTATCTCACATAAAACAAGTGCAAGATAGGTCAAGTGCATAGGGCCAGAAGGACAAATAGGAAAATTAAAGCCAGATGTGGCTAATATGGCCATGAATTTAAGTGGATGTGATTTGTTGCAGAATGAAAAACACAGATTAACATTCCTCCTGCCTCAGAAACAAACTACAAAATAAAGAATGCTTCTGAGAAAAATATCGAATGTTTTGTTGTTGTTGTTGTTTTTGTTTTTATTGTCAAGAACAGTCACAGACTATCCAGGGTGTCCATAAGCAGGGCATGACAGGTGTTGGTCTTTCAAAGGTACCAACCATCCTACCTTTAAAATGGTTGACTAGGTATGAAGAAATAAAAATAAAAAATAATATTTTTGAATGATAATTTACCAAAGGCACACTTGCCTTACTGGCATGAAATGAAAAAATGGGTTTTCTTAAACCATGTGTAATAATTCCATGTTAGAATGTTAGACTGTAGAGTACCACATGACCCACTGGCCCATCAGTAGATGCTGATGGCTGTCTTGGACACCAGCTTTTCAGTTTTCTTCTTAAATAAAAGGGATATTTTTGTTGTTTGGTATTAAAAGTACAATTAAGAGATTTAAAATATATTAAATGAATTCAAAGGGTTATTACAGTTCAAACTTGTTTTCTAAATCTCAAAGAGTTGGAATAATTTGGAGCTAAGATAAAATAGGAGTGACCTATACCTTTTATGCCAGCATTCAGGAGACAGAGGCATGTATCAACTCATTTGAGGTCTTGTACCTATGTAATTCTTAAAAATGCAATATTAAGCTCTAGCCCTTTTAAAGGCTGCTATACAAACTGTTTAGGATAATTAAGAAATGCAAGTTAGTAATGAAAACTTATAGACATGTAAGGTGCTAGTCTAGTTTTTATTACAGAAATAAGTTTTCTAGGTTGAACAGATAGTAAATAGATAGAAACAAGCAATTCAAATTTACCATTGATGGATGGACGGTCTTCACAAACCTCAGCGATCTACAGATGATGGCATTTAAACATGTTATATTAATTTGAGGATTTTTTGACAATGAGATAAGTCTGCTCCTGTCAGCACCCCCTTTCTACTTTAAAGATGATGAACACTGAAGAACCTCCTTCTAGAGTTTGCTTAAAAAGTGTCAAGCTAGCCACTGGCC
>CAJQZJ010034167.1:5015280-5029732 GCA_907164525.1 Lophiomys imhausi
GATGGATAGTGGAGTACTTATTTCAAGCTTTCCAAATACAAATGGACTGGACATCATGAATATAAATCTTACCTGATAGTTTTCATAATTGTTATTATTGTATGTAGTTTATTGATGTAAGAGAAAGAGCCTTTCGTTGGACTAAAAAGGGGAATCTAGGGATAATCTCTTGTGTATTGTATCACCTGTCAATAAAAAGCTGATGGCCTATAGCTGAGGCAGTAAATAGAAGAGGGGACATGTGGGAGACAGAAAGGATTCAGGGATAGAGTCAGGCGTGGGAGGATACTTGTCCAGAACTCTGAGGAAGACAGTTGCATGAAACTGAGGAGAGACAACCAGCCATGTGGCACTCATGGAATAGAATAAATGGAATAAATCAGTTATTAGTTAGTCAGGGAATGAGCCAAAGCTTTGACCTAGGCATTTGTAAATAATAATGAAGTCTGAGAGTTGTTATTCTGGGAGCTGGGTTGTGGGTAGAAAAACATGTAGTTACAGATGATACCAACTATAGAGATGACAGTCCTGTAGGTAGTACCCTGACCTTTAACCAGTGGTATTGATGATCTTGAGTCCGTGTATGTCTAGGCTAAAGTGTGTGAGTACATGCGTGGGTGTACATGTACAGGTTAGAGGACAACCTTTAGGGAGCCAGTTCTCTCGTCCTACCATGCGGCTTGAACTCAGGGCCTCAGGGTCATTGGTAAGTGCCCTTACCTGCTGAGTCATAAAGCCAGTCCCTTAAAACAATTAGTTCTGTGAGAATTTTGTACAAACAATGTGTTTTGATCACATACACCTCTCTCCTCTTCTGGGATCTCCCAGATCCCTCCCTCCTACTCAACTTTGTGCCCCCTTCATAAAAAAAAAACCCAAACAAACATCAGGTCCAGTTTTTACTGTGCATATACTCTTGAATATGTGGCCTCTTCCACTCTTTGGTGGTCCACTCAGCAGGGGCAACAGGATTTAAGAAATTGACTCTCCCTCTCTCAGCACCTGTCTCTTGCCTACAGCCCCTCCGACAGGCTGGGTTTTAGTTACTGTTCTCATGCTGTGAGGAGACACTACAACCAAATCAGCTCCTATAAACTCATTTAACTTGAGGCTGGCTTGCATGGTAGCACACTATGATCCATTGAGAGAGAGAGAGAGAGACAGAGAGAGAGACAGAGAGAGAGACAGAGACAGAGACAGAGAGAGAGACAGAGAGAGACTGACTCTGGGCTTGGCATGGGCCCCAGTGGCACACGTCTTCCAACAAGGCCACACCACCTAATCCTTTTAATCCTTTCAAACAATTCCACTCCCTGATATAAGCATTCAAATATATGGATCCTATGGGGGCCATTCTTACTCAAACCACCTCAAGGTAGAACTTCATGCTATATGATGGACTCTAGTTCCAAGGATCCAGACCTTTTCTGGTCTCCAAGGGCACTGGGTGGGCATGCATGCAGTACACCTATATACATGTAGACAAAGCACTCATACACATAAATATTTTTCCTTGCATCCTAAATAAATGTTTTTTTTTTTTTTTTGGTTTTTTCGAGACAGGGTTTCTCTGTGTAGCCCTGGCTGTCCTGGACTCACTTTGTAGACCAGGCTGGCCTTGAACTCACAAAGATCCACCTGCCTCTGCCTCCCAAGTGCTGGGATTAAAGGCGTGCGCCACCACCGCCCGGCTTAATAATTTTTTTTATTGCACATTTTGGATAAGTAAGAACATCTTCCTTAGAAAAATTCCCTTTATTTTTACTTTACATGTATGAATGTTTTGTCTGAAGACATGTCTGTGTGTCCCATGTACATTCCTGGTGGCCTCCTTGCCCGGAGGATGGTGTCAGCTCCCGTGTGGCTAGAGTAACAGATTGTTGTGAATTTCTATGAGGGTGCTGAAAGTTGTACTCGAGTCCTCTGGAAGAGCAGCCAATGCTCTCAACCTCAGCCCTCCTTCTAGCTTTGTTCTAGGAGCAAGTGTGACCTGGAACTTTAATTTTTAAAAGTGTTGAGGCAGTATAGAAAGGTAGGAAGGGCCAAGCATGGTGGTGCATACCCTTAACCCCAGCACTCAGGAGGCAGAGGCAGGTGATCTCTGTGAGTTCAAGGCCAGCCTGGTCTACAAAGCCAGTTCCAGGACAGCCACGGTGGTTATACAGAGAAACCCTGTCTCAAAACAAGAAGAAAGAAAGAAAGAAAGAGAGGGAGAGATTAAGAAAGAAAGAAAGAAAGGAAAAGAAAAGAAGAAAGAAAGAAAGAAAAAAACAAAGGATCTGTCTGCCTCTGCCTCCTCAGTATTAGGATGAAAGTTGTGCTCTACTGTTAGGATCAAACTCACTTGACCAAACTTTAGTTAGGCTTTAGAAGCCTGGGTATTTTGAGAAGGCCCTGAGCTGCAGGTCAACTTGGCCCAGAATCTATCACATACCACCTCCCAGGGCTAGAATGCCCTAATCATTACCAGGAGGCCAAGTTCCTGCTTGGGTATGGCCGGTTCCCAGGGCAACAGGGAGAGCAACAGAAACCCCAGGTTGCCAATGGTCATGGGTTTGGAAATCCCCACCTTGTTTCCTAGGTCACCTATGCTAGCCAATCAAAGTACTGTTACTTGATGATGCTTGATTCTGCCTTGCTGAAACTAACCTGAACTGAAATTCTCTTTAGGGTCCCCTCCTTCTCCTTGCATGGAGAAGCTTTGGGGGGTGACCTCAGCATGCTGATTAATAAAATCCTCTTGCGTTTTGCAACATTCTCGAGTTCCTGGTGATTCCTTGGTCACCCCACATTTGGGTTCAGGAATTAGTTCCTTACATTTGGAGGGTCCACCAAGATCTGGGAGACCCTGAGTCACCAGGAAAGACCCTGAGGCAGAGTTGAGCCAGCTAGTTATTCATGAGCTCATTTTTGTTTGTCTAGTCTGACATTCGGTTTGTGAGACCATTTGTCTTGGTGTTTTGTGATTTGGCTTCTGTTACCTTGCTTTCAGTTTTCTTCTTGGTTTGCCCACATTCAAAAACGGGCGTTTGTGTGTGTCAGGTAAACGCTCCAGTTTGTGTGTGTTAGGTAAATGCTTATGTTGAACCCAAGAGGGGCTCACCGAATCCTGGCGCCCAAAGACCACCAATGCCCCCGATTCGCTGTAATAGACATGAGGTTTATTAAACTGACGCGCCAGGGTTCGATTCCCCCATAGAGGAATGAACCCCGTAAAACAGTTCTCTGGCCCTTTAAATACACAAGCGGCTACAAAAAGGTAGGAGCACCAAGGAGTAGCTTTTTTTAGCAGGCAAGGCAACAACCCCAGGTGGTGATAAAGGAACAAAGAGTATGTTAAGTTAGGTGGTGACTCAAGTGGGGAGTGTAGAGGAATGAAGCGGAGGGGAGTCTGAACAAACTGGCCAGCTATGTAAGCTTTGTTATTTTCAAGGACTGAGTTCTGTGGAAGGTTTCCAGAAGGAGTGAGGTCAGGGTCTCACCACAGAGGAGAAGGCCATGTATTCATTAATTTTTACAGCCTTACACTTACACTACCACATCTGGCTTTTTAAGGTTTCAGATTTCTGATATCAGTATTTTGTCAAATTCATGTCTTGCAAATGTTGTGTTTCTCTTAAGTTTCACTGTTTATCTGACAAAGCAGAGATTTTATTTTAATGTTTCCAGTTCATGCATTTGCATATTCATGGACCACACTTTTTTGTGCACATTCTGAAACTTCTTTGCCGAATCTGAGGTCACTTAGTCTGTAGATTGTGTGAGGTACTCAGGAGCCTGAGGCAAGAAGATCACTAGCTCAAGATAAGCCAGGCCTACACAGCAGAAGGTTTATTTTGACTTTTGATGTTTTTCTCTGGCAGTCAGGGGATTTTCCTGAAGTACAAACAACAGATTGTATGGTCAGCATGACCTGGCCCATATGAAAACATTTTTAGCTGTGGTCAGGGGTTTTCCAGAAATATCAAAATAACAGAGTATGAGTAACAGAGTCAGAATGCGGTTATCATGATCCAATAGAAGGACTTCTCCCTCCATCAGCATAACAACAATTTCTCAGAAATACATCTCTGGGAACATTTCAGGGAAATACAGCCCTGGAACTTGAGCTCAGTTAACATGGAGTCTGAATACAAAATAGCTACAGTAATAGTAATCTTAATAAAGGAAAGCAGTGCTTAACTGTAAACATATCATTAATTGGGAAAATACAGATGTCTCTAACAAAGATCCTTAGATTCCACATTACAATGGAATATCCTTTATATATAAGAAGAAAACTTACAACCTGATATTCAAGATGGTGTGAGCTATGTGTCAACCTGCAGTCTAACATTCTAACATGAAATTAACACTATTTTTCATTTCATGCCAATAAGGCAAGTATTGCCTTTGGTAAATTATAATTGAAAATATTATTTTTAATTTTTATTATATTTTTATGCTTAGTTAACAATTTTTAAAATTAATTTATTTTTTCAAGTTACATTTCAATCATAGTTCCCTCCCTTCTCCCCTCCTGGCCCCTCCCTTCCTCCCTTCCTCCCTCTTCCTTATCTTTCTCCTCTCCTCCTCAGATGAGGGGAGCCCCAACATATCAAACCCCCTCAGTTCATCAGTCATGTGAGGGCTAAGAGCTTCCTCTTGTACTGGGGCTTCATATGGCAACCCATCTAGGGTAAGGTGTTCTACTAACATGCAACAGGGTCCATGACTCACTTCTGAGTGGAGTTTTTTGTAGGATAGTTATGCTAGGTTCCTATCTGTTTGGGTCTGTGGGTTGCAGGATGGTTGTCCTGTGCTATGTGGTTAATATCCACTTATAGGAGAGTGCATACCATGTGTATCTTTCTGAGTCTGAGTTAGTTCACTTAGGATGAGCTTTTTTAGTTCCATCTATTTAGTTGCAAATTACATGATTTCCTTGTTTCTGATAGCTATGTAGTATTCCATTGTGTAAATGTACCACAGTTTTTTGTTTTTGTTTTTGTTTTTATCCATTCTTTGGTTGAAGGACATCTGGGTTGTTTCCAGTTTCTGGATATTACCAATAAAGCTGCTATAAACATTGTTGAGGCAATGTCCTTGTGGTTTGGTGGAGAATATTTTGAATATATGCTAAGGAGTAGTATGGCTGGGTCTTGAGGTAGAACTATTCCCAATTTTCTAAGTTATCATCAGATTGATTTCCAAAGTGGTTGTACAAGTTTGTAGCCCAGCAGCAATGGAGGAATGTTACTCTTTCTCCACATCCTCATCAGCATGTGCCATCTTTTGAGTTTTTGATCTTAGCTATTCTGATGGGTGTGAGATGGAATCTCAGAGTCGTTTTGAGTTGTATTTTCCTGATGACCAAGGATGTTGAACATTTTTTTCAAGTGCCTCTTGGCTTTTAGAGATTACCTTTTTGTGAATTCTCACTTTAGCTCTGTACCCCCCCCCCTTTTTTTTTGAGACAGGATTTCTCTGTGTATCCTTGACTGTCCTGGACTCACTTTGTAGACCAGGCTGGCCTTGAACTCACAGAGATCCGCCTGCCTCTGCCTCCTGAGTGCTGGGATTAAAGGCATATGCCACCACACCTGGCAATTACAGACAGCTGTGAACTGCCATGTGGGTGCTGGATTTGAACCTGGGTCCTTTGGAAGAGCAATCAGTGCTCTTAACCACTGAGCAGTATCTCTAGCCCTTTTGATCTTTATATATTTTAGATATTAACTCTCTGTTGGATGTGGGGTTGGTGAAGAACTTTTCCCAATCTGTAGGCTGCTGTTTTGTTCTAATGACAATGTCTTTTGCCTTAAGGAAGCTTTTCAATTTCATAAAGTCCCATTTATTGATTGTTGGTCTTAGTGCCTGAGCTACTGGTGTTCTGTTCAGGAAGTTGTCTCCTGTGCCTTTGAGTTGGAGGCTTTTCCCCACTTTCTCTTCTATTAGATTTTGTGTGTCCAGTTTTATGTTGAGTTCTTTGATCCACTTGGACTTAAGTTTTATGCAGGGTGATAAATATGGGTCTATTTGCATTATTCTACATGGTGACATCCAGTTAGACCAGCACCATTTGTTGAAGATGCTTTCCTTATAGCATTTCCTATAGTTTTGGCTTCTTTGTAAAAAAAATAAGTGACTGTAGGTGTGTGAGTTTATTTTTGGTCCATTGATCAACCAGTCTGTTTTTATGCCTGTGTCATGCTGTTTTTTATTTCTATTGCTCTGTAATACAGCTTGAAATCAGGGATGGTGATACCTCCAGATGTTCTTTTATTGTACAGGATTGATTTAGCTATTCTAGGTTTTTTTTTTTCCCATAGGAAGTTGAGAATTGTTCTTTTGAGGTCTGAAGAAAATGGTGTTGGTATTTTGATAGGAATTGCATTGAATCTGTATATTGCTTTTGGTAGGATGGTCATTTTTATTATGTTAATCCTACTTATCCATGAGCATGGGAGATCTTTCCATCTTCTGATGTATTTTTCAACTTCTTTCTTCAGGGACTTGAAATTCTTGTCATATAGGTCTTTCACTTGCTTGGTTACAATTACCCCCAGGTATTTTTATATTATTTGTGGTTATTGTGAAGGGTGTTGTTTCCCTAATTTCTTTTTCAGCTCATTTATCTTTTGTGTAAAATTTTGTATCCAGCCACCTTGTTGAAGGAGTTTATCAGCTGTAGGAGTTCTCTGGTGGAATTTTTGGGGTCACTTATGTGTACTATCATATCATCTGTGAATAGGGATACTTTGCCTTCTTCCTTTCCAATTTGTATCCCCTTGATTTCCTTTAGTTTTCTTATTGCTCTGGCTAAAACTTCAAGTACTTTGTTGAAGAGATATGGAGTGGGCAGCCTTGCCTTGTCCCTGATTTTAGAGGAAATGCTTTAAGTTTCTTTCCATTTAGTTTGATGTTGGCTATTGGCTTGTTGTAAATTGTCTTTATTATGTTTAAGTATGATCTTCATATGTCTGATCTCTCCAAGATTTTTAACATGAATGGGTGTTGGATTTTGTCAAATGTATTGTCAGCATCCAGTGAGATGATCATGTGGTTTTTTTCTTTCAACTTGTTTATATGATGAATTATGTTGATAGATTTTCATATGTTGAACCATCTCTACATCTCTATGATGAAGCCTACTTGATCATGGTGTATGATACTTTTGGTGTGTTCTTGGATTTTGTTTGCAAGTATTTTATTGAGTATTTTTGCATCCATGTTCATAAGGGAAATTGGTCTGAAGTTCTCTTTCTTTGTTGGGTCTTTGTGTGGTTTAGGTATCAGGGTGACTATGGCCTCATAGAATAAGTTTGGCAATGTTCCTCCTGTTTCTATTTTATGGAAGAATTTCAAGAGTATTGGTATTAGCTCTTCTTTGAATGTCTGGTAGAATTCTGTGCTGAAACCATCTGGCCCTGGGCTTTTCTTGATTGGAAGACTTCTAATGACTGCTTCTATTTCCTTAAGGGTTATAGGATGGTTTAATTTGTTAACCTGATCTTGATTCATCCTTGCTATGTGGAATCCATCAAGAAAATTGTTCATTTCCCTTAGGTTTTCAAATTTTGTGGAATATAACTTTTTGAAGTAAGTCCTAATGATTCTTTGGATTTCCTCAATGTCTGTAATTATTCCCCCCTTTTTGTTTCTGATTTTGTTGATTTAGATATTTTCCCTCCTCTGCCTTTTAGTTAGTTTGGCTAAGGGTTTGTCTATTTTGTTGATTTTCTCAAAGAACCAGCTCTTGGTTTCATTGACCCTTTCTATTGTTCTCTTTGTTTCTATATATTGATTTCAGCCCTGAGTTTGATTATTTCCTGCTTCTGCTCCTTTCAGGAGTGTTTGATTTTTTTTTTTTTTTGTTCTAGATCTTTCAGGTGTATTTTTAAGCTGCTAGTATGTGAACTCTCCAATTTAATTTTGAAGGCACCTAGTGCTATGAACTTTCCTCTTAGCACTGCTTTCAATGTGTCCCATAAGTTTGGGTATGTTGTGCCTTCATTTTCATTGAATTCTAAGAAGACTTTAATTTCTTTTTTTATTTCTTCCCCGACCCAGACATCATTGAGTAGAGAGTTGTACAGTTTCCATGAGTTTGCAGGCTTTCTGTTGTTTTTGTTATTGTTGAAGTCTAGGTTTATTCTATGATGGTCTGATACATTACAAGGGATGATTTCAATTTTCTTGTATCTGTTGAGGGTTGGTTTGTGACCGACTATATGGTTGATTTTGGAGAAGGTTCCATAAGGTGCTGAGCAGAAAGTATATTTGGCAATTTTTTCTTAAAGTAGTTAATAAAGAAACATTTTAAAATAAAATTGTCTGGTGCCAGGATTTTAAATTTGTGTATGTAAGGTTTGTCTTTTTTATGTTGCTGTTGTAAATACCTGAGATTGGGTAGTATATAAATAGCAGAACTCTCTATTCCTTACAATTGAGCTGGAAGTTCAGGTGTCTGCTAGAAGCCCATCTCTGTGTGGAAGGTGGCTCTCAGTGTTCTCTCAGGGAGTGGTGAGGAGGTCAGAAGGATACCTGCTTCCCTGTGGCCCCTTCAGAATAGGTTGGGTCCCACTACAAGCTACCCGCTGGCCTGACCCTTGTAAGCTCTTAGCCCTTCAGGTGCTTGGAAACTTGATATGGCAGGAGATTTAATTATTGCTCCTTCATTCTGCATATGTGTAGACTTTGTTCCTGTCATTGAGCAATATACTATAAAAAACTCTACATAACACTCACATTTTATTAGGGATTATACGTTACCTAGAAGTGATTTTGATGTACAGGAGGGCATATGTAAGTTACATGCAAACACCATACAATTTTCTGTTTTTGAAACAGGTACTCATGCAGCCCAGGCTAGCCTCAAACTGGATATGTATCTGAGGCTAGTCTTGAACTTGGGATCTCTCTACCTTTACTCTTGAGTTCTGGGATTAGAGTTGACACCATGCCCAGTTTATATAGTGCTGGGATGGCACATTAGGCAAGCATCACCAGCTAAGCTGTGCCCCCAGCCTGCAATCACTGCACAGTGGTTTTTTTTTTTTTAAATAAAAGTCTTTAACATCTGTATCTTGGGAATTTCTGGAATAAGATCCCACAGATACCGAGGTATGACTGCAGTCCATCCATCTACCCATCCATCTGTCCATCATCCATCCTATCTTCCTTCCTATGGTGAGGATGCAAATGAGACCCCCTAACGACTTTTAAGCCTCCTCACCACATGTGGATAAAGCAATGGGAAGCATACACAGTCCGTCCTTTTTGGGGGCTGGGCATTCAGTATTTGCAAGCTTCTGCTCCTGTACCCGACCTCTTCCCTCGCTCACCCCTTATCCACAAGGAAAGCCTGAAATCTCAGGTCAGGCTGCCTTCCTTACTCCCAAAGCATTTTGTTCCTGTTCAGGCCTCCCTTATTTCTGCTGTCTGGTGGCCAGCATGCCCTTGGGGGGATAGTTTTTTTTTTTTTAACTCTTGTTTACTTTGTGTTTGTGTGTGCATGTACACTCAGGTACCACGGCATGTATGTTGAGGTGAGGTTAGAGGACCCCTTGGGGGAGTCAGTTCTTTCCAGTGCGTAGGTTCTATGAATCAACTTAGCCTAGTAGGCTTGACACCAAGCACGTTACCTGTGGGCCGCGAGGCCGACCCTGTCCTGCAGCACCTTGCCCTGCTGCTCTCTACCAGTCTTCCCTGTGTGATGCTCCTTATTCTGTGTGCTTTTTGTTGAGAGATCTGTAAGTTTGAACCCCAAGATTGCCACATTATATGGTAAAGAAAACATAAAAATTAAGTTATTTTTTTAAGCTTATTCTTTCTTGAATTTACTCTTCATTTATTTTGAGATGAGCTCTCACTGTGTAGCCTTGGCTGGCCTGGAATTTGCAGAGATCCATCTGCCTCTGGCTGCTGAGTGCTGGGATTAAGGGTACCACACCTGGCTGACTTAGTGTGTTTTGATTTGTATCATTTACTCTGAGCCAAACGTTACCAGTGAGCTGCACTATAAGTTCCTATTTTTGAACTTTATATCAGGAAAAATATTCTCACAGAATGAAACTGGTTTCATAATGACAACAAGTGGGACGTCCTTTGAATTTCTGAAGAGTCCTAATTGCTCCTTGGTAGACATTAGAGTCTCCTAACTAACCCATCCCTAGACTCATATCCCTCTTGACTGAGTGGTGACCATTGTCCAGATTCCTTAATCATATTTTGTAATCTTTTTTTGGGGGTGGGGGTTGAGGTAGGGTTTCTCTGTGTAACAACTCTCTGGTTGTCCTGGACTCACTTTGTAGACCAGGCTGGCCTCGAACTCACAGAGATAGGCCTGCCTCTGCCTCCCAAGTGCTGGGATTAAAGGCGTGCGCCACCACCGCCCGGCCTATTTTGTAATCTTTATCCTCTTGTCTTTTCCTTGCTGAAACTTGAGTCCAGGGTCTTACCCAAGTTATTCAGAGTCTAACCCTGAGCTGCGCTCAACTATCATCTCTTAATTTCTGTTAAGTGGTGTTCTCTTCATCTGACCTGCTGGTAGTTCAACAAATGAAGTTGTTCAGTAGTTTCGTTGTCTAGGTCTGCTTTGGGGTTGTGTTCATCTTAAGAAATGTAATCTGTCTATTCTGTCTAATTCTGAAGTGTGGGGATCAGGAACCTGGGGGAAGAGGGGTGAATGGCGACAGAGCCCATGCAGAATCCTGGGATGGAGGCTCCAGAGTCCAGACTCATGGGGCAGATCTAACTTTATTGCTCAGCGCAATAGCCTTTGTAGGATTGAAAGGCCAATCAGATCATCCCATGCTAGCTGGCCTCAAGCACCAATAGCAATCAGTCAGGTTGGTGTAGCTATGAGGAAATGTGGGGGCCAAGGCCTCAGGAGACTTCCGTAAAGAAGGGGGAAGCAGTCACAGCCCTAGCCTTGGATCCATTTTGGAGACGTCACTAGTGTGCTAGGAGTCCCTAGTGGATCAGCACTGTGTGCAGTGGGTCAGGGTCGTTCGAGTAGCCATAGGAGCTGTTGACCCCTCATTCGCCATTCGCTATATTCCCTATGGACCGCCATAAGGCTTTTCTTGACACCCCCACAGGTTCTCCATCTGCTTTAATTTCAAGGTTAAGAATCTCCAGTAGGAGAGCTTTAGTGTGCTGATTTTGCAGGCGTATATGATTTTTAAGCCATATCAGGAAAAATATAATAAGTAAAACTACAATTATCATGGAATAAACAAACAAGCAAGCTAACTACTGGGTGAAAATAAAGTGGGGAGTTTGGAAGCCACATCCTGGAAGAAATGTCCCAGATCAGAGAGGGTATATACATCCACTCTGGTGGTATTTATAGCCACTATCTCTTCACGGAGCTTATGAAAGAGAGAAGGAAGGATGTATTCCAGGAGGCTTCTATATATTGGCACTGGAACTGCATGGCCCTACTCTTATTGAGGTGTGTTTGATGTTGACTGAGGCAAACAGCAGTATACCCAGGATCCCAAGATCCCATAAATTATTGACATCGTCTTGTAGCAGACCCACTTGATGGTGGAGGTTAAGGATCCCCAACTGAAAATGCTGATTAACTTATAGCTGTTTGTCAAGAGCAGAGGCTGTTAATTTAGACATGTTACTTAGACTGTCAGCCCTTTGAACAGAGTTTTGCAAGGTGATCACTGCTATATTGTCATTACTTCAGTAGCCAGAGCTGTGGGAGGGCCAACTGTAACAGCAGCAATAATAGTGGATATCCCAAAATCTCTCCTGGTTTGAACCAGAGGGGAGCTCTGTCCTGACAGAGATAGATCCCTGTTAAATCCTCAGTGACGTTCACTGGAATCCAAGCTAATGGTGATTACTTGAGGAGCAAGGAGGAATTACCTCTAATAGGGTCCCAGCAGGGGAAAAGTGTACAATTTTGTACAGAACAATTTAAGGTGGAGGTATTAGAAGAAAAGTAAAAACCAAGAGAGGAAAAAGAAGGGGGGCCTGACACAGGGATGACCAATATAGGTCAAATTTGTTGCAGATGCCCCATGGAAAGTCCTGTTGAGCAACCAACGGCCCTCAGTGAAAGGCCGTCTTAGATTTCCCTCAAAAAAGGAACCATGGAAGGCCCCTTGAATGGGTACAAAAGGCCTGAAATCCAGGCAAGACCAAGGACCAAAGAGGTAAGGGTGTCCCAGGTAGAGCAGAGGGGCCAGCGGCCCTCAGGATTGGGGCAACATTGAAAAAATTGTGCGGGAGCATAATTAGTTAGATTATGGTAAAGGTACTCCTGGAAAAAGGCATGGGATGCAACTGGAACAGGTCTATCCATAGAAGGACATCCCAAATGCTGAGGCTCCCACTTGGGGCAAAGGTCCCATCCTCCACATATGCTCCAAGAGTCGCAAAGGTAGGCTGTATCTGGATGGGCAGATATGGTGGAATTATTCAGAAATGAGGTATTCTGTGGTGGAATAGGAAACATCCCATTAATTCCTGCCATAGAGCCTGTGATAAATGTCAGCCCACTTCCCTTTGGAAAGAAAGATGCAGGGAGAGCAGATCACCTGTCATCTTTCCATGTAACTTTGACCCAATTAGAAAAATCCCCGATAGATGTTTTAGCCAAAAAGACATAGTCCACTGGGCAGGCAGACTCATCTAGGCAGGAATCCACCAGTCTGGGGGTGAGGGTGAATGAGTCATTGAATGAGGGATATAGTGGTGGAATTAACTGGAAATGGTGCTCACTCATCTGTCAGTTGTCACTGTATATGATTGGAAGTAGGAAATTCCAACTTACTGAAATTAAGATAGGAAGATTTCTAACGGCAGCCCATGACAGTGGGTGGGCATGTGCCTGGGAATTAGCTGTTATTATGGCACACATGGGTAGGAACAGGGTGAATGGCCCTGTCTCAGGCCCTTCGGAGGACCTTTGATGGGCCTGGTTCAAAAGGGCCTTGAGACTTATCCAGGTGACTGGAGCTGTGTGCTGAGGCTGCCTTCTCTGTCTCAGTCTCTGCCTCCACCTCCTCTGCAGTCCTCCTCCTGATGGTCTGGCATCTGGAACCACGGGCTGGCAGTCGCCGTCCTCTCTTTCACTCATGGACAGATTCTGCAGAGTCGTCTGGAGCGGTTCCATCGTTTCCCTCAGAGCAGGTGTACAGTTTTATGGCACGACCAGGAACCCAAACCAACTTGCCTGTTCCTTCTGGAAAAACATATGCAAACCCTTAACCCATGGTTAAGAGGGGTGCAGGAGCCTTCCATGTGTTGTCCTTAGGATCCCACCAGTAGACTAATGGTAAAGGGGTGATCCCGTGAAGCATAGCGGCCCAATGTTTGTAGGTGGATTACAGACGGTTTTTGTAAAAATTTTAAAAATCAAGGGTAAAAAGAGCCTCAGTTAATTTATCCTGTGGTAATATCCCTGATGTGCCCCCTTTTAATTGTTTTTTTAAGAGAGGCATGGGCTCTTTCCACTGTGGTTTGTCCTTGGGGGTTGTAAGGAATCCTGGAGGTATGTGTTATATTCCATTCAGAGCAAAAGGCTAAAAGCAAAGCTAGTATATGCTGGTCCATTATCAGTCTTGATTGAATCTGGCATGCCCATAACCAACATGGCAGTTTTAATGGTAGCAATGATCATTTGGTATTTTCTTTAGACTGTGCCACTGCAAAAATAAAGCATGAAAAAGTATCAGTAATTACATGAACGTATTTCAGTCTACTGAATTTAGGGACATGAGTAATATCCATCTGCCAGAGACTATTGGGTCTGAGGCCTCTAGGATTGGCACCAGCTGGTTGTAAGGGACCTAAAGGCAACACAGGGCCACAAGTAGTGCAGATTCATATTAAACGCTTATAGGAATTTACATATAATTGTGGAAAAAGCTTGTGGCATGACAGAGCCAAATTGTGATATCTAGAATGAAGTAATTGGGCTTGTTCTAATGGGGATGACAGGAAGGCCGTCACTAGACAGTCTCACCTTAAATAAGGCTCTGAAGAGCCATAGGAGCCGTTGACCCCTCACTTGCTGTTCCCTATGGACCGCCATAAGGGTTATGTCGACATTCCCCACACTGAAGGGTGCGGGGTCCATGGCTCAACTGAGATATATTTCTAACTGTGGTTCCAAAAGGGTGGGGTATGGCAGGGTAGGTAGGGGATGAGCTCCCGGAGCCTGGCTGGCCAGCCGGAAGGTGGTGCGAGAGAGTGGCAGAAACTCAGTGCCTCTCAGTAGGAGCATGCAACCCCCCACACCAGGCTTAGCCAGCCCATACTGATTTGCATAGTGGCTGAACAAGTTTAATTCCTGCCAGCAGAAGTAAGGATTCTTCTCCCACACCCATGCTTAGCTATTTTCAAACAATTATTCTGTCAATCCACGAACATCAGCAGTCTTTCTGTCTTCTAGTGTCTCTATCTATCTATCTATCTATCTATCTATCTATCTATCTATCTATCT
>CAJQZJ010034167.1:5048013-5071472 GCA_907164525.1 Lophiomys imhausi
TCTTTCTTTCTTTCTTTCTTTCTTTCTTTCTTTCTTTCTTTCTTTCTTTCTTTCTTTTGTCTTTTAGATAATTTAAAAATACCCAGTTTTTGTGCTTTCAACTTTTTATTGCCTGGTAGATTCATTCATGGAATCTCATTTTCCTTTCCCCTACTTATTAATTGAGCACATTCTCAAAAAAATTTTAAGATTTATTTTTTATGTTTATGTGTATATTTTTGAGTGAGTGTGTATGAGTGCCTATGGAGACCAGAAAAGCAGAGTCTGATGTAACCCAGGCCAGCTCAAACACTTGATCCTCTTGCCTTCACTTCCCACATGCTGGAACTACTAAAACACAGGCAACCCCATACCTAACCTCCTGATTCTGCTTTCACTGCTGACTATAGGACCCTGTGTTTTAAATAGGTTAGTAACTTTTGTTAGAGAAAGGGTAAGTGCCATACAGATTTTATTTTATTTTTCTTTTCTTTTTTTTGTTTTTTTAATAATTTATTTTTTATTTCTTCAAGTTACATCTCAATCACAATCCCCTCCCTACTCCCCCCTCCAGTCCCACCCTCCCACCCTCTTCCCCCTCAACCCCCCCATTCTCTTCCCCCCTTTTTTTAAGTTTAAGGTATATCTTTTCCCCCAACAGCTCCCCCTTTCAGTCTAACAAATGATTCTTTCTCTTTTAACAATAAATACAATACAAAACAACAGAAATAAATAGGCCACAATTATGAGAGTTATATGGCTTAGGATACATTCCCAATGTCCAGTCCATATGTATTTGGCACCTGACTTTAACATTCTACTATCTAACCATCTCCATGAGTTTAAAGTTCTATATCTAACTTAGCTTTCATACTAACTTGCATCACAATTTTAAAAACATCTTCTTAGATCCAGAACACCCTCTTGATTCCTAAAAAACTCAAAATTTAACTATGAGACTCTAGCTGTCTAGTCTTCAACCACCTCAGAGACCTGAGAGGGATAAACATATCTGATTATATAGGAAGTGCAGGGCCCGCAGCTTCCAAAACTAAGAAATGACATACCAGTGGCTGCCTGGACAGTTCCCATTTTCTCTCCATACATTACTGCATCAATCTTCAGCCATTTGGCCCCATTTCTCTGACAGACATTGATTGTTGAGCAGGAATTATGAAGGACTTACCTACCCTGTCTTGGCAGAGCTAGGCTGTCGACTTACCTGCTTCCAAGTTTTGTCCTTTTTGGACAGCATTCTGTCTACAGTTGAAGCAAGGGGTTTTTCTTGCCAAGAGATAGGCTTGCCACTAATTCAAACATCTCCCACTGGAGATTCTTCATTGCTAATGTTCTACTTGGAGTAGAATAGGGGGTGCTGTCAGGAGCTGACATGTCTCGATATCAAAAAATCTTAAGTTAAGAAAACATCTTTGAAGCCATATTCTGCAGATCTCTTGAGGTTTTTTGAAGACGCCCTATCTATCTCTTATATTTAGATAAGCAAATGTTGCTTGTCTCTTAGCAACTTGATTTCTGATTAGCTTAGAAAATAACTGTGATAGACTGTCATAATACCTAACAAAATGACACGCTTGCATGACTATTAGTTTGCATTTCTTAATTATCCTAAACAGTTTATGACAGTTGGTAGCAAAAGGCCGAAACTTTACATTGCATTTTTAAGCAGTACTAGGTACAATACCTTTTAAAAGCGTTACCCTTTATTTTATATCAATATACAAAGATCAATACCAATGTGGCCAAATATAATCTTAATTTTGTATCAATATACAAAGATCAATACCTATGTAGCCCAATAAAATCTTAATTTTGCATCAATATACAAGGGTCAATACCATTGTGGCCAAATATAATCTTAATTTTGTATCAATATACAAAGATCAATAGCGATGTAGCCCAATACAATCTTAATTTTGCATTAATATACAATGATCAATACCAATTTAGCCAAATATAAAAGGTATAAGGGCATATTCAATAATCTGTCCTTTTTTCTTGATCTTTCCTATACTATGTCTATGTCCCGTTTTTTCTCAAGTCTGTTCACTCCTATATAAGAGAGAAAGAAGGATACAGAAAAGAAAAAGAGAGAAGTCCCTGGGTCTAACCTCCAAAACCTATTTAACAAGACCATTTAATCTCTTCCCCTAAATAACAAGATTTTCTATTATCCATCAAATGACCAAAGCAGGGAAAAACACCCTCCCCACATTCTGGGGATGGGATATTGCTCTCTTAAAATGACTTCCTGCTGATTTGGGACATAGTAAACCTGTTTGGAGTCCAAATAAGAATGGAAAAATGGTTAAAAATGTTCATAGAACCATTTGATGTTCAGTCCTTTTGTGCTCAGCTATTTAAATGTCCTAAGAAATTCGTAGACAGAAGCTGAACTTCAGGGCTTTACTGGAGTTCTGGCTGGAGAAGTCTGTGGAGCTGAACAATCTTAGCAATTTTGAGTTGTTGTGGTTGTAGACTTTTGAGGAAACAGCTATTGAGGAAGTCTGCAAGGCTGGATCATCTGGGCTACTTGTCTTCTTTGGTGTCTGATCTGTTTTCTTCTGAGGTTTCCGTTGTCCAGTTGTCCCTGGATTCCTTGGATGGATGCTTTAAATCTCCTGGAAAGATAAGAACAGAACTCTGCCCTAATCCTAACTCTGGGACAATTACCTTTTTTTGGCGGGGGGGGGGGGGGTCAGGTAATTTTTGCTGGAGCAAATTTGGTTTTTTGATAATATATAAATTATTATCTTTCAATTTGGATTAAAGAAGAAATTATTTTGATATTTTGGAGCTAAACAAACCTTTAGTGTATATATTTTGAGATCTCAAAGGACAATTTGTTTGAATTTCAGCATGTCTTTTGTAAGTAGCTTTTAAACTTAAATCCTTCCAAATCCAATGTGCCTGTCTCTGCATTCTAAGTATTGGGATCAAAGGCATGTGCTTCCCAATTGATGGGATTAAAGATGTGCTCCACCACCCCTGGATGGAAGTTTTTCTCTTTTTAGAGCTTGTTTTGTATAAGGCTGACCTTGAGCTCTGAGTTCTGCCTGTTTCTGTCTTTAGTGTGTTGGGATTAAGAGTGTATTCTTCTCAAATGATGGGATTAAGGGTGTGCACCATCACCACCCTGCTCATTGTAATTCTAGAATTTATAAGACAACTAACTCTATAGTGATCCTCCTGTCTCTGCTGGAGTTAAAGGCATGGGCTAACACCACACATTTCATGTATTTTACCTTAGCTCCAAGTTTTTTCAACTCTTGGAGGTTCAGAAAACCAGGTTGAACAGCAGTAACCTTTAGTTTATTTACAGTATTTTAAACCTGTTACCTGCTTTTTTTTTTACTTATTTTTTTCTAATAAATAGATTTATTTATTTGTTGCTTCAGGTTACATCTCCATCATAGTGTCCTCTTTCCCTCTTCCCAGCCCCTCCCTCCTACCCTCTACCCCCTAACCCCTCCATCCCACTCCTCTGGAGTGGAGTGTCCCTACATAACAGTCCCTTGCCCCAGTTCAGAAGTCATATGAGGGCCAAGAGCCTCTTCATACACTGGGGGCCTACAAGGCAGTACCACCAGTGAAAAGTGTCTCATTGCCAGGGAGAGAAAACTAAAAAACAAACAAACAAACAAACAAAAAGTCTATGTCCATGTTCCCTTTGGTGTGTTAGTTGTAGTATAGATATCCTGTACTATATAGCTAAAATCCTACTATAAGTGAATAGATGCCATGTGCATCCTTCTGAGTCTGGGTTAACTCACTCAGGATGAGCTTCTCTAGTTCCATCCATTTGGCTGCAAATTGCATAATTTCATTGTTTCTGATAGCTGAGTAATATTCCATTGTGTAGATGTACCACAGTTTTTTAATCCATTCTTCGGCTGAGGGACATCTGGGTTGTTTCCAGTTTCTAGCTATTACAAATAAGGCTGCTATGAACATAGATGAGGAAACTTCCTTGTGATTCAGTGAGGAGTCATTTGGATGTATACCCAGAAGTGGTATGGCTGGGTCCTGAGGCAGAGCTATTCCAAGTTTTCTAAGATATTGCCAGACTGACCTCCATAGTGGTTGCACAACCTGCACTCCCACCAGCAATGGAGGAGGGTTCCCCTTTCTCCACACCCTCACCAGCATATGCTGTCATTTGAGGTTTTGATCTTAGCCATTCTGACAGGTATGAGATGGAATCTTAGAGTTGTCTTGAGTTGCATTTCTCTGATGATTAAGGATGCTGAGCATGTCTTCAAGTGTCTCTTGGCCTTTAGGAATTCCTCCTTTGTGAATTCTCTATTTAGCTCTTTTCCCCATTTTTTAATTGGATTATTTGGTTTCTTGGCATTAGGCCATCAGAAGATGGAAAGATCTCCCATGCTCATGGATAGGTAGGATCGACATAATAAAAATGGCCATCCTAACAAAAGCAATATACAGTTTCAATGCAATTCCTATCAAAATACCAACACAATTCCTTATAGACCTGGAAAAAAGCTATTCTCAATTTCATATGGAACAATAAAAAACCCAGAATAGCTAAATCAATCCTGTACAATAAAAAAACATCTGGAGGTATCACCATCTCAGATTTCAAGCTATACTACAGAGCAATAGTAATAAAAACAGCATGGTACTGGTATAGAAACAGATCAGTGGATCAATGGAATCAAATTGAAGACCCAGAAATGAACTCACACACCTATGGTCACCTAATTTTTGACAAAGAAGCCAAAACCGCACAATGGAAAAAGGACAGCATCTTCAACAAATGGTGCTGGTCCAACTGGATGTCCACTTGTAAAAGAATGAAATTAGACCCATACTTATCACATTGTACAAAACTTAAGTCCAAGTGGATCAAAGACCTTAACATAAGGCCGGTCACACTAAATCTACTAGAAGAGAAAGTGGGAAAAACCCTCAAACTCATTAGCACAGGTGACAGCTTCCTGAACAGAACACCAACAGCTCAGGATCTCAAACCAACAATCAATAAATGGGACCTCATGAAACTGAAAAGCTTCTGTAGGCAAAAGACACTGTCATTTGAACAAAACAGCAGCCTACAGATTGGAAAAAAATCTTCACCAACCCCACATCTGACAAAGGGCTAATATCAAAAATTTAAAAAGAACCCTAGTACCTAGTTTTAACTAGCAACTAACTAATGAATTAATATGAACTAACAGGGTGGTGGGTTACCTGGGGGTGAGGAGATAATTCTCTCTTTTCTGAGCCTGGTAGCTAAGGAGATATTGTCTGGGCCTAGAGGTAGCAGTAGCTCTAGGATGAGGCTTAAGGCCTGATTTTTACATATTAAGAAGACTGTTAAACTGTTAAATCTTTCGTTAGCATAGTCTTCAGATTCATAAGGGATCGGAGAACAATGAATATTTCCTGAGTAAGCAAGATCAGTCAGCTTCTGAATCTATAAAAGATGACAGTCTTTACCTTGACAGCAACCTGTTTTTTCTCTGTCTGTGCAGCATCCATCTTTCACCACCAGTACCAAGACATGACAGATTTTTTTGTGAGACAGGAATTATGAAGGATGGCTTACCTTGTCTTGGCAAAGTTCAGCAGTGAAATTCTCTGACCATGTACAGCCTGTGGACAGTATGCTGTGAGGAGCCGTGAGCTGTGAGCTGTGAGCTAATAGCCATGTTTGTCCACAGGATGACCTTTTGCTCCAGTGACAAAGGCCTGTATGTTTGCACTTTGTTTGCTTAAGGTGAGGTTAGCATGTCCTTGTGGAGTACGGCTGCCAGGGGAGATGGCCTTGAGGTGCTGGGCGAGAAAGTTGTTTCTCATTGAGTGCTCCTTGTTTTCATTCTTGCGCAACTGTACAATTATGATCTGGTAAAATAAATGCTGCCTCAGTCTTCTCTGAGGTCTCTATGCTTTGCCCTGACTTTGTCTCTTCGTTAATCCCCACTCCTTCCCTCGAGCTTTCCAGGTTGATGTTCAGTGGGAATAGACAGTACGCTGTCTGCCATTGAGGCAAAAGGCAGTCTAGCCCAGTGGCCAGCTTTGTCACATTTAAAACAGGTTCCAGGTGGAATTCTTCTGTGGAGGAGACTAGGAATGCTGTCAGGAGCTGACACGTCTATCATAAAAAGATTTCTGTATTAAATATTTAATTGTCATGTTCTGCAGATCTCTGAGGTGTCCAAGGACCACCATATCTACCTAAGATGGATCTTGGTACTAGTTAGTAACTCTCTGCTTGACTGTGAAAATCTGTATAGGAGGCTAAAAAAAAGCTTAATATTGTTAACTATCAATTCTTGGCATAACTACGAATAAGGTGACTATTAGCTTGCATTTCTTGGATACCATTAAAGACTAGCATTTGGGGGTTCTATCCCTGTTAGTTTAAAAGTCTAAAAAATCACAATTCCGAGTTGAAGCTCTTCTAGTATTAAAATAAAAAAATTTAAATCTATAAACAGAGTTCGTAAAGAGACTGGAAATTTTCTGACCTTTCTATGACATATCCCTATACAGCATAGCAGTTTCTTGTATTATTTAGTTTATAAAGAGTCTAGAACTTATTAAAGTTTATAGCTATGTCAGGTCTTAAGAATATTAGCAAAAACAAGGCTAGGCATATTTCGAGGCAATGATGTTTTGGCCCTTTTGAGAGTTAAGATATAGAGAGAGCATAGCTATAATTTTAAAAGGTAAAACCAAGTTCTCTAAGCAGTGTAAACAATTTAACTCAATGCCTCTAGAATATATACCAATATCTCAACTTAACAGTAACTTTGGAATTATGTCATATGGCTTAAGATTATCTAAGTACATATTTTAATTAATAATCCTGAGTCCTATGTTTTAACTGTATCCAATATCTAGCAAAGACATTAAAAAAAGATATAAAAAAAGATATAAATTGGCTAAGGCCCACCCTTGGATTAAGTACTTATGAGTTAAGTAATTTCTTTCAAACATTACAAGGGGATTCAAATCTGAACAGTCCAAGATGTTTAACTGCTGAGGCAGAAAAGGATTTAATGTTGGTAGAACAAAGATTGCAAGATGCATACATAGATCGAATTGATCCTAAACGACTGCATTTTGGTCATTTTACCATCAGCTCATTCTCCTACAGGACTCATTATGCAACGGGAAGATAATATTATGGAATGGATTTTCTTACCACATAAGCAAAGTAAAAAATTAAAAACATACATAGAAAAGATAACTGAATTAATTGTAAAAGGTAGAATAAGACTATTTCAACTGTCAGGAATGGACCTGGCTGAAATAGTAGTGCCTCTTAACTAATGCTGAGATTATGCCATTGTGGGTAATCAATGAGGACTGGCAAAGAGCTTGCAGTAACTATTTGGGAGAAATTAATAACAAGTTTCCAAAAAACAAATGTATACAATTTATAAAAAGAACTAGCTGGGCTGGGCAGTGGTGGCACACGCCTTTAATCCCAGCACTTGGGAGGCAGAGGCAGGCGGATCTTTGTGAGTTTGAGGCCAGCCTGGTCTACAAAGCGAGTTGAGGACAGCCAGAGATACACAGAGAAACCCTATCTCGAAAAACCAAAAAAAAAAAAAAAAAAAAAAGAACTAGCTGGATTCTTCCTCATATTGTAAAGGGAATACAAATTCCTGATATACAAACTTTCTATACTTATGCAAACAAACAGGGAATGGCAGGTTATAAGACAGATAAAATCAACAAGTAATCAAAACCCCATATACCTCAGTTCAAAAAGCAGAATTGTATGCAATCCTTATGGTATTATTAGATTTTTCTGAGCCTGTTAACATAGTTATGGATTCTCTATATGTAGAAAGAGTTGTATTAAATATAGAAACTGCTAAATTTATTCCTGATAACTCAGAATTAACCTCATTATTTATTTGATTGCAACAGGTCATCAGAAGCAGAAATAACCCACTATATATTACTCTTAATTTGGTCTCAAACAAGTTTTCCAGTTCTTTTGGCACAAGGAAATGAGGAGATTGACAAATTACTAATAGGAAATGTGTTAGAAGCCTCAAAATTTCACGAGAAAAGTCATGTTCACAGCTCAGGTTTAAAGAGGAAATTCTCTATCACTTGGCAACAAGCCAAAAAAAATTTTAAAATGTCTAATATGTTCTTTCTTTTTTTTTGTTTTTTGTTTTTTTTTTTTTTGTTTTTTCAAGACAGGGTTTCTCTGTGTAGGACTGGCTGTCCTGGACTCACTTTGTAGACCAGGCTGGCCTGGAACTCACAAAGATCCGCCTGCCTCTGCCTCCCAAGTGCTGGGATTAAAGGTGTGCGCCACCACCGCCCGGCAACATGTTCTTTCTATAACAATACTCCATTACCTGCCAGTAGTAACCCTAGAGGTACTAAAAAGAATGAAATTTGGCAAATGGTTGTGTTTCATTTTGAAGAATTTGGAAAACAAAGGTACGTACATCATACCATTGATACATATGCAGGGTTTCAATGGGCAACTGCTTTAAGTTTAGAAAAAGGTGATTGTGTTATTACTTGTGTATTAGAAATTATGGCATTTATGGGTGTACCTGCACAAATTAAGATTGATAATGCTCCTGCATATGTATCTAATAAAATGAAACAATTCTTTACATATTATAATATAAAGCATATTACTGGTGTACCTCACAACTCTACAGGACAAGCAATTGTAGAAAGAGCTAATTGTACCTTAAAGAAGATGCTTATTTAAAAAAAGGGGGAATTAAGAATCCCAGGGACAGACTACATAATGGTTTACTAACTTTAAATTTTTTGAATGTTGATGAAAAAGGTACCACTGCAGCTGAAAGACACTGGGTTATAGAGAAAACTGAGGAATTAAAGTAACCAATGCACTATAAGGACATTTTGACCTCAGAGTGGAAACCTGCACTAGTTTTAAGATGGGGACTTGGTTATGCATATGTGTCTACAGGGAATGAAAAAATATGATTACCAACAAAACTTATAAAGATTAGATTTGACCAGAGAGAACCTCCTATTAGCTGAGACATAAATGTCTTCTCATGGTAAGAGTATTTTATTTATTATTATAAGAGAAAGAGCCATTTGTTGGACTGAAAGGGGAAACTGTAGGGGGAAATAAGATATACCTTAAACTTAAAAGAAAGAAAAAAAGGAAGAGGATGGGGGGTTGAGGGTGGGAGGGTGGGACTGGAGGGGGACTAGGGAGGGGACTGTGATTGAGATGTATCTTGAAGAAATAAAAAATAAAGGAAAAAAAGAGTATTTTATTAACTGTATGATGTTCATAATATTTCATTCCTTCATTTTGTATAGATGGAGTTTATGCTGAAGTCCATTTTGTATGCCTTCCTCCCTCTTAAATTTAAAGAGAAAATTTATTTTCAGAAGTGAAATGACAATAATGACAAGACAAATAGGCCGAATGATACAGCCTAACAGATTGCTTCAATTATTAATTTTTCAAAATATGCATGAAAATCAGTTTTTAAAAGGCTAGCCCAAAATGATGGATCAGACAGAGATTGGACAGCAAAAGCTACAGCTAGCTCTCCCAGGAACAGGCCTTTATCTTAATTTTTTAAGGGTACCCAAAAAATATATTTTCACCTCCAATCCCTAAAGGTGGGATAAAAATTTTTTGTTTATTTGTTCTGTTTTATGTTATGCGTTGTGATTGTTTGTCATCATCTATGAGGAATGGATATGATGAATAGATATAAGAGTGGGTTGGTGTTGGACAAGGAAAAGGGGTGGATTTAGGGATCTCTTTCTTCCTTTTTTTCCTTTTCTTTCTTTCTATATTATTAAAAAATAATTAAGATTATTTCATTTATATAAATTTAAGATTACTTAAAATAATCTTGTTTTATAGTTATTGATAAAATTTAAGGTTATATATATATTATGTTGTATATTTGTAAATATTAAGGTCAAATTTAAGCTTATTTTGTATATATTGTGCTAGTGGTAAGAATTTAAACTAATTTTGTTTATATCCTGCTTTATTGCATTTTGATTGCCAAAAGATGTAAATATTATTGTCTATATGTATTGATAGAAATTTATGTTTATTTTGTTTATGTATTGTACATAAGCAATTCATTTATTTTGTATACATAATAATTATGATTATTATTGTAGACACATTTTAATATTTAAAATAATTAGTTATTTAATAGAAAGGGGGATATGTGGTAGAACTTAGTAAAAGACAGTTTAGTTTAGCATCTAGCGACATAGGAAGGAGTTTAGCTCTTGCGGTTTCAAGGGAATTAGAAAGAAAATCTCCAAGTCAGCCTGGGCAGATTGTTATGTCCCAAGCAGTGTATCATCGACTTTTAATAATCAGTGCTAAAGGTCATTATGCCCAGAAAAAGTCTCAGGCCAAAGCTGCTGCAGTTGTTATTCAGTTTCTGCCATAATATAATGTTTATATTTTTTTATATTTGTAGAATTTATTTATCTGTCTAATCTTGGTATTCTTTTTTCCTTGGTCAGATGACACCACAGTGGCCCTGTATGAGTTAACTTTTTCTAAGAAAGGGAGGCCTTTTTTTGTTTTGTTTTGTTTTTCGAGACAGGGTTTCTCTGTGTACCCCTGACTGGCATGGACCAAGCTGGCCTCAGACTCACAGAGAGTGCTGGGATTAAAGGCACGCACTACCACGCCCAGCAAAAGGGAGGTCTTTTTTTTTTTTTTTTTTTTTTTTTGGTTTTTCGAGATAGGGTTTCTCTGTGTATCCTTGGCTGTCCTGGACTCACTTTGTAGACCAGGCTGGCCTCGAACTCACAAAGATCCGCCTGCCTCTGCCTCCCAAGTGCTGGGATTAAAGGCGTGCGCCACCACTGCCCGGCAAAAGGGAGGTCTTAATGCTTTATTCTTTTATCATTTATCCACACCATTCTTTGTCTATCAGTAGTAGGAAGAAGCTTTTAATTTGATCTGCTGCCAACTTCTCTAGCCTATGGAGGGACAGATGTTCCAAGAGTATCTCTGAGTCAGATCCTCATAAGGAGGTCTCTAGTATTTTTGTTTGAGTCACAGCCTTCCTCCAGCTCTTAAGGAAGATCTTCAAGTAGGATCAGATAAGGATATCTCCCCCAAAGCGGGAAGGGTATTATGGTCAGGACATTCCTGGGGAAGGTTAGAAGTAATACTCCTAGGAGAAGGCATAAATGAGTCATAAGAAAATTCCTGTCAACCCAATATCTCCAAATTGTACAAATAATAAAAGGACCCAAGCATGCAACACATGGAGATCAAGACCAAGAAGTAGACCCCAGGGCAGTGATGGCATCACAGGGCTCAGCTCTGCTGGACCTTTGTCAAGCAGCCGTGCTGGCCTTATGACTTTCACTGTTCCCATTAGACATGGCTGCACCATCTCCCCTTTTTTTATTTGTAAAATTTGAGGGGCTATAATCTTGTGTAGCATATAGGGCATTTCTCAGTCCTCGGATGATGACTGGAATGACAAGAATCAAAATTTACTCCCAAATTGATGATAATAGATCGAAAGTCCTGTCCCAAGACAAAAGATGTGAGAGATTGTAAGAATCTATTTGCAACCTAAGAAGCTGATGTGAACTCCAATTGAGCTGAACTAATGGCTGTAATTTGCTGAGGTAAAGACTGCATGTTTTGGCTTGCTCATAATTGTTCCATAGGCCATGGAGGTGGGACCTAACCTGCGTCCAGGTCACCTTAGAAGGATTGTAGGGAATTGGAGTAACACAAATCCATTTTAATTGTGAATGACAGTAAACAATTAATCTAAGTTTAGTATTATGGATTTTATTACCCATAAATAAGATTGCTTCTTCCAAAGGATTTTTCCTTTTTTTCTCCTCTAATTTTCTTGTATATTTAATATAAGACCACCATCTTTTCCTTTGATTCTTAAAATACTGTGCAGCCTCTTGCTTAAACAAAGGCCGTCTGTTCTTTTGTTTTTCTATAATATCAGAAAAGTCCGTGTCTGACAAATCTGTTCAGGAAGGCAGACAGCTTACTGAGCCAGAATGTTTTCCTCTGTAACTTTGTCATGAACCCTTGTTTTTTTTTTTTCCCCTCCTTTGGCTTTTTGAGACAGGGTTTCTCTGTGTAGCCCTGGCTGTTCTGGCCTCAATTTGAAGACCAGGCTGAGCTCGAACTCACAGAGATCCACCTGCCTCTGCCTCCCGAGTGCTGGGATGACAGGTGGGCACCACCATGCCTGATGAATCCTCCTTTCAAAACAATTTCTATTTTTATTACAATCCTGTAAAGGATAGAACAACAGGATTCCTAAAACTGCTTGCTCTGCCTCCAGGAAGGTACCAAGGCTTGTCATTAATTGTATAATCAAAAATCTTTTCTTGCTGGGCTTGGTGGCCCACACCTTTAATCCCAGCACTTGGGAGGCAAAGGCAGGTGGATCTCTGTGAGTTTGAGCCCAGTCTGGTCTACAAAGTGAGTTCCAGGACAGTCAGGGCTCTGTTAAACAGAGAAACCCTGTCTCGAAAAACCAAAACCAAAAAAAAAATTTTTTTTCCTGTTCATGCCAGTTCCTTGTTTCTGAAGCTGAACATGAAAACCTAATGATTCAGTTACAGATTGATTGTCAACTTCTAGAATTTCCCTAAGTTTTTCTTCTTTAATAATTTCTCAAATCTTCTGTTCCATACTTATCAGTATCATTTATTAACAATATATATATATATATATATATATATAGGTTCTATAAAATACTCGATTTTCTGCCTAGCTGTTTTTCCCAGGGAACTTCCACTAGCTTTATTCTTTTTTTTTTTTTTTGGTTTTTTCGAGACAGGGTTTCTCTGTGTAACAGCCCTGGCTGTCCTGGACTTGCTTTGTAGACCAGGCTGGCCTCGAACTCACAGAGATCCGCCTGCCTCTGCCTCCCAAGTGCTGGGATTAAAGGCGTGCGCCACCACGCCCGGCTAGCTTTATTCTTATTATCACCTGTTTTTATTACATTATCTCAGCTCTAGCTTTCGGAAAGAGGCCTTTAACAGTAACAAATAATTCCAAGAGGAATTAGTACAATTAGTAGCCATACAAAAGGAAAAGTTTACAGTAATAAAAAAAAGGAACTAGATTTAGAAATAGTTAAATCATATTTCGTTTTTCCCATCTATTTAGCATAGGAAGCCAAAACACAGCCTGAATTCGTAATGTTTCACCACGTTCAGTGTCAGCCCTTCTTAACTCTGTAAAACCTGAAGCAGTCAAAATCACTGGTTTCCTGGTATTCTCCCTCTCAGTGAAGATGTTGATCATGCGGCACCAACCCCAAGACTGTGGCTTCTGGTGTGTGATCAGGAGGATTAATATCAACTCTTTTCATAAATACAGATATTAAATATTAATATCTATAATTGATACTTATGATTTTTAGGGTGATGTAGTTATCCCTTAGCCCACTTATAAATGAACACACACAAACACCTGATGGATCTTTTCAAGCTTTAGCCTGGATTGTACAATCTTAGCCCGTCTAGACTAGCCATAATTCTATTCCCCATATAAAACCTCAATATATACATACACCCCCTTGGGCTGTTATTCTCCATGCTATGCCGATGTTTCAGGCCACGTGGAATGATGTTGTTCCATCTAACCAGTGGTCTATCCTCTCCTTTCCTCCCCATGGTTACTTCCTCTGGATACTCTCCTCTCCCCAAAAGCATGTGCACCTTAGCTCCGCCTACCTTTCTCTCTGCCGTGTGGTAAATTTGGTTTATTTCAAAAAAAAAAAAACAGTCATGAGAATGTTTTTGTTTAATCCCAGGTGTGGGGCTGCTTCAGTCAGTCCCCAGGTGTCATAACTATGTACCCCATGAGCTAGCTGGGGTGTGGCTTAGCCACCTACACAGCATGTGAATTAGGAGGGATAAAGGGATAAAGAGCCAGGGCCCTGAGAGAGAGGGGGAGATACAAAGAAGAAAGAGGCTGCTGCTCTCCCTGCTGCTGGTGCTCCCCCAAACTGCTGCTGGTTCTTCCTGCTGCTGTTTCCTGGTTTGCTGGTTTGCTGGACTTCTGAATATTGTGACTACTGAGACTGGTATTGCCCCCAAAGAACTCGACTACCCTAATCAGCAAGAAGTAGCTGAACGAGAACTCTGACCTTTTTCCCTTTAACCTTCTTTCTCTCCCACCTAGTGTTGGGGGGTTGGAGGAACAAGGGTTGGAAGGGAGGTAGAGGTATTAAGTATAGCAAAATAATTAGAGTGAATAATAAAACAAAAATAATAAAAGTCACTTTGTAACATTGCCCAATCACAGACCTCAGCATTTTATTAAAGACAATCAGAATAATGGTCAGCAAGCAAGGTAATACAGTATCACTTGGTGTGTGTGTGTATGGCCTTGCACAGCAAGCAGACCTCAGGGAGTAAATTAATTAACATGTAGAATACATGAAGGTCACCACTTCAGATGACTGTAGAGGAGGGCCCTCCATCAGGCAATCAGGGACACAAATGCAGGAGTCAGCATCCTGTGGAAAAACATAACATACCCTCGACCCATAGTTAGAAGCATTGGGGCCTTCCCTTGTTGCCCTGTTACAGGGTCTTTTGACCCCCAAAGGGTTGCAACCTATAAGTGGAGAACAGTTCCAAATTCTTTGTAAGACTGCTCAAGGTCTTTGCGTTATAAAATTCCTATTATTGCATCATAAAATAGGAACTCCTGAACTCCTCAGTCTCTAGTGTTTAGCTGTGGCCCTAATTATTAGTTTTTTAATTTACTTATCAAGATTATATATTAATAAAGACATAATAAAATATCTAATGAAATTTAAAATGTACCATAGATTTAAACATTTTTAAAAGGTGCTTTTTTTTGAGACAGGGTTTCTCTTTGTAACAGGGCCTTGGTTGTCCTGGACTCACTTTGTAGATCAGGCTGGCCTTGAACTCACAGAGATAGATCTGCCTACTCTGCCTCCTCAGTGCTAGGATTAAAGGCATGAGCCACCATGCCCATCAAGAGCTGTTTTCAAAATATCCAGTTTTTAATTTTCTGTAAAGCTCCAAAACTTTCTTTAAAGAAGTATAAAATCTCTCAATTGTGTGTTTTTGCAATATCAAATGAAGTACTTTATTATAAAAAGAGTGAAGATACAAAGAAGAACTGAAAGGAATGAAAATTTTAGAGACCCCCTTGGCAGGCAGTGAAGCCAGGCCAGCTGGGTTCCAGGAACTTAGCTGATCATAAAAAGGGTGGAACCAAGAATGTAGGTCATAAGGGTCATGAGCCCTGGGATCCAGGAACTAGCTGGCCACAAAGCAGATGACTTTCATGGGCCCCCAGGGTTTCAGGAACTGGCTGACCACAAAGTAGATAGCGAAATAAGATTAGGTTCATTCCTGAGAAAAACAAGTATAGGGTGTGTTTCCTGCTAATTAACTAAAGAATGAGTTGGTACTTGTCACTTGTGATTTTCTCCACCCCCTTAATTTGTGGTTGCTCCCCTATATAACCTTCTCCCTCAGTCAGCTGGAGGTCGCAAAACTCCTCTACCACTGCATGGGATATGAGTTGCACCCTCAGTGCACTGACCCCCCCGAAATAAACCTCTTGGGATTGCATCAAGATGGTCTCTTGCAAGTTTTTGGGCGGCCGTGATATCCCGAGCGTCGGGTGAGGAACTTCCCTCACCTGGGTCTTTCAGAACCATAAATTTTAGAAGACAAGACCAAGGTTTCATGGTGTAAACAATTTAGTGTCTCTAAAATTGGTACCAAGTGGGCTATTTTGATGTTACAAATTTTGACTGCCAGCAAGATATGTTCTTGTACTTGAATGCACAGAGGTGTACCTTTTAACACCTCATTAAACAAGCATTGTTTTAAATCTCATCTTTTATGAACCTGGTTTTAAAGTCAGGGACAGGAATTATATAAAAATTTTATACCTATTTAAAAGTATCTTTGGAGACCTGTTTTCTTGGTTGGCTCATGCCATATTTTGGTATCCAGAGCAGTTCCAACCCTGAGCTATGTGCTTTAAGCTAACTTTTTGTTACACATATTATAGATTTTTTTAACCACATCCAATTACTTCTAAGCCAATAGTCTATACCCAAGACAATCAGAACATAGTAAACTCATACATTTAATACCAGTCAGAAACAAACATGGAGTGGCAGTGTTGGGCTCCTAGCCAAAAGTGTAGTGCTCTAAGGGCAGCATCACGTTATAAGGTTTTGTCATTACAAGTCTGCTGCTTCTTTCTTGAAAGTCCTTGAAATGAGTTAGAACTAAAGCAAGGGGCAGACAGCTGGCAGATGAAGTTCGGCTTGTTTCTTTGAGTATGAAACACAGAGCAATAACAATCAAGCACTAACTATCAGAAACTCCTCTTAAGATGTCAAATAGAGGCTGAAGTTCAGCAGTAGAGATTTTTTAAAAATAGGCAAATCCAATTTACTTTTAAGAGTTTTTGAAAAATCATTTAGTGTGAGTTCATTTTCAATGAACTTATCTAGCCTTAATTATAAAGGCTGGTGGATCACCATCTGTATCTGAAAGACCTGGGGGAGGGAAGTTCCTCACCCGACACTCAGGATATCACGGCCACCCAAAAACTCGCAAGAGACCATCTTGATGCAATTGCAAGAGGTTTATTTTGGGGGGATCAGTGCACTGAGGGCGCAACTCATATCCCACACAGGGGTAGAGGAGTTTTGCGACCCCCAGTTGTCCGAGAGTAAAGATTTTATAGAGGAGCACCACAGATTAAGGGGGTGGGGGAAATCACAAGTGGCAAGTACCAACTCATTCTTTAGTTAATTAGCAGGAAACACAGCCTATACTTGTTTTTCTCAGGAATGAACCTAATCTTATTTCGCTATCTACTTTGTGGTCAGCCAGTTGCTGAAACCCTGGGGGCCTGTGACCCTTATGACCTACATTCTTGGTTCCATCCTTTTTATGGTCAGCTAAGTTCCTGGAACCTGGCGGCTGGCCTGGCTCTACTGCAGACTTAGGGGGTCTTTTAATAATTTTCCATTCCCGCCGCGCGGTGGTGGCGCACGCCTTTAATCCCAGCACTTGGGAGGCAGAGGCAGGTGGATCTTTGTGAGTTCGAGGACAGCCTGGTCTACAAAGTGAGTCCAGGACAGCCAAGGATACACAGAGAAACCCTGTCTCGAAAAACCAAAAAAAAAAAAATAATAATTTTCCATTCCCTTCATATCCACCAACTGAAATTTAAGTAGAGGTTGTACCTGTATTTTTTTCTGGAGTTCAGCGTAGAGATTTTTTTTAAAAAATGGGCAAATCCAATTTATTTCTAAGAGTTTTTGAAAAATCATTTAGCATAAATTCATTTTCCATGAACTTATCTAACCTTAATTATAAAGGCTGGTGGAGCACCGTCTGTGTCCACCAACTGAAATTTAAGTGGAGGTTGTGTGAGGCTGTGGAAAAATACCACTGCCCCTCCCTAGGAAGGCCTTCCTCTCTGTTCATGAGAGCCTGACCTTATGACCTTGGGGACATTCCACAGAACTCTACTTAATTACAAGGTTGCAGCTGTTACCACAGACAATGGTCCCACCCTGTTGCCAAAGGCAATGATTGCTGAAGATTAACTGAAATGTTCCCCCTGTACCCCCACTTGTTTGCGGTTATTGTGTTTAAAAGCTGCCTGTAACTGTTATTGGGTGTTTACTCCTTTCCGAAGGCAGCTGAACCCCCCCCCCCCCCCCGTGCGTTGGCTTAATAAAAATCCTCCTGTGTTTCGCAGTGAAACCTCGGTCTCTGGTGGTCTCAGGGCATCAGGACCTCAGTGGATCCGCAGGGTCCAACAGTTGTACCTGTATTTTTTCTGAAGCCAACTGAAGCCCACAGGCAGACAACTGAGGAATCAGTTGTAATACTTCCTGCAAGTAGGCTTTTATCTGTATGGGCAACGAGGATATCATCCATATAATAAACCAAACAAACCTGGGAGTGTTTATCTCTAATTTTTTGTAAAGCCATATGTGGGGAGCCATGAGCTGTGAGCTGTGGAATAGCCATGTTTGACCACAGGATGGTCTTTTGTTCCTGTGAGAAAGACCTGTATGTTTGCACTTTGCTTAAGGGGAGGTTATCATGTACTTGTGGAACATGGTTGTCAGGAGAGATGACCTTGAGGTGCTGGGCGAGAAAGTTGTTTCTCATTCAGTGTTCCTTGTTTTCATTCTTGAGCAACTGTACAATTATGACCTGATAAGATAAATGGTGCCTCAGTCTTCTCTGAAGTCTCTATGCTTTGCACTAACTTTGTCTCTTTCTTAATCCCCAGTCCTTCCTCAAGCTTTCCAGGTTGATGTCCAGTGGGCCTGGACCGCCATAACTACATAGGTTTGGCAAAGGTTAGTAATATTTTTTATACCTTGAGAGAGGATTTTCCATAGATATTACGACATGCCTGTCTTAAATTTGTAGAGGGAAGACTAAAGGAAAATCTTTTAGTCTTGAGGACTTAAAGAAATGGTAAAGAAGCCAGGCGGTGGTGGCGCACAACTTTAATCCCAGCATTTGGGAGGCAGGCGGATCTCTGTGAGTTCGAGGCCAGCCAGGTCTACAAAGCGAGTCCAGGACAGCCAGAGCTGTAACACAGAGAAACCCTGTCTCGAAAAACCAAAAAAAAAAAAAAAAAGAAAAAAGAAAAGAAATGGTAAAGAAACAATCCTGTAGGTCCGTGACTATGATACTATCATCCCTAGGAACAGCAGAAGGAGAGGGCAACCCAGGTTAAAGAGCTACCATAGTTTTCATAGTATCATTAATTTTTCTCTAGTCTTGTAGGAGCCTCCATTTTCATGGTTTGCCTTTAATAACAAATATAGGAGTATTATTCCAAGAGGTTGTTGGAGGGTTCTATATGTCCCAGTTGCAATTGTTCATTAACTAAATCTGTGGCTGCTTGTACCTTTTCTGTAGTCAGGGGCCATTTTTCCACACATACAGGAGCCTCAGACTTCTAAGTAATGGGCCAGAAGCCATTAATAGTGGCGCCTAAGAAAACCTTTTATAAAACCTTACCCCCTGTCTATATCATAGGGCATCATCCATTATTAGTGGCCCTTCCTACTACAGTAATTGTATATGGAGAGATAGGACTAATCTGCAGTGGCCTGTTTAAGTTCCTTGAGGAGTTCATAAAGCAGTGGTTATCATGAGGTTTCTTCATCTGCCCATGTTAGGATTTGGGCACTCTTAGCCATATTAGCAGTCTGACAAGTACATTCCAATAAGAAAAGGTCTCAGCAGGCATAGAATCAGGTTCATGGTCTTGATACCAAACTTGAATATCCTTTCCTAGTCTGGCCCAGGTTTCTAAATCCAAAGTCCCTTGGTCTGAAAACCAAGGACTACATTGCTGTATAAATTGTAAAAATTCTTCTTTTTTTTGTTTTTTGAGACAGGGTTTCTCTGTGTGACATCCCTGGCTGTCCTGGACTTGCTTTGTAGACCAGGCTGGCCTTGAACTCACAGTGATCTGCCTGCCTCTGCCTCCCAAGTGCTGGGATTAAAGGCATGCGCCACCACACCCAGCTGTAAAAATTCTAATGAGCTACTGTCTTGAACCTTAATTTCTTTCTTCTTAAGGGAACTCTTAGGGATATCCATATACATATATGTCTCTGGAATTAGCCTATCCCATTTTTACTTTTCTTTACTTTTCATTCTTCTTATCCAGCCTTTTCTTATGGGAGGCGGTTGCAGCACCCTTCAGTGAGGTCTTGCACATGGGGGTGGGGGGGACTTACATTATCTTCAGGTACCTGGTTCTGAAGCAAAACTCTGGGTGGGGCCCAAGGCCTGAAGAAAGGTAGATGCAAGAGTGGCCAGGTAGAAATCAGACACAGGGCAGCTTTTTTTTTCCTTCCATGAGAGATGGGTCAGAGTAGGTCAAGCCATATGGAGATATGCTTCCTCTCTGACCTGTCTCTCATGGAAGGAAACTAAAAGCTGTCCCTTGTCCTATTCCTCCCTCCCCGCTCTTGCATTCACTTTTTTTCAGACCTTGGACCCCACCTGGAGCTGGACTCTGGCATGCATCCACTCTTTGTAAGGGAAATTGCCTCAGGGGCTTCTATGGGGGCACTGGATGGAAGATTCTGCCTCTGGAGGTGAGGAGACTCCTGTTTCCCCAAAGTTCTTTGAAGAATTTGCAGGGCCAAGACTTGCTCTCTTTTTCCTTTGAAGTTTTCCTCCCAGCTTGGCCTCCTGGGTCCCTGTTAGAAGCTAACTTTGTAAGTGAAAAATAGTGATAGGCAAAGAGAACCAGGTTTGTCACCAGCAATGCAGGTTCTGGACCTTCCAACAACTCCTAGCCACTGCCTCTGGACTTCGGCCCCAGACTCAACATTTCAGGTTTATGGAGTATACCAGAGCCCTATGTGTGACATCTGTGCAGGTCACAACAGGGAATGTGACACAGGACACCTACAAGCGGTAGGCATGAGTCAGAAAGCTAGGGAAATTCACCTACTTTCAGGCAATTTCACCCAGGATTTTCTTAGACTTTTTGTCAGGCATGCATTGTGTTGAAGATCACCAACATCAAGATATGTCCAGGCCTTTCTACCTAGCATAACTGCAGCCATTTTTGTCTTTATTCTCTATCTTAATCATAAGGTAAAACTAAATTCAAGTTCTTAGGCTCTGCTGGCCTAACATAAGAATAGTTTTTTGTTGAATGTTCTACTTGAATTAATGATAATGTTCTATTTAGTCAAAACCACATTACTTTGCTATGTTCCTTTCTTCCAGATTTCCTTTAGAAACTCACCCTGAGAACGGTTTGGGGATTCAGTCCTGGTTCCTGAATCTAGCTAGGACTGGGGTCCCTGACCCGTCAGTCTTAGTTAAGTGTTCAATAAACTTCCATCAATCTGAGCCTGGTGTTCAAGGGTTCAGTGTGCGTGCGGCTATTCCTGAACCCGTAACACATTGGACAAGTCACTCAGTGTGAACACAGAGTGGAAAGTCCACTGGTGAAGCAGAATCACTGGCACAAAAAGTGCATCCCCGCCTGCTCCTTTCAGCTCCATTCCCATGTAGTTACTTGATCCCTATCAGAGTTGACTCTGGCTCCCTTACAGTTTCTCATCAATAAGGGAACACACATGGATGAAGAGAATCCCAGAATTCATCCCCAAATAGATTGTGACTAAACGGAATACTGTAAGAGGGGCTCAACACAGTAGGACTCATACCTCGGTGGTCAAAGGATTGACGTAGTTCCCAGATGTCCTAATCAAGGTCACTATTGCTGTGACAACCTCTCCACCAAAAGCAACTTGGGGAGGAAAGGGTTTATTTGGCTTATATATCCAGCATCACAGTTCATTGAGGGAAGTCAGGGTGGGATCTCAAACAGGGCAGGAACCTGGAGGCAGGAGCTGATGCAGAGATCATGGAGGGGTGCTGCTTATTGGCTTGCTCCCCCATGGCTTGCTCAGCCTGCTTTCTTATAGAACCCAGGACCACCAGCCCAGGGATGGCACTGACCCGACCCGCGGGTCCTAGTAATTCGTGGGGGCGAGGAGGACCGCAACCTGAAAAAAAGAATGGGCGAGAGAGGGAAAGGACTCAAGGAAGCAATTGCTTGTCAAGAGCCGTGTATTTGAGTGCAAAGCGCCTTTTTATAATATGCTTTACAAGGGGAGGAGGTGAGAGGGGCCAGGTGGTGGGAAAATACAAAATCTTCTTGGCCTGTGCCCTGGACATTGTATGATCTACCCATTTTTCTCAGAAGGCACGCGGTACACTGCTTTGAATCATTCTATAACTGCCAACCCATTTTTCTTCAGAAGACACGGTACACTGCTTTGAATCAATCTGTAACTGCCAACCTGGAACTTTGCAGTTGCCAGGCAGTATGAAGCTGCAGGGGACATTGTGCAGGTGGGGAGAGGCAGGGGGGTGAGAGGCGAGGGTCTTGGCTTCTGACATGGCACCACCCACAATAGGGGTTAGGACCTCCAGCATCAATCACTAATTAAGAAAGTGCCCTATACAGTATGAATCTTATGGAGGCGTTTTCTCAGTTGAGGCTCCCTCCCCATCAGATAACTCCAGCTTGTGTCAAGTTGACATAAAAGTGACCATCACGCTGGGCGGTGGTGGCGCACGCCTTTAATCCCAGCACTTGGGAGGCAGAGGCAGGCGGATCTTTGCGAGTTCGAGGCCAGCCTGGTCTACAAAGCGAGTCCAGGACAGCCAGAGCTGTTAAAAAACAGAGAAACCCTGTCTCGAAAAACCAAAAAAAAAAAAAAAAAAAAAGTGACCATCACATTGGGCCTCATTAGACTGTTACTGTCCAGTGACACAGACATTTAAAAGGAAACTAATCCTATGTAAGAGTCTGGTTTCATTGTTATGATTCTGGTACCACTTTGAGCATCAAAACCCTACACTGAGGGCAGTAACTCCTTTTCCTATAAGGTATATAATTTTTCTCCTCTCTCCCACCATTTCTAAGAGACCTTTTTTTTCTTTTTGTTTTTTGAGACAGAGATTCTCTGTGTATCCCTGGCTGTCATGGGCTCACTTTGTAGATCAGGCTAGCCTGGAACTCACAGAGATCTGCCTGCTTCTGTCTCCCGAGTGCTGGGATTAAAGGTGTGCGCCACCATGCCCGGCTTTCTAAGAGTTCTTTAGGGAACTGAAATGTGTGATAAGGTCTCCCAAACAAATGAATTCTGTTTACGGCTAAAAGAGAAAATAGGAAAATGTTACGTAAGGGCTGGAGAGATGACCCAGAGGTTAAGAGCACTGGCTGCCCTTCCAAAGGACCTGGGTTCAAATTCCAGTACCCACATGGCTGTTCACAGCTGTCTGTAATGGCATGGCATGGCCTGAAATCCTTCTAAGAAACTGGATCAGAATTACAGGTGCCTTTATCTTGAAACCTATTTGCTGAGATATAATGCACCTCTTCCCTGATATGGTCCTTTAGTGTGTACAGTTCAGTGATCTCAGGGTATTCACTTATGCTTGTGTGCCTCACTACTGTCAATTTTAGAACAATTTCACCATGCGAATCCAACCAGTATATCGTTACATCAGCTGTCACTTCACTAATTTCCTGTCTCCTTCCAAAACTGTGTATACACATAGGTAAATCAGAATAATTGTAGAGTTCTGATTTGTTTTAAAGTGGTACACACAAGTCTGTATTCTCAGTGTTTGGAGGCAGAGGCAGGGTATGGTGAGTTAAAGGCCTACATGGACTGTACTTAGATTCAAAGTTAGCTTGATTTATATAACAAACCTTATTTTTAAAAAAAGAAATAAAAATATAAATAAATGGATACATACCGACACAAGATGGCCGTTAATACTTTTGGGTAATTATTATTATCTTAATCTTTTCAGTTGAAAGACCCTCGGCTAAGCATGCCTATTTGATAGCTGCCATCCCAGTCATGCTGCTGTTTAAGATAAGGACTTTCCAT
>CAJQZJ010034167.1:5082958-5118479 GCA_907164525.1 Lophiomys imhausi
CTTCCTTCCTTCCTTCCTTCCTTCCTTCCTTCCTTCCTTCCTTCCTTTCTTCCCTCTTTCTTTCTTTCTGACAAGGTTTCTCTGTGTAGTCCTGCCTATCCTGGAACTTACTCAGTAGACCAGGCTGTCCTTCAACTCACAGAGATCTGCCTACCTCTTTCTCCCAAGTGAGTTCTGGGATTAAAGGTCACCACACCCAGCCATTACAGACAATTTCAAACTGCTATATGGGTGCTGGGATCTGAACCTGGGTCCTTTGGAAGAGCAGCCAGTGCTCTTAACCACTGAGCCATCTTTCCAGCCCTGGGGCCAAATTTGAAGCAAGCTTTATTAAATATTAAATACTGACCAAGAGATGGATTTTGGTCAGGACCATTTCCTAGAATTTTCCTGCTGAAAATGGCCCAGAGGTTTATAAGGACAAGACTATGGGCCACCATAGTACTTTCCCGTTTGGTGTTATTTCCTAAACTGCAACCTTCAGCATTCTAGAAGTGTTATGCCCAGATCACAGGGACCCCAAAGACCACCAAGGAGCCGATTCCGATGCAAATCACACAAGGGTCTTTACTGCAAGTTTGAGCAGGGGGAGCAGGAACTCTTGAACTGTCACCAATGCAGTGGATCTGAATGAGAGCCCCGAGCTCAGGGAAAGCAGGGCTTTTATAGGGTACACAGCACACTCAGCACTTTTTTGTACATGTAAGCTTCTGATTGGTAAGTATTTTAAACTTGTTTTTCTGGTGAGAACAGGAAGAAGTGGTTACAATACAGTTACAAAGTTCAGCTCCTGTGGAGGTTGAGTCATTTATCAGTAAGGCTACCTGGCCCTCTTAGAGAACACAAGCTTCCTCTAATTTGCTGTTGCTAAGGCCTTATCTGTGGCTTCCCTCCTGGAGCCCAAAGACAAGGGGGTTGGTGCGTTTAACAGCTTGCATCCAAGAACTAGGCGATGGATTGGACCATGCAGGGGCCTACTTTCAAAATGGAGTCGATGTAGTCTTACAGAAGTTACCTGTGTTAGCATTTGGCCTGCACGGACAGGAAGGTATCCTGAGACTTGTAAGCCCAGGAACCACACAGCTCTGAGGGGAGAGGGTATCCCCAGAGAAAATGTTACAGCTCTGAGGAAGGTATCCTGGGACTTAAGAGCCCGGAACCACACAGCTCTTTTAGGTGGGACAATGTCCCAAGTGGAAGGTACCCTGAGACTTGGTTGCTCAGAAACCACACAGCTCTGAGAGGAGGCTTCCTCAACAGAGATGTTGCAGTTTACAAGGGAGAGTTTCCTCACCCCTAGCTGAGTTGAAGAGCCAGGGCTGAGTCCCAGCCGGTGTCTTCTCTACTTCTTGGCTTCTTTGCTTCTTCCCCAAGATGAATGATGGAGTCTCAGAAAGCAGTAAATCTCATAAAAGAGATTTTATTGGAGGGTGGGGAAGAAATCCAGGGTGTGGCTGCCCCTGTTCCTGGGAGAGGACAGAAAGGAATGGAGGAAGTTCAGGCCTTATATAGGATTTTTTTTGGAGGGGGTGTGGCTTTCTAGGGCACAGATTTTCAAAATGAGGGTTGGTGGGCCTTCAAGTCCTGAGCTTGAGGGAGCTAAGGGATTGGTTGGGTTTTATTCACCTAAAATTAGCATAAATCTGGGAAGGGTCCCACTGAGGAGCTGGAGACTGAGGTTGAAATTGCCATTCTGACAGGTGTGGGGGAAGGGCCTATTAACTTAAACCTAGGGGATTAACACAAACTTGAACTTCAACAAAACAACTTTCCTTAACTAAACTGTGAGTTAGTACTAAGGACCAGATTCCTAGTTAAGCTCCCTGCTTAAGGGTATGGCCAATTTATATACATTTTTGCCACAGAGATGGCCAGGGAGCTCAGACCTCTGCCGAGTTCTCTGTCCACTGAGGCCCTAACTGAAGACTCCTATGTTGCTGGCTCCAGCTTCCCAGTATTTTCCTCAGCCCCCTGGAGCCCCGAGTAACTATATTACCCAGGGTAGTTGTAGGGCTGGAGGAGACACCCAGGGAAAGATGTAGGGGAAGCTCAGAGGCAAAACTTGAAACAGGGGGGCAGGGCTGCTGGGGCTCCTCAGGTGGAGTCCTGGACACTTTCTTTAAACATATACAAAGTTAAGAAAGAGTCTGTGGGAGGAAAGTCTTTCCCACAGCATGAATGGCTGACAGAGACTGGAGAGCAGGTGACGCCTCTGTGGTCAGCTCCCTTGATGACTGTAAGCTGAGGCAGGAAAGATGTTGTCTTGGTGGACCGCTCCCCTAGTCAGCAGCAGGCTGAGGCAGGGCAGCTCCCTTCTCAGCAGCCCGCCAATAAGGTTTTGTGGCATGCTGCTCAGGGACTTTACTGACCCTTGGGGAAGGGGAGGGGGTGGACCATTTTGATGAATTGCTGCCACAGCTGCTTTGATCACAGCTGCAGTGGTGGCAGCTGCATTGGGACTACACCTTCTGCCCCCAGCAACCCCATCCTCCAAGGGGAACTGAGGAGGAACTCCTGTTTCCTCCCCCTCCATATTCACCTCCCCCCCCAGCTCCCCAGGTTCCTGAGCCTGACCAGAGTGCGGGACACCCACAGCCCTCGGGAGTCCATGGCCCAGCTCAGGGAACTCGTAGTCAGTGGGGAAATCTCCCCGGAGGTGGATTCTACTATCCTGCCACTGAAAGACCCGGGAGAGGGAAGTCTCTCACCCAACACTCAGGATATCACGGCCACCCAAAAACTCTCAAGAGACCATCTTGATGCAATCGCGAGAGGTTTATTTCGGGGATCAGCGCTGAGGACGCAACTCATATCCCACGCAGGGGTAGAGGAGTTGCGACCTCAATTTGGGGGAAGAGTAGGGTATTTAAAGAAAAAACCACAACCCAAGGGGGTGAGGGGAAATACAAGTGGAAAGTACCAGCCCATTGTTTAGCTAGTCATGCGGGAAACACCCTATCCTGGAGCCTGGGGTTCATGACCCAACTGACCTTCATTCTTGGTTCCACCCTTTTCATGGTCAGCTAAGTTCCTGGAACCTGGGGCTCAGCTAAGTTCCTGGAACCTAAAATTTCAATTCCTTTCACCACTTCGAGCTGTGGGACCTATAGATGAAGGGGGGGCAATCAGGCTCTCCAATACTGTCAGTTTTGCCACTGCTGATCTCTATAATTGGAAAGCCCAAAATGCTCCTTTTTCTGACAATCCCAGGGATGTTATTAGGCTCTTGGACACTATCCTCTTCCCTCATCAGCCCACTTGGGATGGTTGTCAGCAGCTCTTACAGGTTCTCTTCACCACTGAAGAGAGAGGATCGTCTTGGAGGCCCAGAAATCAGTCCCGGGCACCAATGGAGAACCCACTCAGAACCCACCCAGAACTTCACTGAAATAGATGCGGAGGCCAGATTGGGACTACAGCCTGGTGGAAGGTATGGATTGGCTCCTGGTCTATGGCCTGGCTCTACTGGTATGTCTCAAAGTGGACACAAGGTGGCCCACAAATCTGGCCAAGGTTTATGATACCAGGCAGGAGGCAACAGAGTCCAGCTGTTTTCCTCGAGCAGATTATGGAGGCCTTTAGGTGATATGCCCTGTTTGATCCTGAGAGCCCAGAAAGTAAAGGGACTGTTGCACTGGCTTCTGTTAACCAAGCAGCCCCAGATATCAAAAAAAAAAAAAAGTTACAAAAGACAGAAAAGGGGCTACATGACCTAGTGGTGATTGCTGAAAAAGTCTATGACAACCAGGAGAGTAAGGAACAGAGGCAGATCAGGGCAGAGAGGGGACAGAACAGGAATTTAGCCAAAGTTCTGCTGGTAGCCATGGCTGAACAGAGACGCTGCAAACAAATTGCCACACAGGGGAAAAGAACTGAAAAAACGAGACTGGCCCCCCTCTGGGTAAAAATCAATGTGCTTATTACAAGGAACAGGGTCATTGAGCCAAGGAATGCCCCCAAAAGAAGTCCAAATCTTGATGGTGGGGGAAGACAGTGATTAGGGAGGATGAGGCTTGGTCCCCCTCTCTGAGCCCAGGGTAACTTTAAAGGTGGAGGGAAAACCCATGGACTTTATGGTAGAAACTGGTGCCCAACACTCTGTGCTCTTACATGATGATGGGTGGCTCTCCAACAAAAAGCTCTGCGTCCAAGGAGCCACTGGAACTAAACTACATTCATGGACTACCTGAAGAAAAGTAGATTTGGGAATGGGATCTGTAACCCATTCATTCATGGTCATCCCAGACTGCCCCTACCCGCTGTTGGGGAGGGACCTGCTGTCCAAAATGCAAGCCCAAATTCACTTTGGCCCCCAAGGAAGCCCACTTAACTGACAAAGAGGGCACACCAATTCATGTCCTGACTTTGGCTCTCAACAAAAAAATACAAACTTTTTGAAAGGCCACCCAGTCCACAGGGAGAAATAAACAGCTGGCTCAGAAACTTCCCTCAGGCTTAGGCAGAAACAGGTGGGGACTGGCCCAACATCAGCCACCCGTGTATGTGGAACTAAAGTCAGGGATGAATCCGGTGTGGTCCAACAATACCCTGTGCCTTGGGAAGCACAAAAAGGTTTAACTCCACATTTACGTCGCCTCCTAATGGAGGCCATACTCCAGCCATGCCAATCGTCCTGGAACTCCGCCCTCCTGCGGTTCAAAAAGCCAAACTCCAACGCATACCGGCCAGTCCAGGACTTGAAGAAAGTGTCAATGAACGGGTGATGGACATACATACCCCCACAGTACCTAACCCTTACACTTTGCTGAGCTCTCTCCCCCAGACTGTACCTGGTACATGGTTCTCGTCTTAAAGGATGCCTTCTTCAGTCTGCCTTTGGCCCCCAAAAGTCAAGATTATTTCACCTTTGAATGGCATGACCCAGAGGCAGGAATTAATGGACAACTCACCTGGACAAGGTAGCCAAAGGGGTTCAAAAATTCCCCTACCATCTTCGATGAGGGCTTACATGAAGATTTGGGTGAGTATCAAACCCACGACCCAGACCTCACCCTTCTCCAATATGTAGATGACCTCGTGATTGGACCATCCAACAAAGAGACCTGCCTGCGAGGTACAAGAGACCTGTTCCAGACACTGGGGACATTATGTCACTGGGCATCTGCCAAAAAGGCACAGCTGTGCCAAGCAGAAGTAACCCACCTGGGATATATCCTGAGAGATGGACTAAGATGCCTGTCCTCCACTAGAAATGAGACTGGGCTAAAGATGCCCGAGCCCAGGTCACTAATCAGATACATGAATTCCTGGGGTTGGCGGGCTTCTGTAGACTTTGGATACCAGGGTTTGCAGAATTGGCTAAGCCCCTATATGAAGTCACTAAAAAAAAAAAACCAAAAGATTCCAATGGACAGAGCAATGACAATGGGCTTTCCAGGATCTCAGAAAGGCTCTCTTATTGGTGCCAGCTCTGGGACTGCCAGGTACTACTAAACCTTTTCATCTATATGTAGCTGAAAGCAAAGGCATTGCTAGTGGGGTGATGACCCAAACCCTGGGGCCCTGGAAATGGCCAATAGCATACTTATAAAACACAAAACAAAACAAAAAAAACTAGATCCTGGAGCTGCAGGGTGGCCTCCCTGTCTCTGTGTCATAGCTGCCACTGCATTGCTAACCAAGGATGCTGACAAACTGACTCTAGGGCAGAACTTAAACATAGCCACTCCTCATGTTATTGAAGGAGTACTGAGACAGCCTAGTTTCTTGCTAAGCTCAGCTGCTCAGCTTCCCTTTTTGAAAAAGTACCCAGTTCTCCTGCTCCCCCTGACCCAATTTAGGAATGCAAAGGCATGCACCACACCTGCTTGCGGGTTTTGCCCTTAAATATCTTCCCCACCCCCAGACCCGGGACCACTGACAGCTCCCCTTGTCTGGGGAATGTGCTTGGTCCTTCCTCTGAGCTTGTAAATAAAAGGACCCTTTGTGTTTGCACTGGACTCAGTTTCCTGGTGGTCTTTGGTGGATTCTGGATCTGGGTAGAACACCTGGTCCCTGGGCAGGTGGGATTTACAGGTTAATTTTGAGTAATACATGACAAATTTAAAATGTGGTTGGTCTTCCATTTGGCTATTGTAGCCTGAACGTTAATAAATGAAGACAGAGTATAATTACACATTTGTATGGAAGTGCCATGATGAAACTCGTTACTTTGTGTATTAACCATAGTTTTAATGAAAAGCTTTGTAGTCCTGTTTCAAATTTTGTGTTGAAAATTTCTTCTCATCCACATCTCAGGCTGCCTACACACGCACACACTCTCTCTCATAGCTAGAAAACTTCATGGGAAATTAAAATAAATTATCATGGGGCTGGAGAGATGGCTCAGCAGTTAAGAGCACTGGGTTAAAATCCCAGCACCTCCATGGCAGTTCACAGCTGTCTCATTGCCTGGAATGGTGGCGCATGTCTTTAATCCCAGCACTCAAGAGGCAGAGCAGGCGGATCTCTGTGAGATCAAAATTAGCCTGGCCTACAAAGGGCCATCCAGGACAGCCAAGGATATAAAGAGAAACCTTGTCTCGGAAAGCCATAAATAGATAGATGATAGGTAGGTAGGTAGGTAGATAGATAGGTAGATAGACAGACAGATAAATCATGATACCATAATTTCTAAGATGAAGAATTGGTACGCTTAGCCTTATGGCCACGGCTGTGCCCCACCTCCCCTAATGGATTGGTGCCATGGACTGTCACTCAGGCCCTGCAACTGGACGACTCTTGTTGGACCCTGTGGATCCACCGAGGTCCTGAAGCCCAGAGACTGAGGTTGGTTGCAAAAAGCAAGAGGATTTTAGCGCCAGGGTTCCACTGCCTTTGAGAAGGAAGTGAACCCATAACAGTTACTGGGCAGCTTTTTTTTTTTTTGGTTTTTCGAGACAGGGTTTCTCTGTGTGTAGTCCTGGCTGTCCTGGACTCACTGTGTAGACTAGGCTGGCCTCGAACTCACAGAGATCCGCCTGCCTCTGCCTCCCAAGTGCTGGGATTAAAGGTGTTCGCCACCACGCCCTGCACTGGGCAGCTTTTAAGCACAAAAACTGCAAATAGGTGGGAGACCCAGGGGGAACAATTCAGTTGGTTAGGTAAACTTAACCTCTGGCCCTGCTAGGGTGGGGCCATTGTCCTGGGTAACAGCAGCTTCAACTCTGTGGTTATCTAGTTGCTGGACCGTAGTGCTGGATGGAATGCCCCGGGGTCTAGAGGTCACGTTCTCCTCCGCCCAGGCGAGCTGGGGAGGGGCGCTGGTATTTTTCCACAGCCTGACTCTGAAATGAGGAAGTGGGGGCGGTCTTATAAAGTTTGCAGAGCTCTGCTGAGTGACGTGGGTCAGGCTCAGCCTGCGCAGGCGCCGGAGCCGGAGGAAAGTGGCCGCACGGTCCCGGGCCCACCATGGTGAGCGCCGCGTCCCCGCGGAGCCGGTGCGGGCCGCTGCAGAGTCCCCGAGCCCGAGCCCTCCGTAGCCGGCTGCGGGGTGGGGGCTGGGCGGGCTCCGGGCGCCCCGGGCGTCCTGTCGCCGTGTCCCTGGTCCCTGAGCGGGGACTCAGCGCTCTCCGTAGCTCTAGCCCGGGCGGGGCCGCTGGAAGCCGGGGGACAGGAATTGCTTGTAGCTGGGCCGCTTGAGCACAGCGCCCATCAGCCCTCCTCGCTGGGTTTCAGCTACGGGAAGGGGTGAGTTGGCGAACTCTATGCACTGTATGAAAATCTGGGAGCCGCCGGGTGCAGGGGCCACTCCTCAACTGTCTGCCATCCCGGGGTAGGCAGGCCAGCAGTGCCCTGGCTCTCAGAGCTGGCGAACCCTGTATCTGCTCAAATAAATGTCAAAAAGCCGGAAAGCCAGCTTGGCATGGGTGTATTGCTGTAATCCCAGCGCCCAGAGGCAGAACCGCGTGGCTCTCTGGGGGTTAGAGGCCAGGCTATTCTACGTAAGTACAGGCCAGCCAGGAGTACATAGTAAAGATCTTGCCTTAAAAAAAAAAATAGTGGTGTCTGGAGAGATGGCACAGCTATCAAGAAATTGGTGCCTTGCTGGAGGACCTCGGTTTCAGCAACCACGTGGTGCCCTCTTCTGACCTCCATGGCCTCTGCATGCGTGTGGCACCCAAACATAAGTGCATGCAAAAGACCCATAAACATAGAATCTTTACTTAAAAAAAAAAATGTCCCCACTCTCTGGCAATTAGGGCATAGCTGTGCTGACGCTGGCACAGTGACTTCCGTGCCTTACACAATTGCGCCTAATCCATGGTGACCGACTCAGGGAGGACAAATGGTCCTGCAAACATTGCTACCTCAAGATGGTGGTGTTTAGGACAAGGACAAGGAATTGAACCCCCCCCCCCCCGCACGTGAGACTTGAGACTGTTAATGCAAATGTTAAATTCTTGGGGCTCATCCTCTTTCAGACCCCTTATCCTGGTATTCAGTGACAGTCTGTTTCAGTGGTGTAGTGAATGAAAGTCTGTCTGGAGGAAGGACCTGCTGAGGTGGGTTGTAGCCACAGTTCCGCTCAGGCCACTGTTCAGACAGATCAAACCCCTCTAGGCAAAAGCTGAGCCACAGGGTTTAGTCCTTGGCCTTTTGCTGTCTTGCTGAGGCTTTCTCTGCTCACCAGCTTCTTTCTGCCTCAGGGAGATCTGGCCATCAGTTCACCAGCACTTTCTTCAGCAGGACTCTTGGAGCTCTCTATCATGGAGGCCTCTGGCTCTATCCACTGTCCTTAAATAGGATCTCTCCTTTTTCCACCTGTTTCAGCTTAATTTGGGCTCTGCCCACTTAGCAGCTGAAAACAATGCCAGGCCAAATACTATTCTTAGTCCATTAAGTCTTTCCTGATTTTCCTGGCTTCAACCTTGTTTTTCAGTCCATTAAGTCTCCTGTTTGTTTCCTGTTTTCACCTGACTTCATCCTTGTTTTTCCACAAGCTGATAAGCTAACCGCTCACAGCCAAGTTGATCTTCATGCCCCAAATTAAGAGACTATCAGAAACCCCTAGATATTTTCTAAATCTAATTTAATTAATCTAACTCCCTACAGACTATTGTCTCAGCCCCCTTTCTTACTGGTTTTAGCTTCCAATGTAGCTGTTAAATGCCCATAATGTAGTTACAACAGCTTTGAAGAACAAATTGGGGTTTGAAACACTGATGTTCTGTAACACTAAAAACTTGACTCATATTAGGACTTTTTTAAATAAAAAAAAAAAATTTAAAGGCATGCACCACCATGCCCAGCTAAAGACTTATTTATTTTTATGTGTGCTCTATCTGCATGTACACTTTTGTATACTTATATGACAAAAGAGGGTATCAGATCCAATTATAGATGGTGATGAGCCACCAAGTCGGTGCTGGGAATTGAACTCAGGACCTCTGGAAGAGCAGCCAATGCTCTTAACTGAGTCATCTCTCCAGCCCTATATTTAAAATCTTGACAAACTTAGTAGAAACCACAATTATTTTAACAAAACATATAGTTCTTGGTCCTTAAGAAAGCTTTATTTGTTTATTTATTTTTACCAATGCCACTTAAGTTAATTTTTTTGCCTGTTTTTTCAAAACAGGGCTTCTCTGTCTAGCCCTGGCTGTTCTGGACTCACTTTGTAGAACAGGCTGTCCTCAAAATCACAGAAATCCACCTGCCTCTGCCTCCCAAGTGCTGAGATTAAAGGTGTGTGCCACCACACCTGGCTTAAGTTAATTTTTACAAGTCCTATTTTAATATACTTTAACTGTTTTGTTTTGATCTGCTTTTCACAGTCCTTTACTTCAGTACAAAACTTTTCATAATACAAAATCCTTGCCAAAAATTATTTTCTTCTTGTCAGGACAATGTTTCCAAACCTATAACCTTTTATGTTTCTTTCTTACACATGTTCATTCTTTTTTTGCCTTCATTTTTAATAAAAATTTCTGATGTAATTTAGGCTTAGAGTGAAAAGGCCATAGGAGTGGCCTTTGGGTGCATAGGCCACATATGGTTACTAAATTCATAATAGTTAAGTACTTTTCTTCTTTTAAAAAATCTATTGAGAATTTCATGTGTGAATATAATGTGGTTTGTTCAAATCCACCTTTCACGTCTTCCCTTCAGCTCCTTCCATACCTACCACCACCAATTTTCCTTCCCAACTTAATGTACCTTAAAAAAAAACCTCACTCTACTTTGTGCTGCCAGTGTGTGGATGGGTGTAGGATCATTGCTGGAACATGGGCAGCCTATCAGGCCACATCTGAGGCAAACTGACTCTCCAGGCCTCAACAGCCATTGATGGTAGGTAGCTTCTTAGCTGGGAGTGGGATTTTACGAGCCCCTCCCCATCTGTGATGGACGTTTACCTGGCTTAATTTTCTTTTAAGTGTTAACTATTCTTTGTTATCATACATAAACCATAGTAGGTGCCTTTCAGTGGTCAGAGGAGGCATCTTTGTCATAGGGAATCCTAATTAAAACAGCATGGTCAAGATTAGACAGTTGCTTCCTGACGTTTTGCCATTGCCTGTAACAGGCCAGTGAACGCAAACTGAAACACAACTGAGTCTTGTTTCTGAGACAGTGATAGAATTTTCCCAATGTTTAGACATAGTCACATGCCCACTTATATAAATATTTATTCTTATATAAATCTAAGAATAAAACCATTTTATAGGTGTGAGGTGACACCTGCATGAAGAAATAAATTAAATTACTTATCAGCATTTAAATTATTGTTAATGGGCCAGCGGTGTTAACCCGCTATTATAAATGAGCACACAGAGACAGCTGATGGATTTTTAACGAGCCTTGGACCTGGATTGTGCGATCTTGAACTATCTAAGCTAGCCTTTAATTCTTTTCCCCAAATATGACCCCATATATACATATGTCCACTGGGCTGTTATTCCCCACGCTATACCGATGTTCCAGGCCATGTGGAATGATGTTCTTTTCTTTAACCCCTGGTGTGTGCCTCCTTCCTGCTCTTGGCTTCTTCTCCTACTACTTCTTCTGGAGGCTTCTTCTGCCTCTACTTCTAGTGGCTTCTTCCTGGTCAGATCTAATCTTTATAAGTTTTGTTGGTAACCACATTTTTTATTCCCTGTAGACACATAGGCGTAACCACGTCCCCATCTTAAAACTATTTGCAGTTTCCACTTGAAGTCAAAATATCCTTATAGTATATTGGTTGATTTAATTCTTCAGTTTCAGTACTTTCAAAACCAGCATATCAAACTCGATTTTCATTAGATCGCTTTTTTCACACTAATAATTCAAAACCCAAGATCCAGATTTTATATGTATATATATACATGTATATATGTATATGTATATTTATGTATGTATAAAAATGCAAACAATTATTGTGCTTCATCTTCAGGACAAGAATGTCGAGCCAGCCTCTCCTCATAAAAGGCGATGACATTTAATATTTTCCTCCTTTGCCAGCACCAAGTCAGCCTCATCTGAGTCCTTCCATTTCATGAGAAACATTAATTCTCCACTGCTGTCTGTAGCACCAATTATTCATTCAGGATCAAGATCTCTGACAAAACCTCTTGGTTTGTCAGCAGCATCTCTTTTCTTCTTCGATTTGCTATCATCAGATTCACTGTCAGATAAAGATTTCCTTTTTGTACCATCTTTTTCTTTTCCAGCTTTTTGAGAATTAAGAAATGCTTCAATTAATTCTGGACAATCTAAATTTTCTTCTGGTTCCCAAGTATTATCAGCATCTGTGAACACCTTCCACTCCAACTTCCCATTCGCTACACAGCAGTCTAGCACTTTTTCTACCACAAATTCTTCAGGCTCTGCCTCTTCAACTTTTTTACTTTTTCCATTCTGTTTCTTTCCCATTTTTTTGCAATGTAGTTTTATTGGAGGCCATTTTTTAGGCCACAATTATGAAAATTATAAGGCTTAGCATACATTCCCAATGTCCAGTCCATACGTATTTGGCAACTGACTTTAACATTCTACTTTGCAATCATCCCCATGAGTTTAAAGATCTATATCCAACTCAGCTTCCTGGAGGCCATTTTTTTTAATTGAAGATTTGAAGAGCGTGGATGCTCAGGGCCCACGGATCTCCCAGCTGCATGCTTCAGTTCAGCCACATCCGAGGGGAGGGGGTGGGAGGGCAGAAGAGGGGGCACCACCCACACCAGGGCCCACCCAGGAACTCATCCTTGGGGGAGGTGTCTCCTGAGGGGAGGCAGGCATGACCATGGATGCCTCTCTGTGATGCTAATTGAGCCAAAGCTGGGCTCCATCCCCAAATATCTTTTCTATGTGTCTTTACTTTTTTACTTTTTTTTTTTGTTTTTGTTTTTTTGAGACAGGGTTTCTCTGTGTAACAGCCCTGGCTGTCCTGGACTCTCTTTATAGACCAGGCTGGCCTCGAACTCACAAAGATCCACCTGCCTCTGCCTCCCAAGTGCTGGGATTAAAGGTGTGCGCCACCACCACCCGGCTCATTTTCTTAACTAATGGTTGATAGAGGAGGATTAAGCCCATTGTGGGTGGGGCCATCCCTAGACTGGTGATCCTGGTTCTATAAGAAAGCCCCTGAGCAAGCCAGTAAGTAGTACCCATCCATAGGCTCTATACAGCTCCCGCCTCAAGGTTTTTGTCCTGCTTAAGTTCCTATCCTCACTGCTTTTCATGATTTTTCTTGATGAACTGTTATACGGAGGTATGAGTGAAAAGAACCCTTCTTCCCCAAGTTGCTTTTGGTCATTAACCCTAACTAAGATACACTTGTTCTGTGGTAGGTTCTGAGAACTGAGCTCATAGCTTTGCTCCTTCCAGACATGCACTGTAACAGTTCCACGACAGCAGCATCAGTACCTATTTCTTTCTTTGGAGATTGAGTGTTATTTTTATATGGTTGGGCTTATGTATTCTATCCCCTTGTTCTTAATAACACCTACTTTACATACTCATGTGTTCTATGGATTTTGTTTTTGTTGGAATTTGAAAACTCTAGTTACGTTTTCTTGATACAGAGATAAAGATGCTTATATTAATTTTTCTTTTTCCTATGATACAGAATACAATTAAGCTGTACTTTCTGTAAGAAACTAGTAACATGCACGCACGCACACACACACAGAGAGAGAGAGAGAGAGAGAGAGAGAGAGAGGAGTGTACTCCCATTTTGTGTTCCTTGAGCTAAAGAGAAATGTCATTTCAGGGATTGGTATCATTTGAGGACGTAGCCGTGGACTTCACCTGGGAGGAGTGGCAGGACCTGGATGCTGCTCAGAGGACCCTGTACAGGGACGTGATGCTGGAGACCTACAGCAGCCTGGTGTACCTGGGTGAGTCTAACTCCCCTTTCAGACTCAGCAAATACTTGTTCCTTGTTAACAAGTATAGAAACCATAGCTCACTTTAGAGATTTATTCTTTTTTTTTTTTTTTTGGTTTTTCGAGACAGGGTTTCTCTGAATATCTCTGGCTGTCCTGGACTCGCTTTGTAGACCAGGCTGGCCTCGAACTCACAAAGATCCGCCTGCCTCTGCCTCCCAAGTGCTGGGATTAAAGGCGTGCGCCACCACCGCCCGGCTAGAGATTTATTCTTATTTGTAGGTATGTATGTGTCTGTGAGAGTGAGCACCACATGTGTGCATACTTGTGGACACTAGACATGTGTGGATACCTGTGGACATTAGACATGTGTGCATACCTGTGGACACTAGACATGTGTGGATACCTGTGGACATTAGACATGTGTGCATACCAGTGGACATGAGACATATGTGGATACCTGTGGACACTAGAAGACACTGACTGGATCACCCAGAGCTGGAGGTGAACAGGCACTTGTGAACTGCCATGTTTAGATACAGGGTGGTTCTGTGGTGGTTTGAATAGGTATGGCCCCCAATAGACTCATGTGTTTGAGTGCTTGGCCTATTGAGAGTGGCACTATTAGGAGGTATGGCCTTGTTGGAGTAGGTGTGGCCTTTTCAGAGGAAGTATGTCACTGTGGGGGTGGGGCTTGAAGTCTCCTGTGCTCAAGCTATGCTCAGTGTGGCACACGGTCCTCTTCTGCCACCTGAGGATCAAGATGTAGAACTCTTGACTCCTCCAGCACCATGTCTGCCTGGATGCTGCCATGTTTCTTGCCATGATGATAGTAAGCTAGACCTCTGAACTGTAGGCCAGCCCCAGTTAAATGTTTTCCTTTCTAAGAGTTGCTGTGGTCATGGTGTCTCTTCACAGTAATACAACCCTAACTAAGACAGTCTCCCAGAAGCAGTATTTGCTCTTAGCCCTGGAGCCATCTTTCCAGCCTGCTAAACTTTGTCAAATTTATTATTTTGGATTATCTATCCTTCAGTTTAATGCCACATGAGGGTGCTCTTTCTAGCTAGTGAAAAGTGAGATCCTCTCTGCCCAGTCTCTTATTCATGCATCAAAGAACAGTTCCAGAAATGGAGATGTAGTTTCTTGATAGTGGACTGTCCTGGCACAATTTGTTTATTATTTCTAATTTACAGAGCCCTGGATAGCCAAACCTAAGTTGATCTTCAAGTTGGAGCATGGATTTGAGCCATGGAGCCCAGCAGAAGCTTCAGTCCAGAGCCTCCCAGGTCTGTAAATATGTACTAGGAAGTCATCAGGCAGAAGGCTTGTTAGATAATGGGCATATTGAACTTTTGGGGTTTCCTTTAAATCAAATTTCATCTAAACCCTATCCTGAAACAACTGGTCACATGGGTCTGACCTTTTTATTTTTATTTTTTTAAATCCTGTTTTAAAAGAACAATCTCGGTGATACTCTATCTCCTGTTTTTGTTGCTAAAGGTTATTTCCTTAGATTTGTCAAAAGAATCAGTGCCTGGCCAGACGAGGTGGCACATGCCTTTAATCCCAGCACTTGGGAGGCAGAGCCAGGTGGATCTCTGTGAGTTCAAGGCTAGCCTGGTCTACAAAGTGAGTCCAGGACAGCCAGAACTAACTAGAGAAATCCTGTCTCAAAAAACCAAAAAAAAAAAAAAAAAAAAAAAGAATCAGTGCCTGTGCAGATCTTCTTAGCCATTTGTCTGGTTAGATGTTTAACCTAATCTCTTGTTTGCCTTGCTGCTTACTTGTTTTATCTAATAGCTTTGTTATTGGAACTTTGGGAGTTTTTTTTTTTTTTCTTTTCAAAAACCTGCTCCTTATTTTTTGATTTATAGGTTGGTAGTTGTCTTTGCAATTGTCATATGACCAATACTGGTCACATGATATATCTCTTCTAGAAGAGCTTATAGTCAGCTAGATAGAACCTAGGGAATTGGAGGTATGAAATGAGTGGTGAGGTGACCACCAGCAAGAATGGTTACCAGGAAAGGCAGAGTTTTCATGTTAGCAAGTGCTTCCAGTGAACCTGCTGTTATAGATGTCTTCATTTGCTTTCATGCTGAGATGACCGCTTTCTAACTTCTGCATGCAACTAGTACTTGGATATAAATTAATGACTTGATAGTGATCATGGTTACAGTATAGATCCATTTGGACATCAGTGCCTGGAATATACTCAATGTATTATTTTGTCTCCTACTTTCATTATTCTCTTAACATTCATTAGTTTCATTTTCACTGTTGTACATTTTTGCTTGTTTTTTGTGTGCTTACTGGTGGCTTTTTTTTTTAAACTGGTGTTATTTGAGTTGTCTTTGTTTTTCATTTCTATATTGGGTTTACTTTCTCCTCTGAGTGGGTACAGCAGGTCAAGGCTACAGGTGAAGAACGCCGACAAAGGAATCCCTCTTACATAAAATGGGAAGGTCGGCACACCCTCACAATTTATTGTACAAACTGCAGTATGGATATACCAGTTATAGAAAAAACAGGCAATATATGATAAATCTTCCAGCACATGTTGGCTCTCTGATAACTGATACCAAAGACAGCCAGGCACAAAATTCATATGCTACATTTAGTAGTGATCACTGACTTGAAAGAGTATTCAAAGAAATAGATGAACGAAGAATAAATTTAAGGCTTTTCTGAGACATTCAGAATCTTCAGTAAGAAACTGAGGGAGATTGGGAAAGAAAATACAACCTGAAATCCTGGGAGAGAAATGTTCAACCATAAATAGAATAGTCACTGAGAAGAATCAGTGGAATATATAGTGTGGCAGGAAAAACATCCAAAGATTGTAGATAAGGTTGAGAATTATTACAGTCATATCAATACAGAGCAATAATGACCACCACAACACTTAATACCCTTTTGCTGTCATTAAAAAACTCAACCTGGCCAGGATTTGAGACAGGGTTTCTCTGTATAGCCCTGGCTGTCCTAGACTCACTTTGTAGACCAGGCTGGCCTCAAACTCACAGAGATCCGCCTGCCTCTGCCTCCTCCCGAGTGATGGGACTAAAGGCTTGTGCTACCACACCCGGCTAGGCTCATGTTTTTTAAAACCTGAGAAAAAACTGTGAAGCAAGATTACTCTAACCAACAAGGTTATCCTTTAAAATTGGAAAGAATTGATGACCTTCTACAATAAGCATGAATTAAATCTACATTTCAACAATAAAGCAAAGAAACTTGAGTTAGAACCCTGGTATCTAGTATAATTTGTTTTTATGGAATAAAACATATATACTTAGGCCAATAAGTGTCTTAGGTGGGGTTTCTGTTGCTGTGCTAAAATGCCATGATCAAAAGCAATTTAGAGAGGAAAAGATTTATTTCAGCTCACAGTTCCACAGCACAGTCCTTCACTGAGGGAAGTCAGGGCAGGAACTCAAGCACTAGGGACTGGAGCAGAGACCATTCTGTTTACTGGCTTGCTCAGTCTGCTTTCTTAGGGAGCTTAGGACCATCAGCCCAGTGGTGGCGCTGACCACTGACCCTTCCACTTCATTCAAGAAAATGTACCACAGACCAGTCTGGTCAGGACATTTTCTTAATTGAGGTTCCCTCTTTCAGAATGACTCTAGGTTTGTCAAGTTGACATAAAACCAACACATTAAGCATATGAAAGCATGACTTTACTTTTATGTTTAAATTCTATAAAATATGCATGTATTATTATTGAATCAAGGCATTTTTAATATTATAGGTACTCATAAAGTTGGCTTTCTGATTGACACTAGCAAGGAAAATCCTAAGAGACATTTGTGGCAACTTGGAATAACTAACCAAAAGACACCAAATGAAGACATGATCGAAGTAAGTAAAACGTGCAATATGAGGTTAAACCATATTTCAAATATGAACAAATTAGCATACACACACACACAAAGAATAAACTTGAAATATTTTCACACTTAACCCTGGCAGAATGTAGTACTTTTCCATAGTGAGCAGAACAACACAATGATAATTTTCATCTAAGTAAGTAAGCCCACCAGACTCCCCAGCATCTTGGTTTGCATAACAATAAAGTTCATAGTGTTATATTCAGTATTTTCAAAGAGGGGTAGCCTCTGAAACAAAGACAATATTATTGACACATAAAGAAGTTTCATATCAGAGACCTCTAATAAATTCTGTAAATACTTGAAATACTTTCCTTGCCCAAGATGTGACTTATGTGGAAGCAAAGTATTGAATGTAGTGTATGTGGATAATGTTTTGTAAGGAGAGACTAAATCAGTAAATGGTAAAGTGAATTCAGAAATAGTTAGTGATTATGAGAAACCTTTCATTAAGAAATCATACCCAGCCAGGCGTGGTGGCGCATGCCTTTAATTCCAGCACTCGGGAGGCAGAGGCAGGCGGATCTCTGTGAGTTTGAAGCCAGCCTGGTCTACAAAGCAAGTCCAGGATAGCCAGGGCTGTTACACAGAGAAACCCTGTCTCGAAAAAAAAAAAATCATACACCAGGATATCAGACAGTTTATTCTAGGAAGAAATGCTGGAGTGCTAAGAAATCTAACAAATTCTTTTGTTTCAAGGCAGAACTAAAGACTCAGCAGGAAGTCTACAAAGGGACAAAATCCCATCATAGTAAAGCACCTGTGAAAAAATGCTGCCGCAACTTACAGAAAAGCAAGAATCGGACATTGCAGAGAAATGAGAAAATGTACAAATGTAAAGACTGTGGGAAATCTTTCTGTAATAATTCAACCCTCATTAAGCATTATGGAAGAACTCACAATATAGACAAGCCCTATGAATGTAATGAATGTAGTAAAATGTACTACTGGAAGTCGGACCTCACTGCACATCAGAAAACTCATATACAAGAGAGGACCTATGAATGTAAAGAATGTGGAAAAGGCTTCTTCCGCAAGTCCCATCTTAATGCACATGAAAGAACTCATTCAGGTGAGAAGCCTTACGAATGTGCAGAATGCAGGAAAGCTTTCTATTACAAGTCAGACCTTAATCGACATAAAAGAACTCATTTGGGCGAAAAGCCTTTTGTATGTGAAGAGTGCAAGAAACCTTTTTCTCGCAAGTCAAAGCTTGCTATCCATCAGAGAACTCACTCTGGCGAGAAGCCTTATGAATGTACACAGTGCCGGAAAGCTTTCTCCCATCAGTCACAGCTGACTGCACACCGCATAACTCATTCATCTGAGAATTTTTATGAATGTAAAGAATGCAATAAATCTTTCCACTGGAAGTGTCAACTCACGGCACATCAGAAAAGGCATAGATAAGAAGCTTCATGAATGAAGAACACAGGAAAACCTACACAGTCAGAAATTGGCAACGCCATTCACCACATTGCTGAAGAGACTGCATGACAAGGCTCCAGTTCTCGAAGGATAAAATCATCTATATAGCAGTCTGTAGTTCTGTTGACTTGTCTTTCTTTGCCTTTAAGGTACTGGTGGTCCAGGATATCCCTGAGAAAGGGAAATGAAATGGGAAACTTAATTGAAAAAAAGGTTTTGTACATTGCTGGCCATGATGGCACACGTCTTTAATCCCAGCACTCGGGAGGCAGAGGTAGGTGGATCTCTGTGAGTTCAAGACCAGCCTGGTCTACAAAGTGAGTCCAGGACAGCCAGGGAGACACAGAGAAGCCCTGTCTCAAAAAAAAAAACAAAAATAAAAACAAACAAAAAAAACCCACAAAAAAAAGTTTTGTGCATTTGAAAGTTAAAAAATACCACTAATAATAAATAAACCTGCTGAGCAGGATGTCCTTACTTTGCTCTCTAGAGGTTGGGAAAGAGGCTGAGACTGTGTATGTCTAAAAAAACTCACAAATGAACCTGGGAACATTTCCTGTCTATCGTGTAGTGATAACATCATTCAGAGCAAGTCTAAAGAAAGAAAATGAAATTCTAGAAAACCAAGAATCCAAGAAACAGAATACAAGCTCACTCAAAGACATTAATCACTAGAAGCTTTGCTCCTTACTGCTGGAAAATATTAAAATAAGGATAAGGGCATTGCAGAAATTAGAATTTGATATAGAATAAAGGAACATAGCTTTCACAGACTACTAACTTCACAGAGAGAGTGGGTAGACAAGGCCCTTTGTGGGATTGTAGAACAGCTGAAGAGATTGTTTCTAGTAAAAACAAATGCATAGAAGCTTTAAAGCATTTGAGACACAATCTTGGCTTTGATATAAAGAACATATGGAGAGGCAAATATAAAAACTAGAAGAAAAAATTAAAAATGAGATTTTAGATGAGTTATAATTCAGCTTGTTAAGTTTTTTGCTTTGCTTATTAAACTTAAATGTATGGGGTAAATGTCTCAGCTTTGAACTGTTTGTCCCCTGTAACCACAAGGCTCTGACTGGGAGATCAAAGTCTTCTCTCTCCTGCTTAGCTAAACTTTGTCCGGTTGATGCAGGATATTTATGTGATCACTGACCTTTTAGACTACAATCATTGAAGTATGTCCTCTTTCATTTTTCTTGAATAATTATGTATTATAAATTCTTTGAAATGCAAATATAAAATGATGTAAGATATATATAAATAAACCCTGTGGCCCTGAGAAGCAAAACGTTTCTTACCTGTGATCTGCCTCTCAAGTGCAGACATAGACAAAATAACTCAGAGGCTCAGAAAAAGATTCAAACTGCTGTCTGGTGCAATTTCTTTCTGTGTTGTCTGCCACATTCACCCTTCTCAGGCCCTGTCCCCTGCTGGGGCTGGTCCTTTTCACCAGAGAACTCATTCAGCTGCTAAGCCTACGAATACAAGGACTGCAAGGAGGGATTCTGCATGAAGTACCCGTTAATGTATATATATGAGAGAGTTGCTGATTGAGAAGCTTTACAGAATGGAGAGAATGGAAAGGGAAGTTTTCTAGGGCAAGTCTGACCTCATCTGACATCCAAGACCCGCACAAATGAGAAGCCACAGTGAAGAATGCTGCTCAAGGCTGGCCGAAGCAACAGAGAACAGCGCGGGAAGAAAAGCGGGAACACTGTATTGACAGTACTTCTTGCATGATCTACATCAGAAGCTCCACAAAGATGGTGTTGAACATCTTGATGGTTAAGAGGGCTTGTTCTAGAGTTGTGATGGTCCTAGCACCTGCTTGACTAGTCAGGGTCCCTGCAAGCCCCTGTCACCCCAGCTCAGACAATGGGGGAGATGGAAGGATTGCTTGGGCTTGGTGATTTCTGGCCTCGTTGAGATAAGAGGCCCTTTGTGAGAGGAATACATGGAGAGTGATGGAAGTGGACACTCACTACCTACTTTTGGCTTCTGTATGTGAGTTTAGGTGCACACCTAAACACGTATAGACAAACCTTTAAGGAAAAGGAGGGTGTTGAGATGGCTCATTAAATAAAGGTGTTTGTCACTCAGTCTGATGACCTGAGTTTGATCCCTAGAACCTGCCTGGTAAGACAGAACCAGTTCCTGCAAGTTGTCCTTTGCAAATCCTGTGGCATGTATACACCCAGAGCATATACAAAGTGAGTTTAAAAAAACAAAACCAAAACAAGCTGCACAGATGATAAAACACAAAGTACAAGTAAGAGAATAGGTTGTTGTGGTTCCTTTGCTCACTCATCAGAAAATTGTGCAAAAAAAAAAAAAAAAACCACAAACTGTATGTCTAGTAAATAAGGAACACACCAACATTTCAAATAATCCATTTGGGCATGGGGCTCAGTGGTGGTATGCTTACTCAGCATGTGTTACCTGTTTTTGCTTTTGGTTTTGATTTTTTGAGACAGGGTTTCTCTTGTGTACCCCTGGCCATCCTGGAATTCACTCTGTAGACCAGGCTGGCCTCAAACTCACAGAGATCCACCTGCCTCTGCTTCCCTAGTGCTGGGACTAAAGGTGTGCGCCACCACGCTCTGCTTACCTTTTCTTTCATATTAGAAAGGTTTTCCAAGTCATCTGCATTATCAATGTTTATGCTCGTGAATCCATTATTTGAAAAAAAAATTAACCATGTGAAGAAATTACAACAAAATTGACTATGCTTTATTGCACACTTTCTATAAAATTAATATGTTTCTTGCTTTAAAAAAAAAACTGTAGACCAGGTTGTCTTCAGACTCATTTGATCATGGTTACCTTAGTAGTTTGGCTATGTGACAAAAGCTCTTTCACTTTGAGTCTTAATTTGGTTTTGTCACCCAGTTCTACACATAGTTATCTGGGGGTTTTAATTGACTTGTATATTTCACTTCTATTGATCATTTCATCACTACACTTGTAAGAGCTTTATGCCCTCACAATCTCACCACAGATGTGAGGGGTGGTGAACTGTCTACTCAGAGGTCTATTCCAAACACCACACTGCTGGGGTGTAGGGGCTGATAGATTAATATAAGTTAGATTTAGTGAATATATAGGTTTCTGATACAGTCTTTTAATTCGGGGGATGAAGATCAACTTTGCTGTGAGCAATTAGCTTATCAGCTTATGGATGAAGTCAGGTGAAATGAGGGGAGTCTCTTTGGACTGAAAAACAAGGTTGAAGCCAGGTGAAACAAGGAAAGACTTTATGACCTGGCATTGCTTTCAACTGCTAAGTGGGCAGAGCCCAAATTAAGCTGAAGCAGGTGGAACAAGGAGTGATCCTATTTAAGGACAAGTGGATGAGCCCAGAGAGCTGCGTGCTAAGCCTCCCGATACGAGAGAGCTCCGGGAGTACTGCTGGAGAAAGTGCTGGTAGACCAATGGCCCAATTTCCCTGAGGCAGAAGGAAGCCGGTGAGCAGAGAAAGCCTGAGCAAGACAGCAAAAGGCCAAGGACTAAACCCTGTGGCTCAGCTTTTGCCTAGAGGGGTTTGACCTGTCCGAACAGTGGCCTGAACGGAACTGTGGCCAGCTTTTTTTTTTTTTTTTTTAAAGATTTATTTATTGTGTATACAGTGTTCTGTCTGCAGGTATATCTGCAGGCCAGAAGAGGGCACCAGATTTCATTATGGATGGTTGTGAGCCACCATGTGGTTGCTGGGAATTGAACTCATGACCTCTGGAAGAGCAGCCAGTGCTCTTAACCGCTGAGCCATCTCTCCAGCCCAACTGTGGCCAGCTTTAAAGACTGAGGCAGAACGGCAGAGTTGCTGATACGAAGGAAGTAAGGTGGCCTACAGACGCTGAGGTCTCCCAGAGAGAAGAAAGCCTCAAGCCTTATTTAAAGTGAGACTTCGATAGCCAATTTACCCTGACAAACCTGCGTCTGAGCTATTCCAGAAAAAGGACTGCTAAGTGCGTTAAAGAGTCTACCCCCGAGACTGGTTTCCTGACGACTGAGGACCTGCCCCAGAGACTGTATCATTCTAAAAGGGTATGAAAGTAGTTGTTATGATTATCAATAGGTTTAGTGGATAGGTTAAAGGGGTTGTAGGAATTTATAGGATTAATAGTTAAGAAATTGCTGGTGTTTGTTATAAGTGAATTTAGTAATAAATAAATAAGAGTTAAATAAATAAGTGTTAAATAATAACTTAAAAGTTCGGTTACACTGGGGGACATGTATGGAATAGATAATTACTATTTGTGAAGCATAGTTACCAAGGTACTAAACATTTTTTTTACTGCCTGGAATGTATTGGGAACCAGGAGACACCTTTGAAACCCCCCAGTCCTCCTCACTGCAGACAGCTCCACTGGCCCTGATGACTTCCCTTGGTGCAGTGCCAAATATGACTCATGGGTCACAAGTCTCAAGTGCAAGGATATATACAGTTTTATAGTTAAGCCATGGTTGTCCTTATTGTATGGAAAGTGAAAATAGAGTACTTTTGCTCAGAGCAGTTGGTGATTAGACAGAAACATTTTGAAAGTTAGAGCCTAATGTATAAGGACAAAAGTCCACAACTCAGGACTTACCTGCATAACGTGAAAAATGAGGAAAAGGAAAGATATGCGATACCACTAGTGAATGTATTCAATTTTGTCTACTGGTTTTTGAAGAGAAATTGAGTGTAGAAATTTGGGAATAAAAATGTGCATTCAGGGAACAGGGAGATGGCTAAGTGTATAAAACCTTGCCACATGACCCTGATAATCTCTGTTCACATTTCCTTAACTCATGGAAAAGCCAAATGTAGCAACACAAGCATCTCGGATCCTTGTGTGGAGGCAGAATCAGCCAGAAGCTTAACATAGTGGAAAAAACAGAGCTTGCAAAAAAAAAAAAAAACAAAAAAAAAACAAAAAAACAAGGTGGAAGGAGAGAACTAACTCCAGAAAGTTGTCTCCTTCCACATGTACATGCATGCACACAATAAATAAAAGCTTAAAATCCATTCCTTATTAATTCACTTGCAGCAAATTAACACTTTAATTTTAATGTTATTTAATAATTTCTGCTTGTTGGGTTGTCTATGCATTATTCAGGGATAACATATATACTCAAGAGTTTTTTTTTTTTTTTTTTTTACATCTGATCACAGTATCTGGTTGGACTGGCAATTTGAATGAGAATGGCCCTCATGTTTGAATACCCGGTTGGCGGAACTGTTTGGGAAGGATTGAGAGGTGTGGCCTTATTGGAGCAGGCGTATCATTGTGGATGGGCTCTGAGGTTTCAAAAGATCGGAATTATTCCCAGTATGCTCTCTGTCTCCTTGGGGATCACTGTGTGAACTCCCAGCTGTTGGTGCTGCTATGCCTTTGCTCTACAATCCCTTTGAAACCATAAGGTGAATTAAACACTTTATTTTTTTATAAGTTTCCTTGGTTGTGGTGTTTTGTCATAGTAATAGAAAAGTAACTAAAGTATGCCTGTCATCTTTCATTGTACTGTGGTCACCTTTGACAGCTGTCACCTAGAATATATGAGACTCATTCCTTCTCCCTTACTCCATATTACCTTTTTAAAATATATCACATGTCTTCTAGCCTTTCTCCTTGTCTACAAATTCTCCCTTGCATATACTGTATTCAAAGTGGAGTCCAACCTCTTTGGTCTTCTAAGAAAATGCAAATTACTATGGTTCTTTTGCATAATCTTAATCTGAGAGGGTTCATTGAATAAAATATGATTTGCCTTCCTTAATAAATGCTTTATGTAATTTTGTTTTCTGCAAGACATCTGGAAGATTGAGAGTAGTTTGCTGACCCCCCCCCCATCCCTAGAATATATACATTCTTCTAGAGAACACTGATTGGTGCAAATCAAGAGACCCAAACAATCCTGAATAATAAAAGAACAGCAGGAGGTATTACCACCCTGATTTCAAGATGTACTACAGACCTATAGAAATATAAACAGCATGGTATTGGTATAAAAAACAGACATGTTGATCAGTGGACTCAAATTGAAGATCCAGACAGAAGTCCACACACCTATGCACACCTGGTTTTTGACAAGTCAAAAACTACACATTGAACAAAATAAAACAAACAGTATCTTCAAAAGATGCTGCGAGAACTGGATGTCAGCGTGTAGAAGAATGCAAATAGACCAAGGACCTCAACATAAGGCCAGGGGCTCTGAATATGAAAGAAGAGAAAGTAAGGAGTAGTCTCAAACTCACTGGCACTGGAAGAGTTTCATACAGGACACCAATAACATAGGCACTAAGAACAATTAATGGGACCTTATGAAACTGAAAAGCTTCTGTGTGGCAAAGAACACTACCATTTGGAAAAAATGGCAGGCAACACAATTGGATTTTTTTTTGTTACCAACTATACATTCAATAGTGGCCTAATATCTAAAATGTATAAAGAACTAAAATAACTGAATATCAAGAAAACAACAGCCCAATTTTAAAATGGAGTATAGAACTAAACAGAATTCTCCAAAGATGAAACACAAATGGCTGAGAGGCACTTCAAGAAATATTCAGCTGCCGGGCGGTGGTGGCTCACGCCTTTAATCCCAGCACTTGGGAGGCAGAGGCAGGTGGATCTTTGTGAGTTCGAGGCCAGCCTGGTCTATAAAGTGAGTCCAGGACAGCCAGGGCTACACAGAGAAACCTTGTCTCGAAAAACCAAAACAAACAAACAAACAAAAAAAGAAATATTCAGCATCCTTAGTCATCAAGAAAATGTAAATCAAAACACTTTGAGATTTCATCTATACCACTCATAATGGCCAATGAGTAAAACAGGTGTCAGCTCATGCTCGTCAGGATGTGGGGAAAAGGGGCACACTTCTCTATTATTGGTGGGAGTGCAAACATTTACAGCCTCTATGTGGCAAGTCCACAGGAAGCTGGAAATATATATCCACCTCAAGATCCAGTTATACCACTCTTGGGCATATATCCAAAGGATTCAATGTCTTAATACACAGATACTTGCTCATCCATGTTCCTTGGTGCTTTATTCATAATATCCAGAAATTAGAAACAGTGTAGATGTCCCCCAATAGATGAAAGGGTAAGGAAAATGTAGTACATTTACACAATTGAATATTATTCAGAATCATGAGATGTACTGAATTATGAGATACACAGGTAAAAGGATGGACTAGAAAAAACCATCCTTACAGAAGTAACCCAGAGCCAAAATAAGAAATATAGTATGTATTCTCTTATATATAGATATTACCTTTTAAGCCTTTGGTAGGCACACTACAATCTGTATAAGCACAAAGGATAGGTTTAGAGTAAAGGACAAGGGGGAGGGGGAAGATATCCCAAGAAAGGGAAAACAGAACATACAATTATGGAGAATCGGGGGCAGACTGGAAGTGGAGGATTAAATGGGAAGGAGGAGGGAAAGTGGGGTATAAGAAGGGAATAAAGGGACACCTAACATTAATCACCCTTTGAGGAATCATGTAGAAACTTACTACTATAGAAGCTTCTCAAAATAATTTTAAGTGGATTCCTCAAATAACAGGGGAGACAATATCCCAACTAGATATCTCTCATTACCAAGTGAAACTTAAATGTCAGGAATGGGTTGCTTCTAATTGAGTTGTTGGCCAACAGGGTCCCCTGGAAATATCCAAGTGACTCAGGCTTTTGCCAAGGCTATTGGTTGCTCTCCACAAATTGAGGGCAAGACAATTCACACCTGAAGCCAACACCTCCATCACTCATTGAACAGAGAGGTGGTGCTGGTGCCTAACTGGAGCCTTTCCTCCTGCTGACTGTTTATGGTACTGATACTCGAGGTGATACCAGATGAGAAATTTAAACACTACTACAAACCCTTTAACCGCCAATGGTGACCTGTCTTCAGGATATACTGGTGCAGTAGCGGCACAAAGCTTATGGGAGCAACCAACCACTACCTGGTTGGATTTAAGGCCCCACTCCATGATATGGAACTCATGCCTGACACTGCTCTGGTAGCCAAGATTCTGAGACTAGATAGGCCATGAGCCTTGGGGAAAACCAAATACTATTATTCTATTAGAGGAACATAATAATACATTATTCCTAATGATATTCTGTTATACCCATAAGTCAGTGTCTTGCTCAGCCATTATCAGATAAACTTCCTCTTGCAGGTGATGGGAACTAACAGCCAATGTGCAGAAAGTGAGAGACCTTGAAACTCTCAGTCTTAAATACATCGTCTCAATCAAACCCCTTCCCTCAGGATTCAGGAAGGTATGTAGAAGAAGAGGTAGAAAGATAGTAAGAGCCAGAGGGGAAAGATGACACCAAGGAAACAGTGTCTTCCAGACAGGGCAGGAGTGATGCACATAAGCACTCAGATTCTCTTGGCAGTATGCATAGGGTCTGCACAGGTCCAACCACAGATGGGATCCTAGTGCTGAGCTGGGCAAATGGCCATGAACTCCCATCTCTAACGAAGAAACTATCTGCAACAGACAACAGACCACTTGCAAAGATAAAAATCCATTTTCTGCAGTGGAGTCTCACTGGGTGTACAAAAAACACTTAAGTGTAGGTCCTATGCCAGTAGTAGATGGCAACCACAAAAAGCTCAATGGTGTTTTTGTAGATTTTTTTTTGGGGGGGGCGGAGTCTCATTGCTTTGAGCAATTTTAAATCTTACATGTTTTTGCCTATATATTATGGTTTCTGATGTTGTATTGTTAATAGGTATGGTTTGTGTGTCCATGTGTAGTTTTTGTGCTGTTTTGCTGTGGTCCCACCTGATGGGGCAGTGTTAAGCATTTTAAATGTTAATTGGTCCTGCTTGCTGTCTATTACTTACATTGTCTCTGATTGGTTGAATAAAATGCTAAGGCCTGAGACTGAACAAAGACAGAAATAGGTGGGGCTAAGGTGCCCAGGCTTCTGAGACAGAGAGTTTCTTGGGACGTTGTTGAGGGACGGTCTAATATTGTTTCTGATACATTGAATTCTGTATAAGCACAAAGGATAGGTTTAGAGTAAAGGACAAGGGGAAGGGGGAAGATATCCCAAGAAAGGGAAAACAGAACATACAATTATGGAGAATCTGGTTACCGCCCCTTCTAAGGCATTCTCTTGATTGGTTAATAAAAGTCTCTTATGGCCAATTAGCTGGGCAGAAAGAGTATAGGAAGGCAGGACTTCCTCAGATCACAGCAGGAATACCGCACACACTCTCTGCCCTTTCCGCTGGGAGACACAGAAGGAGACAGACATCTGGAGAAGTCTAGAAGGTACTCACAGGCACATGTTGGTTTGGGGTTAACTTAGAGTAGCTAATTGAGAGTCTGCCCACTAAGGGCTAAGCGTTAAAATATTAAAAGGTCTTGGTGTGTTTAATTATTGGGGAAAAGACTGTGGCGGCTTATAGGCCCTCAGTCCAAGCAGTCCCGGGCTGTTGGATTCCCAGACTCCCCTTGAGCCCAGGTGAATCTCCTGTCAAGCCACCAGTAATTCTACCGGCCTAATATAACAACTTATATTAATTAACAGAGTTTAGGTTATAGGTGGTGTAGGCCACCTTTGGTCCCGGGGCTCTTTCTCCAGGATAAGTTAGGCAACCGGTTAAGGCACTCAGGCCAGGCCACTTGCTCCTCTGCCAAGCCGCCGGCTACTCTGCCGGCCTAATATTACAGTTTATACTTACTAATAACTACATTAAATAATTAATTTGCAGTTTTCAGGACGTAGAAGCCAGGAGCAGGAAGAAAGAGGACACACACACACGATGGGATAGATTAAAGAAGATCATTCCATGTGGCCTGGAACATTGACATAGCATGGAGAATAGCAGTCCAAAGGGACATATGTATATATGGGGTCATATTTGGAGAACAGCATTATGAGCATTATGGGCTAGGATTGCACAATTCAGGCCAAGGCTTGTTGGAATCCATCCGGTGTCTGTGTGTATTGATTTTTAATGGGGTTAAGGATTAACGCCACCAACCAATTAATGATAATATAAATATTGGTTAAATAATTTAATTAGCATTTTTCTACACCCACCTGACCTCCATTTTTGTTTGTTTACTTTTTAAAATTTGCCTGATACTTTTTTCAAGAGAGAAGTCATGGAATTAGATGGGCTGAGAGGTGGGGAGGATCTGGGAGAGGATGGGTAAAACTGTGATGGGAATATATTTTATGAATTTTCAATTAAAAATATTGCATGAGTCGGGCGGTGGTGGCGTACGCCTTTAATCCCAGCACTTGGGAGGCAGAGGCAGGCAGATCTCTGTGAGTTCAAGGCTAGCTTGTTCTACAAAGCAAGTCCAGGACAGTCAGAGCTGTTACACAGACAAACCCTGTCTCGAAAAACCAAAAAAAAAAAAAAATAGTGCATGAAAAACATTTCAAATAAAAAAGAAAAAAAGATAAGTGAAAAAAAAAAACATCACTTTCATAATTCCTTTATTGCTTCCCCCATACTACTCCCATGGCAACAATTATGATTGTTTTCTAAACCTCTAACTTCGGGGATCTTCAGTTTCTCATTCTTTCATGATAATTTGGACTTTAATACCAAAAGCTCTGGAAAGCACCACTGTATTGCTACCACCAGACTGTTGACACAGGTCATGCTAGTAGGTTTCTATGACTCTGAAACACAAAAATTTCCAGGAAGGAAAATTTCTGTATGGTGTGGTGGGTGGTAATGTATGCCACCATATATTTTTTTCATTTATTCCTTATTTCTTCAAGTTACATCTCAATCGCAATCCCCTCCCTACTCCCCCCTCCATTCCCACCCTCCCACCCTCTTCCCCCTCAACCCCCCATCCTCCTCCTTTTTTTTAAGTTTAAGCTATATCTTTTTATCCCTAACAACTCCCCCTTTCAGTCCAGCAAATGGCTCTTTCTCTTATAACAATAAATACAAAACAACAAAAATAAATAGGCCACAATTATGAGGGTTATATGGCTTAGCATACATTCCCAATGTCCAGTCCATATGTATTTGATCCCTGACTTTTTTTTTTTTTTTTTTTTTTTTGGTTTTTCGAGACAGGGTTTCTCTGTGTAGCCCTGGCTGTCCTGGACTCACTTTGTAGACCAGGCTGGCCTCGAACTCACAGTGATCCACCTGCCTCTGCCTCCCGAGTGCTGGGATTAAAGGCGTGCGCCACCACTGCCCGGCTTGATCCCTGACTTTAACATTCTACTATCTAACCATCTCCATAAGTTTAAAGTTCTATATCCAACTCAGCTTCCATACCAACTTGCATCACAATTTTAAAAACATCTTCTTAGATCCAGAACACCCTCTTAATTACTAAACAACTCAAAATTTAACTATGAGACTCTAGCTATCTAGTCTTCAACCATATATTTTTGCAACTCAATAATACACACACACACACACACACACACACACACACACACATGTATATATATGAGAGAGAGAGAGAGGATAGAGAACCAACCAAACATACTCTAAAGTAAAACTCCTTAGTGAACAGTACCATGGCTGCTGTACACCTCAGTGCTAGTGCCTGTCTTGCATGCACAAGTTCTAGATTCGAACTTTAGTGTCACAGAAAATGGTAATGATGCACTGATACTGACTCATCCATTTTTACATGTGCCATACTGAAGCAAAACGTTAAAAAGGAAAGTGGAGCCGGGCGGTGGTGGCGCACGCCTTTAATCCCAGCACTTGGGAGGCAGAGGCAGGTGGATCTTTGTCTACAAAGTGAGTCCAGGACAGCCAAGGATACACAGAGAAACCCTGTCTCGAAAAACCAAAAAAAAAAAAAAAAAAAAAGTGGAGAAGATGGCAGAGTAAATGAGAACTATGGGAAAACAGTATACTTTGGATTATTACTTTAAAACAGATACTGAACTACTATGGCTTCAGAAGTAAAGTCAACAATAATAATGATGATAATGATAAACAACTGCTCAGTAATTGTGATCTTTTGGTGAGGACTAGAGTTTGGTACTGAGTGCCCACCCACTTCAGGTGGCTTTCCACCGCCTGTAACTTCAGCCCCAGTGACCTGATGCCTGATGCCTTCTGGTCTCTTTGGGCACTACACTCAGGTGTACAAATCCACTCCCATGCATACATATACACACAATTAAAAATAAAATAAAAAGCAAAAACCTGCCAGGCATTATGGTTTATGCCTTTAATCCCAGAACTTGGGAGGCAGAGGCAGTCGGATCTGTGGGAGTTCAAGGACAGCCTGGTCTACAAAGTGAGTTCCAGGGCACCCAAGGATACACAGAGAAACCTAGTCTCAAAAACAAACAAACAAACCTCCAACATTATTCAGTCACTTAGCACCTTCTCTCATGGATTATTGAAATTGTGGACTATGTATGTACAGATGTGCTGTGAACATACATTGAATAACATACATTTTTGTGAAGTGAATGTAACATTTGAACAATAATTGTATATGTATCATTGATTGTGATTATGATAATTTAAGATTAGGTTTCATAAAACTAATAATACTTTTAAAACAAAGACCTAGCACGGCTACTTGCTTGAGCATTACATGATGCCTCAACTCCACGCATATCAGCAACAATATGGCAGGACATGGAATTTATTTTCTGAAAATACCATATAAATTTAGCATCTCCCACACTCATGACATCTATTTTAATGCAAGAATTTGTTCCCTCAATATTTTCTTGAATCTTTATCCATGTTAAGCCTCATCTAAAGACCCAGAGCTTACAAGTAAGAAGTTAACTACCAGGGTAGTTTCTAAATCATTATTTATGGAATTCATTCAAGAAGAGAAACTCGAAGGAGAGATGGCTCAGTGGTTAAGAGCACTGGCTGCCCTTCCAGAGGATCCAGGTTTGATTCCCAGCACTCACACAGCAGCTCAAAAGTGTCTCTAACTCCTGTTCTAGGTGATCTAACACCCTCACACAGACATACATCCAGGCAAAACACCAATGTACACAAAATAAATAATTTTTAAAAAGTCGGGCATGGTAGTACATGCCTTTAATCTCAGCACTTGGGAGGCAGAGGAAGGTGAATCTCTATGAGTTCGAGACCAGTTTGGCCTACAAAACAAGTCCACGACAGGCAGTACTATAACACAGAGAAACCCTGTTTCTAAAAACCAAAACCAAAACCAAAAAAAAAGAAGAGAAACTCACTGCATGTTAAAAGGGATCAAGATTATAGAGTGCCCTCAGCCCAAATATTGCAGATCTCTGTCTGCCACTGCCTCCTGAGTGCTGGGATTAATGGATCACCACACCTACTTCCACTTATCCTTTTTTTTTTTTTTTTTTTTTTTTTTGAGATAGGTTTTCTCTGTGTAGCAGCCTTGGTTGTCCTGGACTTGCTTTGTAGACCAGGCTGGCCTTGAACTCACAGAGATCCACCTGTCTCTGCCTCCAAGTGCTGGGATTAAAGGTATGTGCCACCATGCCCAGCCCCACTTATCCTTTTTTTTAAAATTATGTTTATTTATTACTTCAAGTTACATCTCCATGACAGCCCCCTTCGTCTACCCTTCTTGGTCCCACCCTTCCACCCTCTATCCCCTCTCCCACTGATCATACTCCTCTGGCGTGGGGTGCCCCCACATATCAGCCCCCCTCAGTTCATCAGCCACATGAAGGCTAAGAGCTTCCTCTTGCACTGGGGGCCTACATGGCAGCTCCACTAGGATAAAGTGTCCCACTAACAGGTAACAAAGTCCATATTCCTGTTCCTTTTGGTGTGTTGGTTGTAGGATAGTTATCCTGTACTATATGACTAAAATCCAATTGTAAGTGAATAGATACCATGTGTATCTTTCTCAGTCTGGGTTAGCTCACTCAGGATGAACTTTTCTAGTTCCATCCATTTGGCTGCAAATTGCATGATTTCCTTGTTTCTGATAGCTGAGTAGTATTTCATTGTGTAAAGGTACCACATTTTTTTTTTTTTTTAATCCATGCAGGCAGAAAGCATGAGACAGAATCTTGAGAGTCATTTTAATCTGCGTTTCTGGCTCAGGATGTTGATCAAGGTCATGTTTCCTTGTGAGAAACTAATTCTTGTGAGAACACTCCATTCAATTCCACAGCCCATTTCTTTTCTTTTTATTTGATTTAAGGTGTATCTTTCATCCCCCAACATCTCCCCTTTTAGTTCAATAAAAGGCTCTTTTTCTTATATCAATAAATACAATACAAAACAATAAGAACAATTAGGCAACAATTATGAAAATTATAAGATAGATATACATTGGGAATGTATAAGAAAAAAACATTCCCAATGTCCACTCCATATATATTTGGCAACTAATAATAATATTCTATTATCTATCTATTTTGATGAGTGTAAAATTCTATACCTCACTCAGTTTCCATCCCAACTTGCATTACCAACCTAAAAACATCTTAGACCTAGAACATCCTTTTTATTCCTAAAAAACTTAAAACTTAACAGTGAGACTATAACTATCTAGTCTTCAATCACATCAGAGACCTGAGAAGGATAAATATATCTGAATAACAGGAAGTGCAGTGCAAGCAGCTTCCAAAACTAAGAAATGTCAGACAACTGGCTGCATGGACAGTCCCCAGTTTCTCTCTATAACTTTGAAGTATCTATCCTCAGCCTTTTGGCCCAGTATCTCTGACAGACATTAATTGTAAAGTAGGAATTATGAAGGATTTTCCCACCCTGTCTTGGCAGAGCTAGGGTGTCAATACCTCCATAACCTATTTCTTTGTTTATTTGTTTGTTTTTTGAGGCAGTGTTTCTCCATGTAACAAACAAAGCCCTGACTATCCTAGACTCACTTTGTAGACCAGGCTGGTCTCAAACTCACAGAGATCTGCCTGCCTCTGCCTCCCAAGTGCTGGAATTAAAGGTGCACGGCCATGCCCAGCCATAGCCCATTTCTTTCTTTCTTTTTTTAAAAATAAGAATTATAAAGCTTAGCATACATTCCCAACGTCCAGTCCATACGTATTTGGCAACTGATTTTAACATTCTACTAGCCAGCCATCTCCATGAGTTTAAAGTTCTATATCCAACTCAGCTTCCATCCTAACTTGCATCATAATTTTAAAAACATCTTAGATCAGCCGGGCAGTGGTGGCCCACGCCTTTAATCCCAGCACTTGGGAGGCAGAGGCAGGCAGATCTTTGCGAGTTCGAGGCCAGCTTGGTCTACAAAGTGAGTCCAGGACAGCCAGGGCTACACAGAGAAACCCTGTCTCGAAAAAACCAAAAAAAAAAAAAAAATCTTAGATCCAGAATACCCTCTTAATTCCTAAACAATTCAAAATTTAACTATGAGACTCTAGCTATCTAGTCTTCAACCACCTTAGAGACCTCAGAGGGATAAATATATCTGATTGTACAGGAAGTGCAGGGCCAGCAGCTTCCAAAACTAAGAAATGACATACCAGTGGCTGCCTGGACAGTTCCCAAATTCTCTCCATACATTACAGCATCAATCTTCAGCTGTTTGGCCCCATTTCTCTGACAGAGATTGAGTGTAAAGCAGGAATTATGAAGGACTTGCCTACCCTGTCTTGGCAGAGCTAGGCTGCTTCCTGCTTCTAAGTTTTGTCCTTTTTGGATAGCATTCTCTCTATAGTTGTAGCAAGGGATTTTTCTTGCCAAGAGATAGGCTTGCCACTAATTCAACCATCTCCAATTGGAGATTCTTTGATGCTCATCTTCTACTTGGAGTAGAATAGGGGGTGCTGTCAGGAGCTGACATGTCTCAATATCAAAAAAAAAATCTTAAGTTAAGAAAACATCTTTGAATGCCATATTCTGCAGATCTCTTGAAGTTTTTGAAGACCACCTATCTATCTCCTTATATTTGGATAAGCAAATGTTGCTTGTCTTTTAGCAACTTGATTTCTGATCAACTTCAAAAATAACTGTGATAGACTGCCCTAGTACCTAACAAAATGACATGCTTGAATGACTATTAGTTTGCATTTCTTAATTAATCTCAACAGTTTATGACAGTTGCTAAAAGAAGACCAAAATTTCACATTTCATTTTTAAGAGTTACCCAAGTACAATACCTTAAAAAGAGTTAACCTTAATTTTGCATCAATATACAAAGATCAATACTGATGTAGCCAAATATAACCTTAATTTGTATCAATATACAAAGGTATAAGATCATATTCAATAATCTGTCCCTTTTTCTTTTTCATTCTATCTATATCCCATTTTTCTCAAGTCTTTTCACACCTACATACGAGAGAAAGAAGGATACAGAAAAGAAAAAGAAATCCCTGGGTCTAACCTCCAAAACCTATTTAAGAAGATCATTTAACAGCTTGTAATCTCTCCCCCTAAATAAAGAAGTATGTATAACCCATCAAATGACCAAAGGAGGGAAAAACCACCCACCCCACCTTCTGGAGATGGGACGTTGCTCTCTTAAAATGACTTCCTGCTGATTTGGGACATAGTAAACCTGTTTGGGACCCAAATAAGAATGGAAAAATGGTTAAGCATGTTAATAGAATCATTTGATATTCAGTCCTTTTGTGCTCAGCTATTTAAATGTCCTAAGAAGTTTGTAGACAGAAGCTGAACTTCAGGGCTTTACCGAAGTTCTGGCTGGAAGTCTATGGGGCTGAAAAATCTTAGCAATTTTGAGTTGTTGTGGTTGTAGACTTTTGAGGAAACAGCTATTGAGGAAGTCTGCGAGGCTGGATCATCTGGGCTACTTGTCTTCTTTGGTGTCCGATCTGCTTTCTTCTGAGGTTTCTGTTGTCCAGTTGTCCCTGGATTCCTTAGATGGATGCTTTAAATCTCCTGGAAAGAACAGAGCCCTGCCCTAAAACAGACACTGCTTTTTTTTTTTTTTGGGGGGGGGGGGGGGTTTTTT
>CAJQZJ010034167.1:5118579-5137871 GCA_907164525.1 Lophiomys imhausi
TTTTTTTTTTTTTTGGGGGGGGGGGGGTATTTTTCCTGGAGCAAATTCGGTTTTTTGACAATATCAAAAGTATCTTTCAATTGAGATCAAAAAAGAAATTATTTTGATATTTTGGAACTAAACAAACCTTTAAGTGTACATATTTTGAGATCGAAAAGGACAATTTGCTTTGAATTTCAGCATGCCTTTTGTGAGTAGCTTTTAAACTTAAATCCTTCCAAATCCTATGTGCCTGTCTCTGCATTCTAAGTATTGGGATCAAAGGCATGTGCTTTCCAATTGATGGGATTAAAGATGTGCTCCACCACCATGGATTGAAGTTTTTCTCTACTAAGAGCTTACTTTGTGTCATGCTGGCCTTGAGCTCCAAGATCTGCAGGTTTCTGTCTCCAGTGTGTTGGGATTAAGGGTGTGCACCATCACCACCCTGTTCCTTGTAACTCTAGAATTTATAAGACAACTAACTCTATAGTGATCCTCCTGTGTCTGCTGGAGTTAAAGGCATGGACTAACACTAGCTTCTCATTTATTTTACCTTAGCTCCAAATTTTTTTAACTCTTGGAGGTTTAGAAAACCAGGTTGAACTGTAGTAACCTTTAATTTATTTACAGCATTTTAAACTTTTACCTACTTTCTAATACAAACCATGAAAATATCCTATATGTCTACCAAAAAATAAAACAAAACAAAAAAATCCCAAACTTTTAAGCTGCTATCAAGTTTGTGTAAGCTATGTGGCAACCTGCAGTCTAACATTTCAGTCTGAAATTAAGGCCATTTTTCCTTTCATGCCAGTAAGGCAAGCATACCTTTGGTAAATTAGTTTGAAAATTTTATATTGTATTTTTATTATATTTTTTAAGCTTATTAACTCTTTTCTTTAAAAAAAAAAGTATTATTTTGTTTTCTCAAGTTACTTCTAGAACATAGTTTCCTCCCTCCTCCCCCCTCCCTCCGTCATTGTTCCTCTACTTGGTACTCTCCTCCTCGATGAGGTGGGCCCTCACATATCATACTCCCTCAGTTCTTCAGTCATGTGAAGTCCAAGATCTTCCACTTGTACTGGGGCTTGATATGGCACACCATCTAGGGTGAGGTGTTCCACTAACCTGCAGCAGATTCCATGACTCACTGCTGGGTGAAATTTTCCCTAGGACAGATATGCAAGGTTCCTATCTATTTGGGTTGTAGGTTGTAGAATGGTTATCCTGTGATGTATGGTTAATATCCATTTATAAGAGAGTACATACCATGTTTATCTTTCTGGGACTGACTCAGCTCACTTAGGATGAGCTTTTCTAGATCCATCCATTTGGTTTCGAATTGCATGATTTCCTCATTTCTGATAGCAGTGTAGTATTCCATTGTATAAATGTACCATAGATTTTTTTTATCCATTCTTCAGTTGAAGGACATCTGGGTTGTTTCCAATTTCTGGCTATTACCAATAAATCTGCTATGAACATTGCTGAGGCAATGTCTTTGTGGTTTTTGTTTCGAATCTTTTGGATATATGCCCAAGAGGGGTATGGCTGGGCTTTGAGGTAGAACTATTCCCAATTTTCTAAGATATCTCCAGATTGAGTTCCAAAGTGGGTGTACAAGTTTACACTCCCACCAGCAATGGGGGAGTGTTGTTCTTTCTCCACATCCTCGCCAGCATGTGCTATCATTTGAGGTTTTGATCTTAGCCATTCTGACAGGTGTGAGATGGAATCTCAGAGTTGTTTTAAGTTGCATTTCCCTGATGATCAAAGATGTTGAACATTTCTTCAAGTGCCACTTGACCTTTAGAGATTCCTCTTCTGTGAATTCTCACTTTAGCTCATAGCCCATCTCTTAACTGTGTTGTTTTTGTTGTTCATTGTATATTCTAGTAACTAAGGCTATATATAGACGTATAACTGGAAAGTCTTTTCTCACATTTTGTGGTCTGTTCTCTTCACTTAATTAAGTTTATTGTTTTTCTTTTCTTTACAGAAGTATTAGAGTTTCATAAAATACCATTTGTCAGTTTTTGGCTGGTGTGTGTGCTGCCACAGTCCTATTCAGAAACTCCTTACCTATATATATATGTGGATGTGTATACACTACCTTTCCTGTAGCTGTTTCAAGGTATTAAATCATATATTAGGTATTAAGTATATACTAAGTATTAGATGATGTATTAAGGATTTTGAATCATTTTGAGTTGAGGTTTTTGCAGAGTAAGATATATGGATCCATTTTCATGTTTCTACATGTTTATATCCAGGTTTCCTGGTAGCAGTTGTTCAAGACACTATCTTTTCCAGGGTGCATTTCTAATTTTTGTTGTCGCTCTAAAGCAAGGCATGCGAATCATTGTGCTTTCTTGTTGGTCCACTAGGTCTCCTCCTCATTTCCACTGAGCAAGTATTTTGAGGGTCAAGATTAAATTTAGATAAACATATTCCTAAGACTGTAATAAAATGCTTAAAGTCTTTTAATTTTCAAAGTTTTATACATGGATGCTGGAATCTGCACTCATGCGTGCATAGCAAGTGTAGTTACCAACCATTTACAAGAAGACCTGTCTTATTTTCTTTTTCTATTGCTATGATAAAATAGGCCTGTTTTCCTGCTGCTATGACAGAGTACACCAATAAAAGCAACACTAGGGAGAAACAGTTTATTTTGGCTCACGGTTCCAAGGTCCACCATGACAGAGAATTCAAGGCAGTGGGAGCTTGAACTAGTTTGTATGCCCAAGCAAGAAGCAGAGCACAAGGTGGGGTTGTGCTGAGAGCACTTGTGAGAGTGTACAAAGCCCAGGATACCAGCCCAGGAGAAGGCACTACCCATGCTGGATGTGTATTCCTATCTCAACTAACCTAATCAAGATAACCTCCCACAGGTTTGCCCAAGGGCTCATCTCACAAGTAAGTCTAGATTTGACCAGGCTGAAAATTGAATTTAGGGAGCTGGAGAGATGGATCAGTGGTTAAGAGCACTTGACTGATCTTCCAGAGGTCCTAAGTTCAATTTCCAGCAACCATTTGTAATAGGATCTGATTTCTTCTTCTGTTGTGCATGAAGACAGAACACTCATATACATAAAATACATGAATAACTTTTTAAAAAGAAAATTGAATTTAACCATCACAACACAATCACTTGTCAAACTGACACCTAAATATATCAATTTTAGGTATAACCTCTGATCTCGTCTCCCAAAAAATCTCATGTTCATATCATTAATGCAAACTATAATCCAACTTCAAAAGTCCCCATAACCTGTACTAATAATACTGTTTAAAAGACCAAAGTCCATTGATATCTGAGGCTCAAGGTAATCTCTAACCTTCAATATAATAAAAAAGTTACATACTCCAACATATAATGGCACAAAGTTAAAATCCTTATTCCAAAAAAGAAGAATGAGGGAGCAGAGTAAATGCTTGGACCAACATTCAGAGGGCAAACACCAAATTCTACAGTTTTGTGTCTAGAATCTGGGGCTTGTGATACAATCTGCTGGGACCCAAAGGTCTTGGGAAACCTTAACCTTTCAAAACCAGCCCCTGTAGCACACCAAGTCTCCTTTGAGCTATCTCCTCTCCATGCTTGCAGCTTTCCATGTAACATTTCTGATGGTCCAGGTGTCTCCAATATTCTGAGGTTTCCATGGAAACTTAAGCTTCATTCACACAGTGGCCTCTCAGCCTGACCTCAGCTGCCATCAGAAGCCAAAGAACATTTTTCGGTCTCTCTTGTGTTTTCCACGTCTCCAAAACCATCATCATGTGGCCGACATTGCCAAGTTCTGCTGCCAGGTTGAGGAAGAACCCAGGCACTTTGAACATTAGCTGATCCTCAGAAACACTTTCTTTGGCAGTTGTTTCTAAAGAGCAGGAGATCCCCCCCTTTCACATTAGGATTCCTTCCTTTAGGTGAACAAGGCATAAAAAGCCCCAGAGGGCCAAGAACCACATGACCAGGATTATCACACCAAGGGCACCAATTCTCAGTAGCAATTTGTCTTAATTTCTGTTTTTTTGGTTGTAATAACCTGAAAAAAGTAACTCAAGACAGAGAATTTCATTGGCGCAGGAAGGTTCAGGCAGTCATGGTTGGAAGTGTATACCACAAAGGAAGACTTTATTTGAATACCATAATGGCAGCAGGAGTAAGACACTGAGAGATCACATCTCAACTGCACACAGGAAGCAGAGGTGAAACTGAAAGTGAGAAAAGACTACATCGCACGAATGACCAGCCTCTTACTTCCCTATGAAACCTCATGATCCAGGCCCATACTCTCAGCACTAATGTCTTCCTGGCTCTTATTAGAACAGTGTGTTAATGACTGTTTACAAAAGTCACACGCTTTCCTGACTTGACCCTAGAGTCTTCCAATTCCTCCACATAAACAATACAGTCAGATTCTTTACAGCAATGACTCCACTTCTTGGCACCAACTTCTACATTGGTTACTTTTTGGTTGCTGTGATAAAATACCATGACAAAAGGCAACTTAAGGAAGGGTTGCTTTTGGCTTACAGTTCCAGAGTAGATTCATATTGGGAAGACACATCACCAAAAGCAGGAATCTGAAGATCATGTCTGAACAGCATACAGGAGGCAGAAAGGGAGAACTGGAAGAGGGATGAGACCATAAATTCTCGAGACCCATCACTCGTGACATACATCCTGTAGCAGACTCCATAAACTGAAACAGCCCCACCAAGTGGAGACATCCTCATGTGTGTGGCCTCATGTTGGGGCAAGTATGACTTGAAAACTGATTTCATCACTGTACATTTGTAAGGCTTATCTGTATGAAAGCACCAATGTACCCTGAGTGGTGACTTAAAGGACAAAGTTTAACTTCACTCCATACATTCATAGGGCTTCTGAGCTGTTTATACATGTGCTATCCTGCACTATCTCGTCACAGGATTTCTTATTCAAGTTCATTCTCTTCTGTGACTTACACTATAAGATTTTCTCATTCTTTCCATTCACAAGGCTCTTCTTCTGAGTTGTCCACTGCTGTTTCTTGTGGCTTGAAGTAGAAAGCTATCCTGCCTTCTTTTCCCTCAAAATGCTTGCCACATGCCCACGTTCCCTGAGTCAATTGTGGCTTGCAGTAGAAAGCCTTTCCACATTTGCTACATTCAAATTGTTCTTACCTGTGTGGGCAGCACTTTGATGTCGAATGAGGTGTGGCTTGCGGAAGAAAGCTTTGCCACAGTCACTACATTCAAAGGGCTTATCACCAGTGTGAGTCCTTCCATGTACAATGAGTTGTGACCTATAGTAGAAATATTTCCCACATTCTGTACATACATATGGTTGCTCATCTGTATGTACTATCTGATGCAGAGTGAGATGTGATTTGCAATAAAATACTTTCCCACACTCTGTGCACTTGTAGAGCCTCTCGCCTATGTGAGTTCTCTGGTGTAGAGTAAGTTTTGACTGCTGGTAGAATGACCGCCCACATTCCGTACACGCAAAGAGCTTCTTGACTATGTGAGATCTCTGATGCGCAGTGAGGTCTGACTTGCAGTAGAAGGCTTTCTCACATTCTAGACATTCAAAGGGCTTCTCGTCTGTGTGAGTTCTCTGATGTCGAGTTAGGTGTGCCTTGTGGAAGAAAGATCTGCCACACTCCGCGCATTCAAAAGGCCTCTCACCAGTATGAATTCGCTGATGTAGAGTAAGCTGTGAGTGGCAGTAGAAAGACTTCGGGCATTCTGCACAGCCATAGGGCTTCTCGTTCGTATGCGTTCTCTGGTGCAGGGTCAGGTGTGATAAGCGGTAGAATGCTTTCCCACACTCTGCACATTCATGTGGCTTCTGGCCTGTGTGAATTTTCCTATGCTGAGTGAGGTATGACTTGTGGGAGAAAGCTTTCCCACACTCTGCACATTCATGTGGCTTCTCGCCTGTGTGAATTTTCTCATGCTGAGTGAGTTTTCCCTTGGTGAAGAAGGCTTTTCCACATTCCTTACATTCATAGGGCCTCTCACGTGCTTGAGTTCTCTGATGGCTAGGGAGCTCCGGATTGCAGAAGAAAGCCATTCTGCAATCTGTACTGTTATAGAGTTTCATCTCTGTAAGAGTTTTCCGACATACCATAACGTGTAAGTTCTGGAAGAATGTCTCCCTGCATTTCTCACTCTTGCGACTTATCTGCCCTTTGTGAAGCCTCTGAGCTTTAGTGAGAGTTGGCTTATAATGGAGGGCCGTCTTACACGTAGGAGACACCCGATTCCCAGTGCACTGTGATTTCTGACAAAATGTCTTTCCACGTGCTTCACTTTCACATGATTTTGACCTTTGCTGGATCTTCTGTTGCTCCTCCAGCTCTGCCTTGAAATAAAAGAATTTGTTACATTTCTTATACCTACAGACAGGCCTTTTTCCTGGCTTATGTTCTTGCGGTTGTCTGAGGTATGACTTTCCACAGTCACATTCACATTTCTCATACACATGCATTTACTGAGTTTACTTTTACGGCACAGAATCCTGAATATATTAATAGCGGTTAGATAACTTCACATGATCCACGTCTTGGGCTACCTATACAAGTGCTGCTTAAATTAAACTTGTCTAGGTGTCAAACACATTGAGTTAGTGTAGAATGACACCTGTGGTCAAATACACTGAAGCTCTTTGTTGTTATGGAGAAGAAGATATAGAGGAAGCAAGAGAGCGCCGTGGCCAAACTACATTAAAATTTTTGAGTTATTCTCCGCTCTGTAATTTATGAGGCTAACTATTGAGAAACAGCACATTCTTGCCTGGGGTAAGTGATGGTGAGTGTGGAGAAGATGTGAGTACATTCATGTTCATGCTTGTGTGTCATCCCATGTGCAAGTGTACATGTGTTTGCAAGTGGAGACAGGGGTTGATATCAGGTGTCTTTCTCAATCTCTCTCCACCTTACGCTTTGAGAAAGGGTCTCTCACGAAAGGTGGCGCTTGCTGACTTGGACAGTTTAGATGGCAAGAGCTCCTAGCCATCCTTCCTCCTCAATCTTCCGAGGACTGGGACAACAGCTGCCTATGGCCTCGTTCAGCTTTTACACGGGGGCTGGAGATCAATGCTGGCCTTCTGCTTGCACGGCAGCACTTTGCCAGCTGAACCTTCCTGCCTGCCACACATAAAATTCTGATGGATGATCGGTTCCCTCTTTATGGTCAGATTTGAATTAAGTTAAGTGCCCAAATTTAATGTTTTACTTACAGTCTTCTCATTTGATGCCTTCTTTCGGGAGGTTCTAACTTGCCACAAATATGTCTTGTCATGTTTCTGGCTGGTCACAATCGGGGCAGTCAATATATGAAAATCTAAGATTTCCAAACAAAAAAATAACAAATGAGACTAGCACACAATATGCTGGGTGGTGTCTCTTACTCCTTGTTTTCCCCTGGTGAAGCACAAGGATAAGCTGTTTGCCTTTCTCTGCTGTAGGTTTCAAGTGATTTTCACCTGCTGTTTCCTGGTTTCTCTCTGACATTAACTATACATATAACATCATCTACAGCACACCTCTTTTACATGTGAAATAGATGTATTTTAAAGTAGTATATATAGGATATAGACATAGCCAAATGTTTTCTCTCCTAAGTAGGAATATATGTTAGGGAAAATACTACAACATATATGTGTAAAATGATTTACTTCACACTTGGTAAAAACAGAATACTCCATGGGTTGTTAGGAAAAGCATCTTCCTCCAAAAGTAGAAGATATCCTCTCTCAACTTCTCTCTTTAGTCCATGTTTTACATTTCTCCTACGCCTTCTAGACTGCAATGCTTTCTAAGACAATAAAAATTTTTATTAAAAACAAAATAGCTAGCAGTTTCTTATGCAAGTGCATTTTTCTGTGCATAAGCTGAAATTTTCGAATGAAAATCTATAGATAGATACTAGAGACAGGGTCTCACTTGGTAGCTATAGCTGGCCTAGAACTTGCTATGTAGACCAGGATAACCACCTGCCTCTGCCTCCCAAGTGTAAATTAAAGGTGTGCACCGCCACATTCTCAAGTGCAAATTTTTAGAAGCTCATTTGCGACATATTAATTGTACAACACACACACCCATTCTTTACCTTCAGCTGGTTCATTACGCCTATGGAATCCTCCCACTTTTACTTTCTTGGCTTTGACTTTAATTCTACATTCAATGCAGGGTAAAAAAAAAAAAAAACAAACCACATATTTTCCATTTCAATTCTAACTTTTGTCATTTGATGTAATAAAGTGCTCCTCCACCTATATTTCTGGAAGACCATGGCCTGATTCTTATTGATGTTCAAACAACACACTTAAAAAAAAAAATTATTTATTTATTTTATTTATTATGTATACAGTGTTCTGTTTGCAGGTATGCATGCAGGCCAGAAGAGGGCACCAGATTTCATTACAGATGTTTGTGAGCCACCATGTGGTTGCTGGGAATTGAACTCAGGACCTCTGGAAGAGCAGTCAGTGCTCTTAACCTCTGAGCCATCGATCTCCAGCCTGAATAACACACTTTTATATACAACTCATCTATGATTCTAATGATGAGCATACACAATGGTACCATACCGTGGTTATTGTGAGTAATTTCTCAGTAAACATGGGCCTACAGGTTCATCTACTGTGTCCTTCTCTTTAATTCCACCATGTATAGACAGGCAAAGGACATTTGCCACACACAGTAGTTCTAATTTTCATTTTAGAAAAAAACAAATGAAAAAGTTCTTGAGTGAATGGACAACTGTACATTATCAACAATAGTGTGTGAGCTTTTAACATTTTAAATCCATTATTATGTGTGCATGGTAGGGGTGAACATAGGGATACTTATCACACACACACACACAGAAATCAGAGGACAAATTTCAGAAGTCCTTTTCTTCTACCTTATTGTGGTGTAGGCCCCCATAGGCTCATAGGGAGTGGCATTATTAAGAGTCGTCTTGTTGGAGCAGGTGTGGTATTGTTAGAGGAAGTGTGTCACTGGGGATGGGCTTTGAGGTCTCAGATGCTTGAGCCAGGCCCAGTGTGGCACTCTCTTCCTGCTGCCTGACAATCCAGATGTAGATCTCTCAGCTCCCTCTCCAGCACTATGTCTGCTGTCATGCCGATATGCTTCCTACCATGATGATGGTGGACTAAACCTCTGAACTACAAGCCAGCCCCAACGAAATGTTTTCCTTTTTAAGAGTTGCTGTGGTCATGATGTCTGTTCACAGCAGAAGAAACCCCAACTAAGAAACTTGCTGAGGCAGGTTCTTCTTATTTCCTGTACTGCATACTCCAGGCTATCTACTCCATGAGCTTCTGAGCAATTTTGGTTGGCCTGCAACTCACTATGTAGAAGAGGCTAGCCTCAAACTCAAGAGTCCTGAGATTAAAAGTGGCATGTGCCACCACACTCAGTTTAAACTTTAACAAGAAGGAAGAGAAAGAAAGAACACTCTGTATCATTGGTGACCTCTGCTTTGTGCATGAAACAGAGAGCTTCAAGCTTGTTGTTTTGGGGTTTGTCTGGGTAGTCTATTTCTTCATGAGTGGGATATATATATATACACACTTACTTCTTGCTGACCTTCCTTGCTCAATGAGCCTTCACTGACCTGAGAGGCTCGTGCCTGAGGTTTCTGCTGCGCTCCATGGTCCAAGACCTTGCTCCAACTTGAAGATCAACTCAGGTTTGCTCATACAGTGCCCTGTAAGTATGAAATGACAGACAAATGATGTCGGAGTGCTGAGTCAGGTCTAAAAAACAAATGGCTCCAATTCATAAGTGGTGCTGTGATCAGCCATTTAGAAACTTTCAGTAGAGTTTACTCTTTCTTTGTTGACTGGAATCTCACTAAATTGAATGATAAATAACATGACATGATAGTTTTTTTTTTGGTTTTTTGAGAGAGGGTTTCTCTATGTAGCAGTTCTGGCTGTCCTGGACTTACTCTATAGACCAGGCTGGCCTCGAACTCACAGAGATCCACCTGCCTCTGCCTCCCAAGTGCTGGGATTAAAGGCGTGTGCCACCATGCCCGGCGACATGATAGTTTTAAGAAAACAGAAGTGGGGCTGGAGAGATGGCTCAGTGGTTAAGAGCCAGAGGTCCTGAGTTCAATTCCCAGAAACTATATGGTGGCTCACAACCATCTATATTGTGATCTGATGCTCTCCTTTGGCCTGCAGGGCACATGCAGATAAAGCACTCATATACATATGTAGGGAGTTAGGATAATTAAATTAGATTTAGAAAATATATAGGGGTTTCTGATACAGTCTCTTAATTCGGGGCATGAAGATCAACTTGGCTGTGACCAATTATCTTATCAGCTTGTGGACTAAAAACAGGAAACAAACAGGAGACTTAATGGACTGAAAAACAAGGGTGAAGTCATGAAAAAAAGGAAAGACTTAATGGACTGAAAAACTAGGTTGAAGTCAGGAGAACAGGAAAGACTTAATGGACTAAGAAACAAAGTATCTGGCCTGACATTGTTTTCAGCTGCTAAGTGGGCAGAGCCCAAATTAAGCTGAAACAGAGTTCCTCCTATTTAAGGACAGTGCATGGAGCCCCAACAAAAGAAGACGCCCTGATGCTAGAGAGCTCAGAGAGTCCTGCTGAAAAAAGTGCTGACCATCATTTGATGGCCAGATCTCCCTGAGGCAGAAAGAAGCTGGTGAGCAAAAAGAGCCTGAGCAAGACAGCAAAAGGCCAAGGACTAAACCCTGTGGCTCAGCTTTTGCCTAGAGGGGTTTGATCTGTCCGAACAGTGGCCTAAACGAAACTGTGGCCAGCTTTAAAGACTGAGGCAGAGCGACAGAGTTGCTGATGAGAAGGGGCTGGGGTCTCCCAGAGAGAAGAAAGCATCAAGCCTTATTTAAGGTAAGACTGTGATAGCCAACTTACCCTGACAAATCTACATCTGAGAGATCCAGAAAAAGGATTGCTAAGTGCATTAAAGAATCTACCACATAGACTGTTCCTGACGACTGAGGACCTGCCCCAGAGGCTGTATCCTTCTAAAAGGTTAGGAAAATAATTATCAATAGGTTAGTGGTTAGGTTAAAGGGGTGGTAGGAATTTGTAGGGTTAATAGTTAAAAAATTGTTGGTATTTGTTATAAGTGAATACTGTTAGTTAATAAATACATAATAATAATAATTAAAAAGTTCGGTTACATACATAAAATAAATCTTTAAAAAAGAGACACACTATTTATCTGGGCATGGCAGAGGCAGGCAGATCTCTTGTGAATTTGAGCCGGGCCTGGTCTACAAAGTGAGTCCAGGAAGGTCAGGGCTGTTACACAGAGAAACCCTGTTTCAAAAAACAAAACAAACAAACAGAAATGGAAGTGATAAGAAAACACAATGAAAAGAGAAAGACAACACATATGGTATTTAGGACAAACTGAGAAACTGATCATAAAACGGCCAGTCTGTGGCTGAACAATGAGAGGGAGAAAATGTTACATAAATAACACAAACATCGAAGCCATCCTCCAATGAGAAGGGCTTCTTCCGTGATAGGAATGAATGGAGTCATCAGGATTTGGAAGCTATCACAGAGGTCACACAAATAAAAGAGCTTAATTAGGCACCCCAAATTTTTCCAGTGGACCCCAGTATGACCAGCTTTTTGGAATCACATACCAGGCACAGCATACTGAAAGAAATCAGTCCCTCTTGGTCCCTGCAAATCCTTACCATACTGCAGAAATTGACTGGCTTCACGGTGCTGCCTGAGCCCCTGTGAAATCTGAGCACATTCTGAAGTGGACGCTCTTCTGATGGCTGAAGTGGACACTTGGAAGTCCCAGAGTTTCTCTTCAGAAAGGACTGAACAAATTGTTAAGATGTGAGAGGCCTACACACAGGCTCTTCTCATGGAGTTGAGAGACAGCAATGGTTGCCCAGAAACAAGGATAACTTTAAAACAAGAAGTTTTAAAGTTAACTTTATGAAAAAAAAAAATCCAAGTTTTGTTAAGAACCTTAAAAATATTTTATAAATGACTGCAAGCAATTACTTTGGTTAATAAAGGTAGCTTAAAAAACTTTTACATATATTTTGTTTTAGTTTAGTTTTTTGTTTTGGTTTCTCTGTGTAACAGCCCTGGCTGTCCTGGACTTGGTTTGTAGATCAGGCTGGCCTCGAACTCACAGGGATCCATCCACCTGCCTCTGCCTCCCGAGCGCTGGGATTAAAGGCGTGCACCACCATGGCCCAGCTATACCTATATTTTATTATCATAACTTTTCTTTTCTTGAACTAAGAAAAATCTAAAGAGCCAACATGGCATACACTTCCAAATGTTACATATAGGGAACTGCTTCAAATATTCTTGAGGGTTAATAGCATAGCAAGAAGACATAGTCACAACCAGATATTAAATAGAAAACAATCACTTGCTTACTTCTTCGGAAGCATATCCTTCTTGTGCTTGGGGGAGAAAAGAGGGCGAAAGCGTTTGTAGTATTTTTAAAATTGCTTACTGTAGTGTGGATCACCTTCTGGAATGAAATGGTTTGACCATTATCATGGGCGTAGTTCCACAAACAGAATAGGCCTTTGAAACTTTATTGTGATGAACTTGTCCATGGCATATGTGGTCATCTATTCCCTTCCTTTAGCATAAAGATATGTCTGATGCAGGCAGGGTGAGAACGCCCTTCAGGAATACATTTAAACATAAGGCCTAAGCCTCAGTGGGGAAGATGTGTGCAGGTGTTGCTAATAGCACTTCCTTACTTTGAGTCAGAGCGCGTAACTACAGTCAGCAAGACTCTGGCGAGACATGGGAAGGCTTTCTCACCACAGAGCACACTGCCTTCCACCAGGCTGAGCCAAGTTGCCAAAAATGACAATCAGGAATCCAGTTAGAAATCTTAATCATTTAAATAAATAATACATTGCTTTTTGTTTTCTATATTAGAGAAGTATTTGCCATGACACCTTGAAACCGTGTGATTCTGTAGAATTAATTAAATTATTTACTAGTATTTATATTATATTTAATTGGTTGGCAGTGTTAATCCTTAACCCGCCATTATAAATGAGCACACAGAGACCTGATGGATTTTAACAAGCCTTGGCCTGAATTGAGCAAACTTGGCCTATCTAAGCTAGTTCTTAATTCTGTTCCCCAAATATGACCCCATGTGTACATACGTCCCCTTGGACTGCTATTCTCCTCTACAGTGGACATAAATTTATTAATTGATTGAAACACTTGTTTTTCTGTGTAGTTCTGGCTGTTTATATTAGGTTGGGCTCAAACTCAAAAGGAACCTATCTGTTTCTGCCTTTGTCTCCCACATTTTGGGATCAAAGATATGCATTTACATATTCTTTTTCATTTTCTCCTTTCTTTGGAGATTTAATTTCTATGTAGATATATCTATCCTTATTGAGACAGGGTTTCTCTTTGTAGCTTGGGCTGTCTTGGTTTGTTCTGTAGAGCTCTGTAGATTAGACTGGCCTCGAACACACAAGGAACATGTTTTTTTCCTTGTCTCCCAAGTTTTGGGATCAAAGTAAGATTTTTTTTTTTTTTTTTGGTTTTTCAAGACAGGGTTTCTCTGTGTAACAGCCCTGGCTGTCCTGGACTCGCTTTGTAGACCAGGCTGGCCTCAAACTCACAGAGATCCGCCTGCCTCTGCCTCCCGAGTGCTGGGATTGAAGGTGTGCGCCACCATGCCCGACTCAAAGTATGAATTTAATTCAATGAATTACCTTTATTAAACTGAAAGACCCCAGCTTATGCCTCTCTGTAAAATGTCATTGTATTGTTGCCTAAGATAAGCTTATGCCTCTCTGTAAAATGTCATTGTATTGTTGCCTAAGATAAGGGACCTTCCACACTGGGCGAGGCCGGCAAAAACAGGATATCTATGGTTAAACATCTGCCAACTGACTCACCGGCCCCAGGAACTGGGGAAACAAAAAAAAAAAAAAAAAAATGTGCTATAGCCTTGTGGAATGCCGAGTTTGTCCTTAACCTGAGCCCATGGCCTCATTTAAAGCAACCAATGAGAACCCTGTAACCATGCATCTGCTTCTGTAAGCCCGCTTCTTGCCACCCCAACCCTATATAATCAACCCTCACCCTAGCCCAGCGCGCTCAGTCACCCGAAGGCTGTAGCGTCCGCAGGCGCCTGTGTAAACAATAAAGTTGCCTCTTGCACTTGCATCCGGTGGTCTCGGTCTCTGTCCTTGGACGCTGGGCCCCAGGGGCGGTGTCCCCGTTTCAGGGGTCTTTCAAAACAATAATACTAATTAAACTATTTTGTATTAGTCTGAGTTCCAGTTCTCCTGTGGGAGCCCCATTCTTAAGGAGATTGGTTTAGAATAGCATGATATGCTATTTTATGTTAGCTTTTGTTAAGTGTTGGCAGTGGGAGGCATGCAGCTTGAATGATCCTCCCCTAGCCTAGCTCTGGTTCCTTACATTGACTAATAGGATCTCTCTCTCTCTCTCTCTTTCTCTCTTTCTCTCTCTCTCTCTCTCTCTCTCTCTCTCATGCTTTTTGAGACAGAATTTCTCTGTGTAGCCCTGGCTGTCCTGGACTTACTCTGTAGACCAGGCTGGCCTTGAACTCACAGAGATCCTACTGCCCCTGCCTCCTAAATGCTGGGATTAAAGGTGTGCACCACCTCACCCAGCAATTAACATATCTCTTTTAGGGGCAAAATGCCTCTTGAAACCAGAATCTAATTGAGCTGCATTTTATTGGTGGTCTGATACCAGACAGCCCTGAGAAGCACCTTGTAGCCAGGGAACTCCTTTTATAAATTTAAGATAATGTGTATTATCCATTATCAATAAGGACATTATTATTACTGAGCAAAAACTTAACATCAAGGAAAAGAATGTGTCATTTTGAAATCTAAACTGTCCTTAGCAAGCAGTCTTATCATATCAGCAGGGTTCCCACCCTGCCTTCATTGTTTAGACCAGTCTGGTCTAGAATTCAGAGATCTCCCTGTTTCTGGCCCAGTGTGATGGGATTAAGGGCATGTGCCTTTACCATCCTGTTCAAACAATTCACTTAAATCCCAGATAATAGTAACTGTAACCCAGAGAGCAACTCTGAACTGCGGTAACAATTCTAAATCTATCCAAAATCCTTAAAAATCCCCTATGTCTTAGCATAGCCAAACCAGAAAAATATCCTTTCTACCTCCCAATATAGGGGAAAACCAAAAGACATCTGAACAAAAATCAAGCAAAGAAACAAGAACATTTTAAAAGTCTTGGTCTAGTTGTCCCATCTATGTTGCAATTTTGTTCTGTTCATTATTCCCTGGAATCTAGTTGAGCTGCATTTCATTGGTGGTCCGATGCCAGACAGCCCTGACAAGCACCTTGTAGCCTGCAAACTCTGAGCTCCAGCTGCCATTAATTTTATCTTATCTATCGGGAAGAGCCTCCCTCCTTCCCCCCTTATCATTGTCCATAACTTAGTATTCCATCTGTAAACTCTCTCCTTTTCTAAGCTTATCCTAATCCAATCTTTCTCAAAAAGCATACACAGAATCACAATTGTCAGTGTAAAAATCATTTGTATGCTAAGGGAAACAAATTCAATTGGAATCCAAACATAGAGACATGAATTCCTCCATTTGCAATCTAGGCGGTTAATTCTGCTCCCAAGCTCTGTCTAGAAGACTGCTGGTTTTTTAGTACAAAAGGACAGCCTTAGTTCTTCACCTTTGCTGCAAGGCAGTAGGCTTTTGTTAAGGGAGCTGCACCTTTGAAATGTATTCAGGTTTGGTTCCCTGATCTTTGGCTATGAAACCACCTTTCACCTTGGCCTTCTCAGGCTCTAAGCGTGGATTCTAATTACCGTAAATTGGGTGCCATTTGCAGAAAAAATGGCTAATTAAGTTATTTACTGGTATTTATATATTTAATTGGTTGGTGGTGTTAATCCTTAACCCATTGTAAGAGAGCACACACAGACAACACATGGATTTTAACAAGCTTTGGCCTGAATTGTGCAATCTTAGCCCATCTAAACTAGCTCTTTTAAAAATGATTTGCATGAGCCTGGCGAGGTGGTGCATGCCTTTAATCCCAGCACTTGGAAGGCAGAGGCAGGTGGATCTCTGTGAGTTCAAGGCCAGCCTGATCTACAAAGCAAGTCCAGGACAGCCAGAGCTGTTACATAGAGAAACCCTGTCTCCAAAAACCAAAAAAAAAAAAAAAAGAAAGATTTGCATGCAAAGTTTTAAGGAAAACAGTGATTTCTCTTGCCTTTGGCTTAATAGCTGTTTGCAACTAGTACCAAATACTTGATTACAGATAAACTTACGGAACGTCAACTCTGTAAATCTCTACAACCAATGAATGTGGGGTGGGGGAAGTAAAATTGTAAAAGATTCCACAGTCATTGAGAGAGAAAATATTTGGGGCTGGGAGACGCCTCAGTGGGTTAAAGGGTTGTGCAAGCACGAGGACCTGACTCAGATACACAGCCCCAAGCCAACAAGCAAACAAGCAAAACAAAAAAAAAAAAAAAAAGAAAGAAAGCAAAGCTACAGAGTTAGCACACGCACCTGTCACTCCAGTGCCCTTCTGGGGAGACAGACGAATCCCCAGCAAGCTCACAGGCCAGCTAGACTGACATGGAGCACAAAAACAACAAAGAAACCGCATCTCAAGGTGGAAGACAAGAACCAACATCTTCAGTTATCCTCTGACCTACATATATACACATGGCATGTAATAAGCTGCCTGTTCCCCTAACAACTGGATATCAATTAAAAAGAAGGGGAAGCCAGGCGTGGTGGCGCACACCTTTAATCCCAGCACTCGGGAGGAAGAGGCAGGTGGATCTCTGTGAGTTTGAGGCCAGCCTGGTCTACAAAGTGAGTCCAGGACAGCCAGGGCTACACAGAGAAACCCTGTCTCGGAAAACCAAAAAAAAAAAAAAAAAAAAAAAAAGAAGGGGGAAAATGCCTTAGGAATGTTCCTAAGAAAGAAAAGGTGACAGACATTGCAATATCCAATCACTGAAAGAATATATCCTGGGAGAGAGGTGCATAACCAGGTCTAGGAAGCTCAAAGGAAACCTAACAGACCTGACCAACAAGGATGCTGTGTCACCTACAGTGAAACTGGCAAAACTCCAAGACAAAGAGAATTTAAATAGTTCCAGCACAGTGTAATGATGCTGTATATCAAAGAGGAGGAACACCCAAGATTTTCAGCTGTTACCATGGACACAGACATTACAGTGCTTTTGAAGCTAGACAGGAATATAGCAACCAATTTTAGATGTGGTATTCCTAATAACAGAAGTGCAAAAATTCTCAACAAAGCCAGAAAAACAACACATAAAAAGATCATAAATGGCCAGGTACGGTGGTGCACGCCTTTAATCCCAGTACTTGGGAGGCAGATGCAGCTGGATCTCTGTTTGAGGCTAGCCTGGTCTGCAGAGCAAATTCCACAACAGCCAAGCTACACAGAAAAACCCTATCTCAAAAAAACAAACAAACAAAAAACAAAACAAAAAGAGAAGATTATAAAAAGGATCATGTGTGATTCATCCCAGTGATCTCCCTGTAGCAGGCCCTGAGACAACAGCACATTTGACTGATGGAAGGACCATTCAGGCTATAAAACAAAGCACACAGAAACCAACACCAGCCAAAACTACAACAAAGGCTTAGTCCATCAAAGTCCATAGTTCTGGGAAAGTCTCTAAATGTACTAACCTTGCCTTTTGGTTTCTGTAGTTCTGCTTCTGGACAACTGTTCTTGGAAAAGCTCAATGCTACACAGGGATCTCAAACACCCAGGATAGTTGCCAGGCCAGCTGATCAAGACTTTCTGTTGGCTTAAACCGTGTCCGAGCAGTCTTCTCTGGTGAATACCCACAACACTACATGCACCATACGTAAATTCACAAGCTTAAATCACCACATTTACACAGTGAACATAAACAGCCTATGAATGCCACAAAAGATGCATATGCACAAAGGGCAGTTTAAAATACAATGTCCCAGCCGGGTGTGGTGGCGCACCTTTAATCCCAGCATTCGGGAGGCAGAGGCAGGCGGATCACTGTGAGTTCGAGGCCAGCCTGGTCTACAGAGTGAGTCCAGGACAGCCAGGGTTACACAGAGAAACCCTGTCTCGAAAAACAAAACAAAGGAAAACAAAACAAAGAAGAACCCCCCCCCAAAACCAAAACAAAACAAAATAAAAAACAATGTCCCATCTTCACATAAATCCTCAATGTATCAGCTATGAGTTTTCCCCAAAATAATGGTTGTAAATAACAAACTCATAGAGTACAGCAGAAGGGACAGAGAAAGCAGAGCTTTCCTCTACAGCCTGGAACATGACAAAGACGTGCTCTTTCAGCACTGTTTGCCAATACAGCATCGAGGTCTTCAAACATGTGTATCTGATAAAGAGACAAAAGCCCCCAGGAGTAGAAGCAGGGAGCTGGAGAGATGTCTCATTGGTTAAGTGTGCTTGTTGATGCCCAGCACCCATGTGGTGGCTCACGTTATAACTCCAGTTTCAGGGTATCTTGTAGAAATAATTAAATTACGTTGCATGCCATTTATAGAAATAATTAATTAAATTGTTTACTTGTATTTATATTATATTTAATTGGTTGGCAGTGTTAATCCTTAACTTGCCACTATAAATGAGCACACAGAGAACTCTGATGGATTTTAACAGCCTTGGCCTGGATTGTGCAGTCTTAGCCCATCTAAACTAGCTCTTAATTGTATTCCTCAAATATCTACATATGTCCCCTGGGTTGTTATTCTCCACACTCTGCCAGTGTTCCTAGCCACGTGGAATGAGTTTCTTTTTTCTAACGCATGGCATGTGTCCTCCTTCCTGCTCTTTGCTTCTTCTCTTAGAGGCTTCTTCTACCCATGAAACTCTCTGCTCCAAAAGTCTGAGCACCTTAGTCTCACCTACCTCTGTCTTTGCCTATCTCAGGCCTCAGCATTTATTTAACCAATCAGAGACAATGCTTAACTACAAAGGTAGCATAGCTTCACTTGGTTCACAGCAAGCAGGCTTAATCAACATTTATAATGCCTCCTCAAATACCAGGCATGTGTGTGGTGCACAGACACACATGAAGGCAAAACATACACATTAAAAAAAAAAATCCAAAAAATAAATTTTAAGTAGAAAGGAAGGAGAACACAAAAAGTGTCCTTATACAGAGAGTGAATGATGCTATGCAGAAAAAAAATTAGGGTCTCAAAACCTCTGTGTGTGTGTGTGTGTGTGTGTGTGTGTGTGTGTGTGTGTGTGTGT
>CAJQZJ010034167.1:5137881-5152260 GCA_907164525.1 Lophiomys imhausi
TGTGTGTGTGTGTGTGTGTGTGTGTCTGTGTGTGTAGCGAGGTGGATGACACCAAAATAACTAAGGTTACAAAATACAAACATAAAACACGAAAAGCCACACCTCCTATGTTCCTGAAAAACAAACCCATGGAGAAATTTGCAACTCAACTGCATTCAAGGTGGCCCCTGAAAACTTAAAACCTTTTTCCTTAGCTGAAGTGGAGATGCGCGCCATTTACTCTCACACTTCACAGTCAGAGGCAGGAGCATCTCTATGAGTTTGAAGAAAAGGGGAAAAAACTCCACTTTTAAAAATGGTTCGCCAGACGTGGTGGCACACGCCTTTAATCTCAGCACTCAGGAGGCAGAGGCAGAGCCAAGCAGATCTCTGTGAGTTCAAGGCCAGCCTGGTCTACAAAGTGAGTTCAGAATAGCCAGAGATACATAGAGAAACCCTGTCTCCAAAAAACAAAAACAAAGCAAACGGAAAAAAAAGGTTCAGTAATTTTATTGTTTATTTATTTGTATTTATCTTTTGCCATTCTGGGGATTGAATGCAGGATCTTGGACATATTAAAACTCTGTTTACCACTGGGCTACAACCCTGACCTATTTTAAAAAATTCAGTAACCAAGAAGTAAAAAATAGTACATTGACATACAAAAAATGCTGAGAAAAAAAGCTAACGATGACACAATCCCTCAAAACAATGGGAAGATCTCAGGATCCAGAACACTATGATAAGAGAAATGCCTATGATGCTGAAGCCAGATTGGGCCACATAAATTTAAGGCCATCCCAGGATACAGTGAAATCTTGTCTCACAAAATCAAGAAGAACAAAAATCCTCAAAATATTGCATTCTAAGTTTGTGATTAGAAGAATCAATATTGTTCAAAAGCCATAATACTTAAAAAGTTACAGCCTGGAGAGATGGCTCAGCAGTTAAGAGCACTGGTTGCTCTTCCAAAGGAGCTGGGTTCAAATCCCAGCAACCACATGGTAGTTCACAAGCTGTCTAATTGCCGGGTGTGGTGGTGCACACCTTTAATCTCAGCATTTGGGAGGCAGAGGCAGATGGATCTCTGTGAGTTCAAGGCCAACCTGGCCTACAAAGTGAGTCCAGAACAGCCAAGGATACACAGAGAAACCCTGTCTGGAATAAACAAAAACAACAACCAAAAAAACCCAAAACAAAACAAACAAATAAAAAAAAACCCAAACGTTACAGATTCAACAAAATCATCATTTTAATTCCAATGATATTCTTCAGAGAACAGAAAAGGAAGTTCTAAAAAATATCTTAATGTCTCAAGCAAAAGTACCAAAGACTCCAATTGTGAAAACAGCCTTGATCTAAACAAACTTAAAGTCCTTGCAATATCAGCCTTCAAAGCTTTCTACAGAGATAGGAACCAAAAGAACATGGTCCTGGTATAAAGAGGGACATAAAAATACATGGAACACAGTGGACAATCTAAATACGCTATGGGGGAACCACCTTAGAAGGGAACGTCACCCCCTCCTCTCTACTTCCGGCTGCAGTGGGATGAACAATTTTGCAACATCACATGCTGCCACAATGTTCTTCCTCACCACAGGCCAATCTCCTCCTTATCTTTCCTCTACCCTAGTGGGAAGGTGGAGCTGTGCAGTTTCTGCAGGTCCAAGATCTATTCCAGAACAACAAGACTCATGGGAAAAGCTTTCCGTGTTTCTTTTTGTTTGTTTTGTCGAGACAGGGTTTGTCTGTGTAACAGCCCTGGCTGTCCTAGAACTTGCTCTGTAGAACCAGGCTGGCCTCAAACTCACAGTTCCTCTTGCCTCTGCCTCCCAAGTGCTGGGATTAAAGGCCTGGGCTGGCTGGCTATCAAGCACATGATCCTTTCCAAGAAATCCTGGGCAGATAAACTAGACTGTCCTCTTTAGAAAAAAACAAAACACAAGACACAAAAAGGGCAGTCAGAAGAAGTTCAGAGGGTCCACCAAGCAATCAAATCCCAGTGGCCATCACTGGTGTGTCTCTTGCTGATGTCATAGTCAGGAGGAATCAGAGACTGCAAGTAAGGAGAGCTCAGCAATAGCACACTATCAGGGCTGCCAGGGAGGCAAAAAGGTCAGACTAGTGGCCAAGAAGACAGCAATGGCTGAGCTAAGGCCCCCCCGCCCCAAACAGCACCTAAGCAAAACAGCACAAGCCTGTGATGGTCTTTGTCCCCCTTCCTTGTTGGTGGAAAACACTAAATAGGTCAACAAATGAACTAAAAACAAAGCCTCAAGTGAAAGTAAACCTTTACTCCTTTTCAAATATTCGTCTCTGCCAGGCGTGGTGGCGCACGCTTTTAATCCCAGCACTTGGGAGGCAGAGGCAGGCCGATTTCTGTGAGTTCGAGCCTGGTCTACAAAGTGAGTCCAGGACAGCCAGGGCTGTTACACAGAGAAACCCTGTCTCGAAAAACCAAAAAATTAAAAATAAAAAATAAATGTCTCCAGTATTGTGCCCAAGCTATGGACTGCTAATCATCCGCCAACAGAATTTCAACAGGTCTCATGAACTCATACCGAGAAGGGAAATTCTCATATGTAAGTCATGCTAAGAAACAGGGACATCCACCAAGTACATAAAGATAGAGAATGGACGGTTCATTGTCACCATACAAGAAGTCAACTAAAAATGGATCCAATGTTAAATATGAGACTTAAAGCCCACAAAGCTCCTAGAATACACAGACAACATTTTGAGGCAATGATATAGACATAGACAGTGTTTTAATTAACATGTGTGAAAAGCAGGAACAGAGGCAAAAATCACAGCACATGGGATGACACAAATCTCAAAATCACCAACAGAAAAGCAAGCAATCAACAGAAGAACTCAACTTGCAGAATGGAAATATGGTTCAACTACTCAATTTCCATAACATATCAGACACTGAACGCCAGCAGCAGGAAGGGCCTCCATGTTTGCAGGAGTGGGTGTTTACGCTATATTTTCCCAGAAAAGTGAAAGATATAAGTGAAATATGCACATACACACACACACACACACACACACACACACACACACACACACACACACTCAGGCCTGTATGTTATCCAAGCTCCAAGATAAAGATGACAACAAAGAAGTAGAGATGAAAACAGTATTTGCTCTCAAGTGTGGAAAAACACGTGAGGATGGAGGAATGAGTGGTATTTACTGGGATGTGTATGAAAGTAATGAGTAACTTATGTTCTACAGGACAGCAATATACATGTATGACTGAAAGCCATTAAACCCTTCATAATATTTATCAGAGAATTTTTAAATATTCACAATAGGAAGAAACACTGTGTGAGCTGACAAAACTCACCTCTTACCTTCAGCTGGTCATTATAAATGATGTAAGTGCACTGCAAAAACACTGTTCTAACACACATGTATGATGCTACCATGTGTGTACTAACATGCATATTATAGAATTAGTATTAAGTTAGCAACGATTCCTCCCTTGTCAACTAAAAAAGAAAGTAAATGTTGCTGAGAGTTAGTTAGACTCACCCAGGAACACCAGGTTGCTGTAGGTCTCCAGCATCACGTCCCTGTACAGGGTCCTCTGAGCACCATTCAGGTCCTGCCACTCCTCCCAGGTGAAGTCCACGGCTACATCCTCAAACGACACCAGTTCCTGTAAGGACACATTTCTCTTCAGCCCAAGTCATCAGCTTTTAGAACAGAAAGTGGGGTACATTCTATTCTGTGTACGCGTCTTCCCAGGGTCTTATAGCAGGTGACATTTGATTTGCCTCGTCGGAAAAAGAAGAATCAGTACCCGAATCTGTTAATGTGGGGATCCCAGAGAACACGGCCAGAGTTTTCCAAAGGATCGCAGGACGGACAGTTGGCCCCGCGCTTGGGCTAATGAAATCTCCAGGTCCACTGGCATCTTCCACTTCCTGGAAGGAGTTGGCTCTCCCACGGAGGACCTCAGTTTTAACAGCATTTATTGAATACAGAGAACCCCAAAGCTCTGGAAACAAAGGCAGCTGGGCACGTGCATGCCTTCCTAGATCTCAAAAGAGCACGTAACCACTTCCGTGACCTAAACTCTCCTCCTGGGATGTGGAAAAGGGTGGAAAAAAACACAGGGCTGTTTTCACAGACAACGCCTGGGTACCCGCTTCCAGCGGCTGTTCGACAGCTTGAATTGTAACAGACTCACACCACTCACTACTGCTGGGATGGATCCAAAGGAACAGTAATCTGAATGTCAAAAACCGGCTTCAATGATGAGGATTAGATCCCAGGTGGAGACTTCAGGCCACGGAAGCGGCTGCGTGCTCTTTTGCTCTTTTGAGACCTAGGAAGGCTTGCACGTGCCCAGCTGCCTTTGTTTCCAGAGCTTTGGGCTTCTCTGTATTCGATAAATGCTGTTAAAACTGAGGTCCTGGGTGCATGGGTGAGACCGTCCTCAGCTACATAAGGTGGGACACAAAACCTGTCTCAGAAAATAAAAACCAGAACTTTAAACTGGGTGTGGTGGCACACGCCTTTAATCCCAGCCCTGGTACTGGCAGAGGCGGGGAGACTTCTGTGGAGCTTAGTCTCTATAATGAGTACTAGACTAATCTGGGCTACATAAGCCCCAGATGCCAACAACAAAAAAAAAAAGTAAAAGGCTTCACATCCATGTTCACTGTTCAGTTCAATCGCAACACAAGACACAGAAAATGGAAGTGCTTCTTAGATGGAGGTACAGATAGGGTTCGTGCCCCCAAATTAATGGAGTTCCAGGTTCCTGGGAGACGGAATAGCACCTGACCTCCCGGGGGCAGATAGGAGATCGTCTCGGCACCAGGCTGAATACCCCAAACCCCAGATATGGAGTCTCAGGAATAGGTTGGCTGGAGCTCCCGGGGACAGAGATGAGGGGCCAGGGGGCAGAGACAACAGAGAACCAAGGGACAGTGTCCAGATACGGGATTGTCGCTTCCCTTCCTGCCCAGCACAACACATGCTCCAGGTCAGGGCTGCGGAGAGCGCTGTCCTCGCTCAAGGACCAGGGACCGGACAGGACGCCCGGGCGCCCGGAGTCGGCCCAGCCCCCACCCCACAGCCGGGGGACGGAGGGCTAGGGCTTGGGAACGTGCCGCAGACTCACCATTTCAGGATTCCGGGACACCCAGAGTCCTCACTGTGGTTCTCAAGGGGGAAATGTGTTACGCGGCAACACCCAGAACTTCCCAGGACTTCTTGGCGAGCGCGGAACACCTGGACAGGAGCCAAGATGGAGAACAAGCCGCACAGGTGGTGTTCAGGGACAAGGACTTTACAAGATTGAAAGCCCGCCCCTGATGTCTGTCGGTGTGTCTGATTGGACTGTCGTCACTCCAAGGCCTCAGAGACAGGGCTTCCGGTCTCACCTTCTTAGATCGGTGACAGTATCACCAACCATTGGTCAATTTTAAAAGATTGACAAGTGCTTCACTGCAGGTATTTTAGGGCAGGGCCCCTGTGGAAACCAGCCCCAATCTCAACATTTGCATGGGACCTAGGTTCCATAATCTAATATATATTTATAAATAAAAATAGTATCATGACTTTTTTTTTTTTTTCTGAAATAGGGTCTCTCTATGGAGCCCTGGCTGTTCAGGAACTTGCTCCGTAGGCTAGGCTGGCCCTGAACTCTCAGAGATACACCTGCCTCTGCCTTCCTCGTGAGGTGGAAGAGAAAGATCACCGGCCCAATCATCAGGGCCAAATTAATTAAAGCAAGCTTTTTAAAATTCGTGCACACGGGTTGTCTAAAGGCAGATTTCAAGAGATCAGTTTCATACATGGGGAAGATTAGGGATTTTATAGTTCAGAAGTAGGGAATTTACAAATGGGGGATTTGGCACCCAAATGTTACAGAAGCAGAATATAAACATAATGAATTGGTCATAATAACCTTTTGAAACAAAAGCATGGTTGCCCTTTCCTGGGACAGGCAGTACAGAACCATTTGTAGTTAAGGTTACAGGTAAGGCATAGCCCAGTCTTTGAGAAACAGAGATTTAATCATACACAGAAATGAATCTAGTTTGTCTTTACTATGTTTTTCAAGCCCAAGATGGTGGCAGGCTGGTTGACATTGTCTTTGTAAAAATCATCTTTATGAGGCATAAAAATAAAGGTTGATGTAGTATGAAATAAACGTACTTTGATGTTTAAGCATATACAACATTTTTAGTGCTATAAAGGATCAAGTGTTAAGTGTTTTATGTCTTAATAATTCTTGATAGACTATAAGTGAACACCTTTAATTTTTTCTAATAATAAATGATGTGAAATTTCCCCCAGTTACATAAACTCCATTATCAAGTGAGCTAACATAATATTAAAGAGAGAGAGAGAGAGAGAATATTTTCTGCCAGGCTGGTTACATTTCTGCACTTGCTGGTTTAACTCCACAGTTTTGAGGTGGAATGTGTCTACATCTGAAACAAACATATGAATAAGACAAATGGAATTTAAGTAAGGAATGAAGCAGGGCGTGTTTAGCTAGTGCCAGGTGCCATGCATAAGAATTCTCTTTTTATAATCTCTTGCTTTCTGTTTTCCTTTGGAAGGGTGGACACAAGCAACTCCATCTTTCTGGTCTCATCATGAAGCCTATGCTGACCTCAAACTTACAATCCTCCTGTTGTCACAGGTGCTGGGACTGCAGGCAAGTGTTACCGTGCCATTATGACTCTATTTCAGTTCTGACAACTCCCCTTTGTCTCCGAGAAATAGTCTCTGAAGACACTGCTGATTCACCATTATGGCTTTGTTCTCCTCTGTCCCAGGATGCCAGGGACATCCAGAAATTAGTACCAGGAAATCCTTTAGGCTCCGTTTAAGCATCTGAGATAAAGAAGTGGCTCTTAAAGCACACTGGAGGGTACTCTGGTTGTGCTGCTCTTAAACATGTTTGTGTTTGGTGCTGGAGAGATGGCTCAGCGGTTAAGAGCACTGCCTGCTCTTCCATAGGTCCTGAGTTCAATTCCCAGCAACCACATGGTGGCTCACAACCATCTACAATGTGATCTGATTCCCTCTTCTGGCTGCAGGTATACATGCAGAACAGCACTCATATATATATAATAAGTAAATAAATCTTTAAAAAAATGTTTGTGTTTGTCAGAGCAGGTCTTCTACAGAATGCTAGCAGTTTATTGAAAGGCTTTCCAAAACCACAACAAACAAGAGTAAAGGTATTTTGAAAATTAAGTGATTATGTGCAGATATATATTATTCAATACCTAACAATCTTTAGAAGGTTTACATAGCTCTGAAGCTCTATATACAACCAGTAACAATTAAATTAGCATGACACAGAAGAACTAGAGCCATTCCCAAAGCAAAATGTATAAACTTTAGTTTGGTGGATTTCATCTAGTCAAAACTTTAAATCTCTCACAAAATTGAGAGCGATATTTGTTATTATACACAGGTTATGTATAGTGTGTTACTCAGTCCTCAGTAGTTCCCATCTGAAGCTGAAGGTGTGGAGGATCCCTGGAGAGCTGCTGGTCTTCAGTCTACACTGGAATGCCCAAGAAGAGATGGAGGAATTCCGAAACAACAGGGTGGGCGAACTTGCTGGTGAAAATAAGGCAAAAAACAGTTTCCCTCTTCCATGTCCTTTTGTATAAGCTGCCACCAGAAGATGCTGGCCATATTTAGGGTGGATCTTCACGACTGAAATAATGTAATCAAGAAAACCCCTCAGAGGAGCGCTGAGCAGCTTAGTTGATTCTACATTCAGTCAAGGTGATAACCAAGATCAGCTATAATACAGAGCTTGGTAGTTCACCCCTGTAATCTTATGACTGGTTAGGTGGAGGCAGGAATATAGGAAGTTAAAGATCATCACCATCTATATAGGAATGTCAAGGCCAGCCTGGGCTACATGACACCCTGTCTTAAAAATACAGTACAAAACTCCTCTAGCTGAGGAAGGAAGCAATGGCCCCTGATGCTTGCATTCGTGGGAGGAGGTAACAGAAGCTTCTTTCTGAGGAGTTAAAACATGAATGGGTGGAGAGTAGGGCTGGTATGCAAAGCATGACATCGGCCCTGAAGTCACTGCTGCTTAGATGGCTCCCCCTGGAGCTGTGATTGCATTGGTGTCTCTAGTCCATCTGGCATGGCTGCTGCCATCTGCTTAGAGTTGGACCACTACTCCTAGATGGCAAGCCACATCACAAGAAGCACCGAAGCCCGAGCTGTCTGCAAGCCCTGCAGGCCAGTACAGTCCTCAGAACCTTGGGACTGGAGTTCACAACTGTAAGGTGAGTTCCCATTGGTAGGCAAGGTGAGACTGTCCATCAAGACATGAGACAGGCCCAGGTTTGACTATGGCTCCAACTGCCTTCAAAGAAAGGTTCTGATCTTGGTGCATTTGCAGGGAGACCTTGGTGATGAAGTAAGGGGAAGGGCTGGTGAGGAATGCAAAGGTGTATGGGCTTGGAGTGACAAAGGACAGAGTCCTTGGTGGGATGCATGCCTCGACTGTTGACACACAGTTCAAGGGGATAAAGACTTCCTTTCCTCACAGAGAATCAAAAGTGGCTGCTTCCAGGAGTGGTGACGCACGCCTTTAATCCCAGCACTCGGGAGGAAGAGGCAGGTGGATCTCTGTGAGTTCAAGGCCAGCCTGGTCTACAAGCAAGTCCAGGACAGCCAGGGCTACACAGAGAAACCCTGTTTCGGGGGGAAAAAAAGAGTGGTTGTTTCTCACTCCATGACCCAAAGGACAATGATGGGCAGTTCTTGGTACCTCTGGCCCCTTCTTTGGCTTCTCACCTACTCCCTCCTGTGACGTCAACCTAGCTGTCACCAATAGGCTGACCCTCATTTCCACTTCTGTCTCGGACTATTGCTGTCCTATAGTTGTAAGCTCCTTTTATGATCCATTTTCAAGCCTTTGATTTCACTTCCCAGGGTGCCAGCTTTTTCCAGGTCCCCTTCCACTGTCCCCTCAGTGACATCAGCCCACCCTGGGATGGCCTTGCTTACTCTACCTTCCCACTTTTTCCCTGTATCCACTCCATCCTTCTGTGCTGACTCCATCCATGATTCAGCACAAACCACGGACCAATCCCATCTCATTCAGACCTTGTTTGGACCAAGCCACCAATTCAAGTTGTAGAAACTTCTACTATAATTTCTCATTATTCTGTGAAAGTCTGTTTTTTTTCCCAACCAAATATGAATCTCTGGACAAATAGATTAAAACCAACATGGGTTCCTACTGATGATTCCAAATATATAGGGTCTTGTAAGTTTTCCAGTTATGGTGGTGAACCACACTCCAGTAATCTGCTGTGGACTTACTGGAGAGTACTATCAGGATCCTTCGCTCTCACCCTCATGAGAAAGCATCTGTCAAGCAGAGTACACTTTGTGTACAGTTATTGAATCTGGTTTTTTGTATTCCTCAGTTCAGCACCTCTTAACACCTCTTCAGTGGTCATGCAGTACATAGGCAATAGGCCTATTTGTCTTTATTTTGAATCTACCACAATTCTCCCCAAATCCTAGTAATTAAAAAAAATGCTACAGCAATATTACAACTATCATACACATTTCAGTGGATTTTGGTGACTGTGGAATGTGTCCTTGCCCATACTTCCACAGAGAAATAGTTCGTCACTCTCTTAAGGACCTGCTCCTAAGAGTCCTGTCCCCATGTCCTGCTGTTAGAGATACAGGGTCTGACTTCCTTTAGGATTGCTGGGCTAGTTTGTAGAAATTAATTACCTTTACTTTATGACAGATGGGTGCAAGCTACATCCCTGCAGGATAGAGCAGCACAAAACAAGAGAACTGCTTTTTTTTTTTTGTATGTTTTTGGTTTTTTGAGACAGAGTTTTTCTGTCTGGTGCTAACTGTCCTGGAACTCACTCTGCAGACCAAGCTGGCCTTGAACTCACAGAGATCCTCCTGCCTCTGCCTTCCTTGTGCTGGGATTAAAGGCCTACAGCATTACAACCATAGAGCAAGAGAACTTCTAATTGTGCCATGCCACCAACCCTTTCTGAGCATGACATGAGACATTCTATTTCTTGTTAGCAGATCTTAAAGTTTCATTTATTTTGTTCAACTGTTTGTGTTTTTGCAATCTTCATTTAGACATTTATTAATACCCTCATTGAATTCCTCGAACATATTTATAATTCCTATTTTGAAGTCAGTGGTTTATAGTGCATCAGATAAGTTGTTTTCTCAGGTAATATTACATTGGAGATGCTAGTTTCTGGAAAATACATATTGGTTGTTCCTATTGTGTTTTTGTACGGGATCTAGCTCCTGGAGGTAGGTCATTGGTGACCTTTTTTTGGCATGGATATCTGGTCTTGCCTTTGTTAGAAGTGTGTTTATTTGTTTGCTATTACATGTCAGTCTGTGGACCAGTTGAATAATGTTTAGTTTTCAGTCTTGGGTCCACTCTATGGTTCCAGGTTGGGCTTCATATGGTCTTGGAGTCCAGTGGTGACTGTGGTGGCTAATAGTCAGGTGGGTTCCTACTGAGACCTCTGGTTTGGACTCCACATGGTCTCAGGTCCCACAGTAAGTGGGTGGTTCCAGAGTTTGTTTTTAATTGTTAATAGTTCCTTGGGTTTCCTGATTTTAAAAAATATTTATTTTTATTTTATGTGTATTAGTATTTTTCCTGCATGTATGTATGGATACTACCACATGCACACCTGGTGCACACAGAGGTCAGAAGAGGGTGTTGGATCCCCGGTACTGGAGTTAGGGGTGGTTGTCAGCTGACATGTGGATGCTGGGAACCAAACCCAGGTCCTCTGCAAGAGCAAAGAGTGCTCTTAACCACCGAGCCCTCTCTCCAGCCTCTTGATTGTTTTTAAGCTGTCAGTTTTGTCAACGAAATTTTTTATTATTATTATGTATTTATCTATTAACTTATTCACTTATAACAAATAACAATTTCTAACTGTTAACCCTATAAATTCCTACAACCCCTTTAACCTAACCACTAATCCTATTGATAATTATTTTCCTAACCTTTTAGAATGATACAGTCTCTGGGGCAGGCCCTCAGTCATCAGGAACACAGTCTTTGTTGTAGATTCTTTAACGCACTTAGCAGTCCCTTTTCTGGATCCCTCAGATGCAGGTTCATCAGGGTAAGTTGGCTATCACAGTCTCACCTTAAATAAGGCTTGATGCTTTCTTCTCTCTGGGAGACACCAGCCCCTTCGCATCAGCAACTCTGCCGCTCTGCCTCAGAGTCCTTAAAGCCAGGCACAGTTTCCTTTAGGCCACTGTTCAGACAGATCAAACCCCTCTAGGCAAAAGCTGAGCCACAGAGTTTAGTCCTTGGCCTTTTAGTGTCTTGCTCAGGCTTTCTTTGCTCACCAGCTTCTTTCTGCCTCAGGGAGATCTGGCCATCAAATGATGGCCAGCACTTTTTTCAGCAGGACTTTCGGAGCTCTCTAGCATCAGGGGCCTCTTGTTTTTTTTGTTTTTGTTTTTTTTTTTGATGGGGCTCCATGCACTGTCCTTAAATAGGAGGAACTCTGTTTCAGCTTAATTTGGGCTCTGCCCACTTAGCTGCTGAAAACAAGGCCAGGCCAGATACTTTGTTTCTAGTCCATTAAGTCTTCCCTGTTTTTCCTGACTTCAGCCTGCCTTGTTTTTCAGTCCATTAAGTCTCCTGTTTGTTTCCTGTTTTCACCTGACTTCATCCTTGTTTTTCCATAAGCTGATAAGCTAGTCACTCACAGCCAAGTTGATCTTCATGCCCCCAATTAAGAGACTGTATCAGATACCTCTATATATTTTCTAAATCTAATTTAATTATTCTAACTCCCTACACAGTTTCTTGAAATGTCTTTTCAAATGTCACACCGATTAGAAATGGTGACACTTAACCAATCTTCTGTTTCCACAGTCACACCAATAGTCTTAGAAACTTATGATATAGTAAAATATAATCTTGACATTTAGTAATAGCAATAACACATGAAGGACATCCATTTTTTTTCTGTTTAAGCTCTTCGAACATAACTTTACTCACATTGAAAAAAATCTGTAATTTGGTTTGACCTATACAATGTACCCCCATCTCTTTTCACCCATTTCTCAAGCCTCTCATCACATCACCCACATGTTTACCCAACTAGACTCTACAAGTTTGCCTTTATACACATACCCTTGGCTACTGTAATACTGCATAGGTGTCTGATTTTGAATGAAGGACCCTGAGTCTGAACAGTGCTGGTGAGAAAAAGGTTCTAACAGAGCTTGGAAATTGCTTCAGAAGGATTTCCTCACTCCCTTGAGAATTCAGAAAAGAAAATAAATACACTTTTCACTAATTCCATTGCACTACCATGTTCCATCATTAAATCGAGAAAAACTTTTCACTTCAATCTAAACAAAGTTAGAGCTCCTCTGCAGGGGTCTTATTGCTACATCCACATGTAGGCTATTTAATGCAATAAAAGTCTATGTAATTTGTAGTCAATTTCAGTCCATAATGTTTTGAGAAATCAGTAGAGGCTGGAAAGTGAACTTGGTCATTCATATATACATACATATACAAATGTATGAGCACATGCGCGCACGCGCACGCGCGCACACACACACACACACACACACACACACACACACACACACAGTCTTTACAGTTATTAGGAGATTGCAAGTACAAAGTCCTTTCTGATGGAGTCATCTTGAGATGTTAATGCTACACAGCCATCTCTTTAGCCCTCTTGCTGGTAAGGAACAATAGCTGATAATAAAAAGTGGCCAAGGTTTGTGAAAGCCAGGTTACAGGCCTTTATGTGTGGAGTCTCTGGCTATTGTAATGCTGTTCAAGCGGCCATCCTCTCATGAGGGTCTCTGCTTCCTAGTGCTGCTGGTGAGGAAGATGCGGTCAACCAAGTGATGCTGCTGAAGCTTTAGGCACTTTTACTACTGAAGGGTGACAGAGCATTTTCTTTAAATTTTATTTGTTTGTTTGTTTATATGTGTGAGTGTTCAAGGGGGCCAAAACAGGGAATCTCCAGGGACAGGTGTTACAGGCAGTTTTGAGCTTCCCATTCTGGGTGCGTGCAGGGTGCCAAACTTGGGTCCTCCGGAAGGGCAGTAAGTGCTCTTCACCATTCAGACACTTCTCCAGCTCCAAACCTTACCTTCTCACCATTGAGCCTGTAATGATTTCAGACAGAAAATGCGTGGTAGATTATGTAGTGAAATGGCACATGCAGCAGTTTAGGAGCTTCAATTCTTTTTAAGAAAAATGGAAATTAAACAGTGACTCTTCAGCTTGAAGGACATTTCCTGTTCTATAATGTGTCTGGGAAGTGGCAATACATTGTCATATTATTTGTAACTTTAATGCTTTTCTGTTTTCCCATACATAAAAGGCCTGGTGGGAACATGCACCGTGAACCGCAGAACACCATGTTAAATAAATTATCATTTCCCCTGTATCCCAAGTTCAATGCACTTTCTGGGGAGGTGGCTGCCATGCAGAAAGGGTCTGAAGGCTCTCTCAGTACTAGTCCGTTCTCCAACTATTTGGGGTTCTCGAAAATACCATGACTTCATCAAAGAGTTCAGATCAGGGCAAGAGTTCAAAAGTTATGGAGGACTCCAAACAGCCATGCTTTCTGCTTGCTGTCTGTTACTTACATTGACTCTGATTGGTTAAATAAAATGCCGAGGCCTGAGATTGGGCAAAGACAGAGAAAGGTGGGATTTCCTGGGATTAGAATAGGAAGCCTGCACTTTACACAGAGGATTAATGCATACCAACCAGCAGCAGGAAGAAGAAGATATTCCAGCCAGGAGAAACAGTAAGAAGGAGGCACACACCATGGGTTAGAAAAAAGAACCTCATTCCACATGGCCAGGAACATCGGCATAGTGTGGAGAATGGCAGTCAAAGGGGACGCATGTATATATGGGTCATATTTGGGTAATAGAATTAAGAGCTAGCTTAGATGGACCAAGATTGCTCAGTTAAGGCCAAGGCTTCTTGAAATCTATCATATGTCTGTGTGCTCATTTATAATGGCTGCTTAAAGATTAACGGCTGCCACACCAATTAACAATAACCTCAATACTGGTAAATAGTTTAATTAATTCTTTCTACAAATGGTTCCCAATGTAATTTGACTTTTTTTTTTAACACGGTCATGTAATGTTTTTTGTGTTTCCCATCATTGCTCCTTTACTACTGAAAAATATGGTGGTACTTGACAGCAGAAACCAGATGTGGAGTGTCCTGGGGTGGGGTCCAGGCTGTGGGGCAGGGTACCCATTATGAGTTGGATTCCTCCTCCCTGGTGGTTTCCCTCTGGTGCCTGAGAGGAGGCAGTACAGCTAGCTCTGCCTCCTCAGTCCTCTGTCTCT
>CAJQZJ010034173.1:0-12996 GCA_907164525.1 Lophiomys imhausi
TGTGTGTATGTGTATGTTTGTATGTGTGTGTGTGTATGTGTGTGTGTTCCTTCAGATCTCTGGTCCATTGTTCTCTCTTACTCCCCAGAATATTCAAAGTGGTTCTGTGGTCCAGCCATACATTTTTTCAGTAGTTCATTTGATCATAACCAGTGAGGAAGGTCACTTTTATCTTGCCTTTTTACTCTCGTGATTTTAGTAGTAAACCCGCAGTATATACCTAGTTTTGTCAGGCCACAGCACTTGGAACACTCACATTACCAAACACTGTGGTGGGTGCCGGGATGTAAGAAGCCTGGGACTAAGTAGGTGAGAGTGCAGAATGGGGCAGCTTGGGAGACACATGTGACTCCTCACATGGAGCTGTATGATGGGGGAAATCTGAAAAGTGTAGGTGTGTCCTCCTGGAGTGAGAAAGGGCTCCCACAGCCCTCACTAAGGGTCTGAGGTGACCTTCAGATGAGTGTCCATTGATCGACAAGACAAGACTCTGTGGTTCAGCTTCTGATGTTCATAGCAAATGTTGCCTCAATTCAGGAGGCAAATTTGGCCTGGAACCTGCATTTTTGCAGCCTTCTAGCTGAAAATTATTACTACTGTTTTAAGTGCTTACAAGAAAAAAAACAGTCAAAAGACATCTATTTCATGACGTGTGAAACTTACATAGACTTCTATTGATACAGTTATAGTATCAATAAAAAAAGTTTTACAGGAACACAGACCCACTTGTTCACTTGCATACTGTTATTGCTTCTTTATCGTGAAAGAATAATAATGGTGACAAAACCTATCTAACCTGAGGAGCCTACAGATGTAATCTACAGTGGAGCCCAGAAAGTATGCTGACCCCTGCATTGCAGAATGACTGCATTTATTCTGCTAAAGGAGAAACTGAATCTGAATCCACCACACATCAGTGTGTTACTTAAGGGTGTGTTCTGATACATGTGCCTTTAGGCAATTTAATCAATGTATGAAAATCATGGAGTGATGTTCATAAATCCAGGTGGGATGGGCTGCTCTACTCCTAAGCTACATGGGAAGTACTGTTGTCTGTCACTGAGGCATTTGAGGCAAGGCAAACAAGAACACAAGGAATTGAGTGTGAGTGTATATGTGTACACGTGTGTGTGTGTGTGTGTGTGTGTGTGTGTGTGTGTGTGTGTGTGTATTTTGTTTTGCTTTTGTTTCTGTTCTTGGTTGCCAATTTCTGGCTTTGACTTCTGCATCACCCCAACCCCACCATACCCCATTCCTACCTCCCCAACTCATTCCTCCCATGCCACCCCTGCCTCTGCAACCTGTGAACTTGCTACCTCTGAAGGAGAACACAGAGTTTCAGAGAAAACTATCTTCACTCCAAAGAAGGAAATTTGGGCCAAAGATGTTCCCTTAACGTGGATGTTAAAAAATATCCTTCCCTATTGAGTCATTGTCCAAAAATACATCTGGGAAAACCCAAGGTAGGGAAAACAATTTTGATGAAAATGCAATGAGAGGAGCCCAAGAAGGAGGCAGAAGACCCATGATCTGGCAATCTTCAGGAAAAGGAATCTCCGAAATGTCCCTGTGTCACAGTCTACCCAGTGTCTTTAACGTATTCAGGGACTCTGGCTGATTTGTGGCCTCTCCTCTACCCCATATGTGATGAAGTTCCTGCATCCTAATCCGTCATCTCAGATGGTCCTCACAGCCCCCTCTTTCCATCCTGACCAGAAAGCATCCTCCATCCCCAGCCCCTGTCCTTCCTGGCCTACGACCCTAACATACAGAACACACCCATAGGATGAGTGAAGATGAAAACTCTTCATTGAAAAAAATAGCATCAATGATGAGGAGGAAAGAGACCCTTAAAGAGAAGGCTCAGCTTTAAAAGACAGTTTTACATAGGAGACTAAAGATGGCAAAGATGACGACATTAGAAATAGAAAAGGGGGCCGGGCGGTGGTGGCGCACGCCTTTAATCCCAGCACTTGGGAGGCAGAGGCAGGCGGATCTTTGTGAGTTCGAGGCCAGCCTGGTCTACAAAGCGAGTCCAGGACAGCCAGAGATATTCAGAGAAACCCTGTCTCGAAAAACCAAAAAAAAAAAAAAAAGAAAAAAAGAAATAGAAAAGGGAGCATGGTGGTACAAGTCTTTATTTCCAGCACTCAGGAGGCAGAGGTGGTGGATCTCTGAGTTTGAGGCCAGCCTGATCTACAGAGTGAGTTCCAGGACAGCCAGGCCTACACAGAGAAACTGTCTCAAAAAAAATCAAAAAGAAAGGAAGAAAGGAAGGAAGGAAGGAAGGAAGGAAGGAAGGAAGGAAGGAAGGAAGGAAGGAAGGAAGGAAGGAGGGAAGGAAGGATAAAAAAAGAGATTATAGCCACATATACAATAGGGGTAGTTGAAAGATTATATCATAACATACTACATTATATTGTAGTATATTATATTATACTGTTATATTCTTAGAAAGCCCAATTAATTTTGACCAAAATGATGCTGATAGTGCCTGAGTTTAGCCTGGCTCACTGCTCATTCTGACTTATTAGGGCTCATCATCAATGTCATTTTTATTGGGGACTTCTCTAGTTTCACCAGGCCATGCCAACCCCTGCTTCTCTAAATTCCCACAGTTGTCTCTAGTTGTCATTTTTAGCACTAATACAGTGGGACTTGTTCTGATTTCCATGCATGGGAGCATAAAGTCACCCCACCACGTTAGTGCTGACTCCGGGGTCACCCTTAGGGTCTAACTAAGTCTCCAGGCTCATTTCTCCTGAGTTGACTGTCCCTTTGAAGCAAAGGATCAACCTGAAATGACTTTGTTAGTTCTCAGTCCTGACCCATTTAGGTGGCCCTGACAAGTTCCCTTGGAGCCCTCATATGTGCTGTGTGGCATGCCTGTCTATCCTCACAGAGAGGCACAGGGATGGGTATAGAACACTGGTGCTGTGACCAGGAGGCATCCAAGCCCAGTAAAAATATACAAGGAGATTTTTAAAACTGTTTTTGCATGTCTATGTGTGCGATGTATGTATTTATGCCTGTTCACATGTGTATGGGTACACTGTGTGTGTGTGTGTGTGTGTGTGTGTGTGTGTGTGTATTGCAGCTTTCCTCCCCTTTCTAAGCTCCTGAATTTCATGAAAATTAAAGACCACTCACACCAACCTGGCAGAGTTCAAGCTAAGCAGTTATTTTGAAAATTGCAGCAATAACATCTTTTCTTCTGACTATACTCTCCAAATAATAATCTACATGCATATTTTGATTAATTCAAATGTAATTTTAAAGTTAAGAGGAAAACTGAATACAGTGACAGTGAGCATACTGGAACAGGCACCTGCTTATGAACTGTAACTGACTGATGACTCTGTTTAAAGGGCCCATAATGTGTTCTCGTTCCAATGGTACCTATACTGCTGCTTGCATAAGCTGCATGGGTAAATTAACCTATGGCATACTCAAGAGAGACAGAGTCATATGGTGGACCAAACTAAGACTGTGACAGAATGGGCATGGAGAGAAGCAGATGGCCTCAGAGACACTTCAGTGAATGAAAAACAGGGCTGCGCTGATGAACAGAGTGGGACTGAAAGGGACAAGCAATGAGACTCCTGAATAAGAATGACTCAGTCTTCAAAACTTTCCCCTCTGTACTGAGGTGTTTTCAATATTTGTAAGCTGGGTAGCATTCAGGCCCATTGTACCAAATCTTGTTTGATGAGCTGCTAATTTGGAAAGAGTGGTTGGTCTTAAGCCAGCAGGACAAGTGTGTGCAGGCAACTAGGTACTGCACAGTTAACAGGGCATGCAGTGTGCAACGGGGATATACCAGCTGACCATGCAGTGTGCAACGGGGATATGCCAGCTGAGCATGCAATGTGCAGTGGGGCTGGGCCAGCTGAGCATGCAGTGTGCAGTGGAGCTGTGCCAGCTAGGCTCGACAAAGGACATCCTTGCTGGGTGCCTGGAGAGTGAGAGGAATTGCGGGAAGTGTCACCACACCAGGTCTGGTAACCTTTGATGAGGATAAGAGCAAATACCAGGCTGCCATGAGAGTGTGTACCCCAGTCAGAAGGCTCAGAACTGAGTCCAGAACCACATAGTACTGTGGTCTTGAGAACTCAGAAGATTTTCTAGCTCTAGCCACTTGTGGAATGCTGGAGAAGACTACTGGCATCTGTGGACATAGATGTGGCGACCCTTCCTCACACGTCTATGTAGCCTGCTCTGTCCTACTTCTCACCTGCATGCTGAGGGAGCGCTTAGGCTAAGCCTCAGCTCTCCCCCATGCCCTGCATCTCCCCTTCCCTCACATCCTAAGCATCGCTTGGCTCTGCCCAGAACATACTCTCATATAAATCATCTGCACACTCTCCTAACTGTGCCCAGGCCCCAACATCCAGAGTGGTGAGCAGAACAAACTCCACATTCTATTGTGATCTGGGGCTCTTGAAGCCTCTGTGGAGGTTCCCTGGCTCCACTAGATCCTTTCTCCCCCATCAGGTGGGCAGAGGCAGATGGGACAGTTCAGGTAAGGGCAGCACAGTATACCTATCAAAAGAAGGCCGCTCCCCCGCATCAAAAGCATCTCTCAGCTGCTTCACTAGGTTGTCCTGTCCAGGCAGGCGGAAGATGCCCTCTTCACTCACACCATGCTCCAGGATGAACTCGGCACACTTCTCTACCAAGATGGGCACCAGGTGAGGGCCAAACTTCTGCTCATAGGCCACAGTTTCATCCAGGCGCTGGCCAAACACCGCTGAGAAGAAGAAATATGGGAACTCTGAGTTATTCTGACCGTCTTTGAGTCAGCAGGTAGTCAGGGGTTTTGCATTTCTTCTCTTTTAGAAAAACCATCAGCATTATATATATATATATATATATATATATATATATATCATTATTGTTATTTTGCACATATAGGTGTTTTCCTGCATGTATATCTGTGCACCAAATGCATGAGTATCCTTGGAGGCCAGATGAAGGCATTGGGATCCCCTGGGACCCGAGTTACAGATGGTTGTGAGCAGCCATGTGAGTGGTGGGATCAAATCAAAATGAGGTCCTCTGGAAGAGTATTTGGTGATCTTAATCACTAAGGCATCTCTCCAGACTCTTTTTGCTTTAAAAATATGATTTATTTTTTCATTTTATTTTTGAGAATTTCCCATATGAATGCTGTATTTACATAATTTTCCATAACTCTCACTCTTCCACCTCCAACTCTTTTCATGTGTCCTGGCACTCCCTCAAACTCATGACCATTTCCTCTTTAATTATTGTTTCATACACACACACACACACACACACACACACACACACACACACACACACAAACACATCTGGCTAAATCCATTTAGTGTCGCTCTGTGTATGTATTTAGGGCTGACCACTTGGGATTCCATAACCTATCAGTGGGCTTGTCCCTGGGAAGACTATGTCTCCTTCTCTCCGTAGCCATTGATTGCCTGTAGCTCTTCAGCCAGGGGCAGCTTCTTGTGAGATTTCCTCTATCGACATCAGCATGTCACCTGGCATTGTCATTGTTCAGGTCATGTTTATATGACCATATTTCTGAGCTTTCATGGGCACATAATCCCTGTTATATAAAGCAGATGCTATTTCGCAGCAGAGGTCCTGGTCTTCAGGCCTTTACAATCCTTTGGCCCCTTCTTTCACAACATTCCCTGAGTATTAGGATTGTGTTTTAGATGTATTAATAGGGGTTGCGCACAATGTAGTCAGTAGGTCTCTGAGTTTGGGACCAGATGTGGACTTCTGTAATGACCTCCAATTGCTGCAAAAAAGACGCTTCTTTGACAAGGAGTGAGTGCTACCCTCACCTGAGGGTATAAAGATAAGTATTTAGAATGCAGCTAGAAATTATACTAGTTTAGAAGAGTTACTGTAGTATGTTTTCCTCTCGGGTCCAAGACATCATTACCCATCAGTAGTTGGCTAGCTTTATAGTATCAGGCATGAATTCCTTCCTACTTAGTAGGTCTTCAATCTGATTAGACAGCTGTTGGTTGCGCCCCAAATACAAGTGCCATTATTGCACCCGAGGGGATATCTTGCCATCCTGCTCATTGTTGTGGCTTTACAGTTGCTCAGGACTATTGATTACTTTTCTCCTTTGGCAGGTTGCATAACACCTTTTGATACTAAGAACACTGGTCCTCAGGAAAGAGCTTCCAAGTCAGTTCCATCTCAGTTCTTCTAAGTCTTATATCTAGCATGTATAGCATCTTCAGCAATAGGGTTTTACCTTTAACTCCTGAGAGGAAAACAAAAATAGCTGCAATAGCCTGTATTTCGGGAGTCTCTTCCACTGTCCTGACCAATGGCTCAAAGAGAGGTTTCCATGCCTGGCACTGGGGATTTTTTTAGGTAGTCTATGGCTCTTGGAGGGAGCATCATTGGTACAGAAGAAATGTGATAGCACAGAGCAATAGAATTGATATTATAGAAGACTTACTAGTAGATTTGCTTAGGAGACATTAAATCACACAAGCAAAATTTTAATATAGGAGTACTGCCTCCGAAATAACCCCCAAATCAGTAATATGCTAACCAGGCCTATTAGAAATAAGTGAAATGTAGGGTGTTAAGATGTAAATGTTATTCACTGGGATTGAGTAGTCATTAGGCTCTACAGTGGTATGAGAGAATGCCCCCATAAGCTCAGATTTGAATGCTTGGGCACTATTTGAAAGGATTAGGGGATGTGGCCTTGTGTGTGTGAGAAAGTGTCACTGGGGGTAGGCTTTGAGGTTTCAAAAGCCACTGGGCTTTTGAAAAGCCAAGCCTAGTAGTTTGCTCTTCCTGCTGCCTGCTAATCCCAACGTAGACCTCTGAGATACTTCTCCAGCACCATGTCTGCCTGCACACTGCCATGCTCCCCACCTTGATGATAATGGACTAAATCTCTGAAACTGTAAGCAAGCCCGAATTAAATGTTTTCTTTTATAAGAGATGCTGTGATCACGGTGTCTCTTCACAACAATAGAACAGTAACTAAGACAGACTCCATTCCCATAATAAAGACATACCTCTAAGGGGCTGTGAAGGGGGGCAGTGCAGGGTTACACATCAAATCCTGGCCTATCATTAAGTTCCCTGGGCCCTTATCAGGAAAAACATAATTCTGCCAGGTGGGCAAGGTGACCCTGGTAACTACCTGAAAAAGAACAACAATGGTGTGCTTAAAATAATTCCAGCAATAGGTGATAATATCTTCGCTGTGTAAATCTCCTATCTGCCTAAGCAGCCAGACTTGCAGTCTCCTGTCTCTGTTTAAACTATCTGAAGTGGAGCCTGGGGCCAAGATCTGAAAGAGATTTAAGGATGGCAGCGTATATATATATACAGCATAAGCCTAATGTGTATATAAGCTAGTAACGTTTTGTGTTGGGGTGTCCACTCCTAGTTGACTGCTAGCTCCAGTCAGTCAAGCATGATTAAAGAGATTTCCTTCATCTCTAAATGTGTGGAGTTATTTCTCACTGAGAAGCCGTATTATTTCCATTATAGTATGACAGGCAGCCCATTGCATCCCAGAGCCTCACTGCCTGGGCTTGGCTTCTGAATATGCCCTGCCCAGCTACTGATCTGGCAAGTTTACCAGTGCCCCCAAGGCTCAATGTGGTTGACAGTGAAGTGACTATGACAGCTTTGTCACCTCAGGGCTGTTTTCAAGATAAAATAAATGAGCAAAGGTAAGCAGAGTATCTGACAAGCTTCCTGGCATGTGATACTCAGTAGAAGTTGAGTGGCATCTCAAATATGTGAAAATGTGGGTTCAAAACGGAGACTGACAGAAACAGCCCCAAACCTACAGACTCTGGAAACACAAATGATTTATTTGTCTCTTGGGTCTTGTTTATATATCATTGTTCTAAACTCTTTAAAGGTGACACAGAAAAATCAAGAACTGAATCCAGCTGGCGTCCTGAAGCATCCAAGTACAACAGCCCATCACCTGGTTATCTCATCTGGAGTTAAGCCATTATGATACTTCGTAGAGTTTAGATTGTTTGCTCTACTATCAAAAGCACAACTTCAATGAACACATTCTCTGGAATGTCTGCACACAAGGGCATAGTATTTGATTATTGTTGAATTAGTTCCTTAGAGTTTGGATAGATGGATGAGCACAGCTATTTCATGCTGTTGAACTATTTCTTGGGGCAGCTTCCTGCAAGTTGAGCTACAGGGTTAGGTGGCTTGACCTGATGGATGGTATGCAAATTGCTGCTTGGCAAAAAAACAAACAAACAAAAAACCACTTTTCCAAATTACACAGCCTCCAGCGAAGCAAGCATGGGCCAGCTCCACCTTGGCCCTGCCAGCACCCTGCTCTGTAATTTCCCCACCCCTCTGCTTGACAAGATGAGATCTAACTGCAGGCAGCCACTGCCCACCTGTTCTTCCTGCAGGCTACCAGGCTCCTCCGTGCCCTTCGGGTTCAGATGGCAATAGCTTCAGCTCTTTCTGAACCTGAGTGCTGTTCTAGGAGTTGGCCTTTTGTAAAGTCCCCCCTACTCTCAGGCTGTTCTCCTCTATCTAGATGCTGGTTAACATGGATTCCGTCTGTGAAGAACTGTATCAACTCAGGAATCCTCATGTCCTCTTGGCCCCTGCTCCAGAATCTGGCATTTTCAAAGCCCTCTGCTACTTACTTTTATAGCCACTGGTCTAAGTACCAGTGCTCTGGTTTTGAGGTCACATACCTCTTCTCCAGTTGCCATAGCAGGGTTCTTCAATTGGCTCTCGGTGCCTGGTGGCCTTGTGTGTGGTTTCTGGTTAAGGGTATTGTCTCTAATCCCAAATCTGCCCAGATGTTGCCTGTTTGACGTTAGTGCATCTTGGTGCAGGCCTGACATCCACATGCCATTTTGGATGACCCCCTAACATGGATTCAAAGGTGCCTCATCCTGATGTTCCCAAAGCATGGTGCTGTCCAGTTCCTATGTCCTCAAAGACCTGTCTCTCTCCCATGTCTGCCCCCTTCCCTGCCTCCTGGGATTCTATTTGTCTTTCCTAGACCTTTTCTAGACCTTCTTGCTCTCAGGGAGAGCAACTATGTCGCCACTCCATGTGCCCTTCTTCATCTCCATCCATTCCACCACCATTACATCGAGCTATCATGACTTGTGTGTCTGTGTTTGGTTGTATGACCATAGCTTCCTGTGGCTGGAAACCTGGGGAAGGTCTCTTTTCTTCCCCCAGTGGGCTTGGCACAAGGAGGATGGCCAACAGATTTTGCTGAATTACTTGGTGGGTTAATATCTTTAAACCATCATAGCTTATGGTTATCTCACCATTTCTTTGGTTGAAACACTAACAGTCATCTCTCTCATGTAAAGTAATCCAGCTTCCCCAACAGTCATCAAGTGCCCTGCAGGAGCTGGCACCAGTCTTGTGGAATGACAAGGAACACAAAGATCTTGTCATTAGCCCCAATTAGACAACTTCCCATTGTGGAAACAAAAGGACCACCCAAAAAACACCAAGACAACCAGAATGTTCAAGACCACACAGAACTGACTGGGCTTCTGTTTGCCATGAAAGGAATTGGAGAGAGATTTTCACCACACAACACCAGAAGCTCATGATTGGAATGATCTGGTTAAAACATAGACTGCCCAGCCACACTGGGAAATTCTCTTTGAGAGGTACAGAGAGCCACTGTCAGAGGGAATGGCAGATGTTTTCTGGAGCATGGATTGTGGACACAGGTGGCCACTAGATCTAGATGGGGACAAATAGCCTGGCTTCCCTCTTTCTCAGAGTCCATCACCTTCTCTTAGTCTGCACCCCCTGGCCATCCTCATGTTGCTCTTTCCAGGATACTCACTTCTCAATATTGCCTTTCCTTCCAACATCCACTACCCAAATGTCCAACTTAGGCTACTGAGAACTACAAGGGCATCATAGTATGCAGGGATAGAGGCATATCCTAGAATTGTGCTACTCCAGTTTTCCTGACACCTCGATTCTGAATCTTCACTCTTTTTTAAAAAATTAATTTATTTATTGCTTCAGGTTACATCTCCATCATACTGTCCTCTTTCCACCCCTCGCAGTCCCGCCCTCCCACCCTCTACCCCCTAACCCTTCCATCCCATTCCTCTGGAGTGGAGTGTCCCTACATAACAGTCCCCCACCCCAGTTCAGCAGTCTTATGAGGGCCAATAGCCTCCTCTTACACTGGGGGCCTACAAGGCAGCACCACTAGGGAAAAGTGTCTCATTGACAGGGAGAAAAAAAAAAAGTCTATGTCCATGTTCCCTTTGGTGCATTGGTTGTAGTATAGATATCATGTACTATATGGCTAAAATCTGACTATAAGTGAATAGATGTCATGCGCATCCTTCTGGGTCTGGGTTAGCTCACTCAGGATGTGCTTCTCTAGTTCCATCCATTTGGCTGAAAATTGCATGATTTCATTGTTTCTGATAGCTGAGTAGTATTCCATTGTGTAGAAGAAACCAAATAATCCAATCAAAAAATGGGGAAAAGAGCTAAACAGAGAATTCACAAAGGAGGAATTCCTAAAGGCTGAGAGACACTTGAAGAAATGCTCAGCATCCTTAACCATCAGAGAAATGCAACTCAAGAGGACTCTAAGATTCCATCTCACACCTGTCAGAATGGCTAAGATCAAAAGCTCAAACGACAGCACATGCTGGCAAGTGTGTGAAGAAGGGGGAACCCTCCTCCATTGCTGGTAGGAGTGCAGGCTTGTGCAACCACTATGGAGGTCAGTCTGGTGATATCTTAGAAAACTTGGAATAGCTCTGCCTCGGGACCCAGCCATACCACTTCTGGGTATACATCCAAATGACTCCTCACTGAATCACAAGGAAGTTGCCTCATCTATGTTCATAGCAGCCTTACTTGTAATAGCTAGAAACTGGAAACAACCCAGATGTCCCTCAACCGAAGAATGGATTAAAAAACTGTGGTACATCTGCACAATGGAATCTTCACTCTTGAGCTTCACTCCACGTGTGCTCACTTTCCCACTGCTCAGCAAGGGAAGAGATCACCAACTCCCACTCCCCAGACCCCGCCTCCCCACCCCCTCCTCTACAGGGCCTTCCTCTCTGGTCTTCCTCCACTTGCTGCTTTTGGAGCCTGTCAGCTCCAGTGGTTTCACCTCTTCCAAGACTGACTCTTTGTATGATAAAATCTCTTTGGATATGAAGAGTCAAGAGAATCTACATCTTTGCCAATGTATAAAAAATAATCCTTTACCTCAGTTCTGCAAACCAGCCATTCTTGCTCTTGTTTTTGTTGTTGCTTTGTTTTGTTTTACTACTGTACTCACAAAATATATGTCCACTTCTGGAGGGCATTTCCTCCCTCACAGAACATTAAGTTTATTCAGCACCCAGCCTCTCACCCCATCACAGTTTAGTTTCCATAGCCCTCTGCTTTGCCTCAAAACTTCTCAGTGATTTCTGATGCCTTCCCAGTGACAAAATCCTGCTTTGGATGATTCCATATCTGCTGATCGTCTCCAAACACTGATAGTGTTATGTTGCCTTTCTTTTAATACCATTCCATGTGCTTACAAAACTCTCTTTCTCATCCTAATGGCTCCCCTGTGCTTCATCTACATGTCTCTACACACCTGGGTACCACCTAAAAACTAGTAACTATTACAACTTGCTCTACTCTCCCTGCTCCTCTATCTCCCTAGGTTCACATAGAGCAGTAATTCTTCTGTTGTCTTTTTCAGTTCCACTCTCCTCCTGCTTCCCCCACAGCATTCCTCACAACCCACAGCATGGAGACAGTCGACGAAGTGTCAAATGCCACGAGAACACATGGCCTCTGATGGCAGGCACCTAACCCAACTGGACCAGTTAGCAGGACTGAGAGCATCATATTGGAGTTAGCCCTAAGCACGCTCTCCCTCCAAACAGACAGGTCTGCCTGAAACACTCTAATCTGCTCTATCCTAACTTCCAAAGTCTACATTATTACAATCCGGAGGGAGGGACGACTGAGCTCCTTGCAAATTTCTTCTGCAGAATTCACAAAATCATTCAGCAAATTTGCGAGATCTTGGAAGCTTGAGGTTATGTTAGCATAAAAAGTAGGTTTGCACTTAAAGACGATCAAGCTGGTACCCTTCCTCTTACACTCCTGGACACCTAGTCTTCCTGAGTCTGGATGTCTTTAGAGAGGGGATGGGTCCCTCTCTGAATCCACAGATCTCCCCATGCATACCCCTCTTTTATCACCTCTTATGTTTTGTCATGATTTATTTAAACAGCACTCTTTTGATGGGCTGTGAGCACCTCAGAGACAGACAGCCCGTCTGGTTCTCCTTCTATTTTTATCTCCTAGTGCGGAGGCTGCCTTAGTGCTCAGGAACATTCTACCTGATGTCTCCATGCTTCCCACTGTCCACACAACCCTCTGCTCAGCATTTCTCCAAACCCCCTCTTGTCAAGGAGACCCATGGCCTTTACCCTTTTTTAATTGAGGAGTTAAATTTCTAATGCTCATCTCAGCTGCTCAATCAGCAGCTTGGGGCACAGTAGGTCACATACCCCCTCTTGCAACACTTTCTAATGGCCCCTGGAACTACCCTCTCTGGTTCCTCGTTTGAGTCACTGTCTGTCCTCGCCCTCCTCCAAAGCTTCCTCCTTCTCCCCTGATCTCCAAGCATCAGTTCGTTCCAGGCATTCTCCTCCCAGTCTTCTCTTGCTTCCTTATGAACCTTATGGATTTTAAATCCATCCAGAGGACAATGACTCCAAACTTCACTATCTGCAGCTTGGAATTCAGCCAAAGCCATTCCCTCTAGGGAGAACTCACCACGTATCCCTTCTTCCATGAAAGAAAGTACCCTATGCTTGTCCTGGTCAGGTTGTATCATTCCTCATCATAGACCACATTGGAGTGCGGCATTCAAAGTAGCCCCTGGAGTCCAACACCTCCCCCCCCACACACACACACACACTGAACTGCACCAACTATGCTAGT
>CAJQZJ010034180.1:0-16471 GCA_907164525.1 Lophiomys imhausi
CTCACTACACAGCAACCCTTGGCTAAATTGTTGAAAAAAAAAAAAAAAGAAAATAGAAAATAGAATGGCTTATATGTGATGAGAGCCTATTTCTTTTACACACTCTGCTCAGAGGTTCTGGACGTTCCAAGGGAGGGTTGGTGTCCCTATGATGGTGTCCAGAAACTTTAAGGTTATGCTACCATGATGGAAGTAGGATCACAGTGTGGTCATCCACATTCTTCATATGCTTAGAAGACCTAGCATGACCCAACAGGGTGAGTCCTCTACCGATTTCAGCAAACCATATCATGCCTCTGGTTTTGGTCCTCTCCCATCCTGGCTGACATCCTGTGACACCTAACATCATCTGTGCCATCCTCAGCTTTGAACATCCATACCCACTTCTCTCTGCAGGGGCATGCCTTCTGCTCCATTCCCTTGCTTAATAAACTATTTCTCCTCCAGAGGGTTCTGTTAAGGCTGGATTTTGTCAATACGACACACTTTTTTGTTGTTGCTGGTTTTCTCCTTGCTCTGTGCTCCTGCAGTACCTCGTTCATCTTTAGTAACACCAATCGATAACCAAATGGCTGTGACTATATTGTAAGCCCCAAGAAGGTCAAGGATTTCTTTATTTGAAAAATAAAACACATGAGATTATTTGGAGTAAATGTTACTAACTTCAAAGAATTCTTTTGCACCTGGACTCATCTGCAAAAACAGCAAGTAATGATACCCTCAGATGCAATGTTAATAGCAACAACACCTTCTGATTATGAAATGATTTGTGATGTGTAATGGGATGAGAATTAGTAATGAACAAAAATGACAGGTTAAGTCCAATTTTAATAATGATAACTTCTGTTTAAGGTTATATGCCTCATATACTTTTATTGTATAACCTAATTTTATCTTTGTAAGACTCTTTTAGAAATGTCAAATAATGTATTACCACTTTATAGGTGTTGAAACTGAGACGTGGTGAAATAACACATGTTCCATAGAATAAACAAAGGAGCTGGAACCTGAGTGCAGAACCAGGACCTTGCTCCCTGTACTATGATAGAAAGTACAAAGTACTGGATAGTAAGTTAATTGCTTGCTGTGCAAGCATAAGTCCCTGAGTTCGATCCTGAGAATGCACATGCAAAAAGGGGCCCGGTAGGATACATTTGTGATCTCTGTGTCCCTATGGGAAGATGAAAGGTAGATGGGAGACAGGACAGTCCCTGGAAGCTTAAGGCCAGCATGGTTGGCATAATCACAGAAAACAACAAAGAGACCACATCTCAGATAAAGAGGAAGATGAGGACTGATAGCTGAGGTTGTCATCTGACCTTGACCCACATATTGTGGTATGCGCACACTTGCACTCTTACACACAGATGCAAATCAGATGCACACACACACACACACACACACACACACACACACACACATGGATATAAAAATAAGAAGCACAGTTCGGCTAATTCTGAGTTTGTGTTTAGTGTAGGCAGTGATATGATAATTATTTGTTGAATATCTAAATGCATAGATAGAAAGACCGACATGTCTGACAATGTTACTAAGATTTTACAAACATCTATAAGTCAATAATTATGAGATAATAAGCAGAAACAATAAAATATACCGTATTATGTAGAAGAGAGGTGGAATCTGGCCAACAGACTAGATAATCGCTTTTAAGTGACTTCAGCAATCACTTTAAATAACTGTGTGGGTGTGGGAGGTTTGTATACACGCCTCAAGAATCTTGAACTCACTAATGACAGGGTTGACAAAGGAAGCTTTATTATAACTCTGGACTTGATTGACATGCAAGGCATAAAATGTGTGAGTAATACCCAGCCCGACTCCCTCATGTGCATGAAAAGGAATAGAGGACTCTATTGTCCCTATTACTGGTAGGACAGTGTTGTAGATGTTTGTCTGTTCAAACTTTGTTTTCTCCCCATTCCATTTGAACATCTAAACATGTTCTAAAATGAAGAGCATATCAGTAGTCATCTACAGAACAAACCCCACCTCTATAGAACAGCCAGGATGTCTTTCTCCAGTATTGTGGAGTAGAAGGCCTTCACTCAAGACATGGCTTCCCCTCAAGGGACGACCTTAACTCTGTAATAGGTAGAATTGTCTCAAAGGCCTGAAGTTCTGTTGATTTTGCAGAGGAAAAAACTTGCTGACATGAAGATATTGCCACTTTAAAGTTTTTTCTTAAAAAAAAAAAAAAAACAGACGAAATGTACAAATGCTCATGAGTATGCAAGTACTTGTATGTTTGCAGATGTGTGTGTGTGTGTGTGTAGGCCAGAGAACAACTTTGGGTGTCATTATTCAGGAACTGTTCTTTTGTTTTGTTTTGTTTTGTTTTTTTTTGGTTTTTTTGAGACAGGGTTTCTCTGTGTAGCCCTGGCTGTCCTGGACTCACTTTGTAGACCAGGCTGGCCTCGAACTCATAAAGATCCACCTGCCTCTGCCTCCCAAGTGCTGGGATTAAAGGCGTGCGCCACCATCGCCCGGCTGTTCTTTTGTTTTTCGAGACAGCCTTTGTCACTGGCTTGGGGCTTGCCTTCTTGTCTAGGTAGGTTGATCAGTGAGCCTCAGGATCTATTGGTCTGCACCTAACCAACTGTCATTACAAATCTGTGGCACCAAATCTGGCATTTTAATGTGGCTTCTAAACAATTTAACTCCAGGTCTGTCTCCCCTGACTGTAAATCTTGCCCTTTTAATATTTGGTTAGTTTCTGGGTTGACTCCTGATATGCAAAATCCTAGTATATTGCTTGGACACAAAAGGTGTTCAATAATTAGGATAGTTGTGAGATTAGAATCAGAGCACACAGCACATGTTCAGTATACAGAATTGCAGATATTATTATAATTATGTTTAGAGTGGTTCATTTATTCATATTAATTAGTACTGGGAGAGTTTTGATATGTGATACCCATTAGGAACCTTGTTTTGAAATTCTCTGGTTGGAAAATAGTAGAAAATCAATAAATGCCTGATGACATATCAAAGATGCTGCAGTTGATATACATTTAAGGCCTGATGTCATCTGCATTCATAACTGGCCACTGTCCTTTCATATTCCTGTCACAAGCACACCATTTTGTTTCTGAAAGCTCAGGAACTTTTTTATGTTAATTAACTTTGAGAACTTTATAAATTATGTTTTGATTGTGTTTATCCCCTCTTCCATCTCTTTCCAGATCTATTCTCCACTTCATACTCAATTAACTTTAAAAAATATAGCCACAGAGTTCCATGAGAGCTGCTTACATACTCTTGAGAATGTGGTCATCCACTGGAACATATTAGATGTTCCAGGGACCACACCCTTAAAGAGAGCTAACTTTTCCCTTGCTGGCATCTTCCAATTACTAATAGTTCGCTGTGTCTGACTCTTAAATCTTGCCACCTCTTCTGCCATCCATGATCCTTGAGGCTTGGGAGAAGGGATATGTGGTAGGGATATCCAATTAAGATTGAGTACTCCACAGTCATTTATATACCCCAACCAATTGTGGGTCTCTGTCTTAATCACTATCTACTGCCCAAATAAGTTTTCCTGATGAGGTCTGAAAGATGTACTAGTCTGTGGGTATGATGACAAGTCATTATGAGTCAGTATAGTATTATGTCCCATTAGCAGAAGATGGTTGTAGGTTCTCTCCTAGGGTAGGGTCATAGGACTTATGATCTAGAGGGTTCTTCATCTCTATAACTGTGCCAGGTACGAGTTACATTTTAAATTCAATCAGAGAGTGGTTGGTAACTCCTATGCCTTTGGTGCCACTATTGCATCAATGAGCATATTTTTCTAGGTAGACTACTCTTTAACTCAGAGAGTTCACAGTTGGATAAGATTTTTTAAACTTTAATTTTTTTATATTTATTTGTATGCCTTAACTAAAACAGTAGAAATAGTTTAGGGGAAACAAGTCAAGTTGGAAGAGGCAGAGTAGTCAATGATAAACAAATGAAATAATGAAGATCAATAAATCTTTTGAGTATGTTTTTATCTAAAGATAATAAGTACTTGTTGTCTGGATAAGATTGACAACGACTTTCCTCATCCAGTAACATGCATAAAACCTTTCAGTACTATGGAAGCTAGACAGTGAGGATGAATCTTCCAGATCAGTGCCAGCTTGATTTTTCCATGGTGAGTGGCTTAAGTATCTGATGTCTTCATCAGCATGGTCTTACGTGGAATTCTAAAGGGTAACCAAAAACCATGATAATCACCAGCAATGTTTAAAGATCACTGGCCAATCCCTATGGGGGTCACCTATAGGCTATTTCCATTTACTGGCTATTGTGAATAAAGTGGTAACTTTTTATTATATGCTGTAGGACAAGTAGTTTGAGAGGTGGTGCATTCTCCTTATGATATGGTGAGGTAGGTTCATATCATACCAACCCTCTATAAACAACCATAAGCTGTAGACAAAATTTAAAAAATTTAAAAATCCAAGTATGTAAACTTGATTTTGGAATATACTCTAGATTAAAGGAGGGGAATTGGATCACTTTTCTTATTATGACTACATCTGAAGTTAGCATCACATGGGGTTGCTAGCTCAGGTTCCCATAGGAAACCTGTGGTACCTCTGGCTTGAAGAACCAGACGACAGAGGTTTGGACAACTATAGCTGATAATATAAACCCTGTGCAAATCTCTGGCTGACTTCAAGATCAAATGTATATGGGACAGCATCCAAGCAACTCAATTAAAGATAGAAGAACGGAACTGAGATTTAGAGGGCCACCCATGAGATAGTCTGTCATCTGAGTCCAACCAAATTGTCCACTCTTGCAACAACAATGGCTTAATAATCTTCAGAGAATATAACAGAATTTAGAGGAACCACAGCATGATACTCACAATGTCTGGAATATAATCCAAAAGTTTTAACACAGAAATATCAAGGAAGATGTGGAGGAAATACAGCCCATAATGATTGGTTATTTAGTTCAAATACTGACTGTATGCCCACTGGGATAAGAGAAAGTAAGATTCAAATAAATGAAGAAAAGATGAAATTTTAGTAGAGATACAATACACTAAATAAAACTGCAGAACAGAATATTAGAAACAAAACTGCAATAACTGCTTAGGAAGAATGGATATGATTTAGGAAGATTCAATGAAGTCACAGAGTGTGGTGAGAGTCCTTAGGCCCAAGAATAGAAAGGTGCAAACAAACTAATGATCAATCAGGATCTCAGACACTGAGGCAAAGTCAAAATGCCTAACACATGCTTAGTATTGCAGAAGTGGATCAGAAAAAAAAGAAATAATGAGCAAAAATACACTGTAAAGTTGATGACAAAATCACATGACTATAAATATAAATCTTGAAAATAACAAGCAGGAATCAGTCCTCACAGATTCCCCAATTTGATTAATGGCCTAAGTTTACACATTTAAGAATCTTAGTGAATCCAGAGTGAGGTATGTATGTAGAAAATCACGTTGTGGAGCCTCACAGCCTAACTGTCCATGAACTTTGAAAAAAAAATGGAGAGAAGTCTTGAAAAATTCTGAGAGAAAGGATATATTACACATAAAACAGTACTCCATTGGAAACCAAGCAATCTATTCCACCAGGAAGCCCGTCCTCAAACATAAGATGTACGTAAGAAGACAAAAGAGACTTGTCTATCCAGATTACATCCAGTGTAAGTATTATTTAGCAACAAAGGCAGAACAGAGACCTTTAGATTCAGCAAGGTCATTTGAACTCAGAGGAACCTGAAAGTCCCCCCAGAGGCTCATATGGTATGCTGGAGGCTTGGCCTCCAGCGTTTGAGTACCGGGAAGTGCCAGAACCATTAAGACCTAGTGTGAGGAAGTTAGGTTACTGAGTGTGTGCCTTTGGAGGGTATACTGAGATATACCTGTATCTGTCTTTGCTTTTCTGCCACCATGACGTGGATAGGCTTCCTCCAACTGCATACCTGCTATGACATATTGTGTCATCTCAGGCCCAAAGTGATGGGATCATGCTACCACAGAGTGGTATCTCTGAAGCCATGAGCCAATGCAAACCTTCCCTACTTTAAATTCATTCATCTCAGGTATAAATGGAATGTTTATACACCCACGCTACAACAGATGTTACAGAATTCCTTAGAATCAAAGGGGATGCTACCATATGGAAAAGTAGATCTTCAGGAAGGAAGAGTATCAAAACGGCAAATAACTGGAATAAATAGAAAACAGAGTATTCTATTTCTTTAAAGTGCATATTCCATTTTATAAATTATAACTACGCCTTGTAGAGTTTATGGCACAGTAGCTGTGTCTGAATGATAGACTCAACATTTGCAATGGGGTGAGGTGGTTCAGGGGCCTAAATAATGGTAATTATTTTTAATTTTTGCATAAGGAGTATAATGTTAATTCTCAGAAGACTGAACATTTTTGTGTCTAGAGAAAAGAAGAATGATTCTATGAAGCAGCTTATGTGGAAGTTACTTATGAGGATTTCAGTTACAAATTGTGTTGATTAATTGCTTCTATGCAACTTTGTAGAGATAAAAGAAATGCAATAAAAACAGCCAATAGGAACACAGGTGAAAAGAGTGGTGTTGGCAAAAGACATCATAAGAACAAGTTCTCAGCACAAATGAGATTTATTTGCTCCAGAGGGACAAAGGGTAGGAAACAAGAGACAAGACAGGAGATAGAGAAAGAGTGAGAAGGGGAAAGGGACGAGGAGGGGAAGAAGGGATATTTGCCCTGGAGGGACAAAGGACTACATTTAGATAAAGAGGAGACAGATGTGGCCTATAGGCAAATGGTGGTTTATAAATAGAGAGGCAGAAACGTGTGTTACGATGAGTTGGTTTGTTTTGTTGAATGTTAATTAGGTAAGCCAAAAATATTTTTGACTGCTGGACTTCAACACTTTGCTAGCTGGACCTTGGTGGTCAGCCTCAGGAGGAGGAAGTGGACAAATAAGGGCACAGACCTTGGTGGCTAGCTTTAGGAATGTAATCTAACATTTTGTTTTGTTTTGTTTTGTCTTTAGCAAGGCAGAGGAAATAGGGAAGAAGGGTAAAAGGCAACATGTTTACTATTCTTGGGCCTGCTAGAACCGGTTCAGGAGAGGTTAGTCTTTCCTTGGCCTCCTCTGCCTGAGAGTCACCTAGATCCTTGTTCTTGGCAGGAAAATGGAATATACTTTAATTTACTCATTAGGATGTGTTTCTATCTAGTAGACGTTTATTGGATTTGAAGAATTATACTAGCTCTTGAGGATGTAAATACAGTAGGACATAGCTTTTGCCTTCAAAGAGATCTGTCCTTCTTACCCGTGAGTTTATGCAGACTCTCTTGGCCTCTAGACTGGTGGAATCTTTGATCTTGTTGTTTGGTCTTTTTAGGGGAAAGAAACAGTGTGATTCTCAAAATACTCACCTTCCTAGCTAGACTCAGATAATTGGTACCAGGTTGTGATGGTGATATTATCAACTTGACAGAACTTGGAGTCTCCTAGGAGATAAGTACACTCATGAGGGATAACTTGATTAGGCTAGCTTATGGCTATGATTATGTTCATTGAGGTGAGAAGAACACCCTAACGTGGAAAGATCTAGTCTCTGGTCTTAGGTCCTGGACTGCATCTAACAGAGAATGTTAGCTGAGCACAAACATTCATCTCTCCCTGACTCCTGACTGGCTGTAATGCAACCACCTGCCACCAACTGCTGCTACCAGAACTTCCCCAACCATGAGCCAAAAGAAGGCTCCTCCTTTACACTGTTTCCCTCAGGAAAAGCAACTGAGGCATGGGTACCCAAGCAGACTAATCATGGGGAATGTGATGGTCTCTGATTTTGCTTCACACCATGCTGTGAAAAGCCCCATGAGATAAGACAGTTGTAGACCTGAGGATCACACCCTTGACACAAGTGAGAACACTGGGTTACCTTTCTGCTTCGTGCTACTGTGTGACTTAAAGCAACTCACTAACCTCCTTGAGCCTTAGCTCATCATGTGAACCAGTGGGTGGTGATTCTTATCAATGCTCTCAAAGGAAATAAATCAAAGGTGAAAGAACTTGGTTAAGAATTTCCAGAAATAGCAGATCATGGCTGACCCAGGCAGGAGGAACTAAATTCAACTCCAAAGGCTTTCTTAAAATCAGTGAAGGGTTTTGAGTCATTATTAGACAAGGAGGGAGGGATATTTGTTTGTGGAGAAACTGTTTCTGTTAGAGCTCTTCTGCTATGAGTGTTATTTGGACATTCTGAGAAGATGAGCCTTTGAGTGTGAAGGGCAGCTTCAGTGTAGCCTCAGGACTGGAGGATGTTGGGCTATACAGCAGCAAATATCCAAACTCAGCATCCCTTAGGTACAAGAGCTTAGGGAAATAGACAGTGTTTCCTCAGCATCTCGGCCCCTACATAAGGACTAGATGTCTCAGTTCTGTGCTTACTGATGCCCTGCCTCGGCCCATACTTAGTTTTCCTCCCCTGACTCATGAGGCATCATTGCAGGGACCCTTGATTGGCTTCTGAATTTCTGGTCTGGGAGTGTCCTGAGGGCTACTTAGTAGCAGCAGTTCCTGTTTATGAGGTAGGGTCCTGCTCCTCTCCCAGAACTCAGGGGTTTCTGAGAACTCAGGAACCAGTTGGGCAGGTATGAAATGACAGCAAGGCAGTGTTCCAAACGAGGTCCACAAATGGAGTCTGAGGGTGAACTTGGAGAGGGCACAGGCAGTAAAGGGGCATAGAAAAATAGAAATGTCCATAGTGTGAGGAGACAGGGGGTTCTGGATGTGACAGAAAGGGAAGGGACTAGCCAGATGCTGAGAATGGAGTCCAGAGGTATCTATTTGGGGTAAAGGTAGAGAAGTTCTGACACGCAGACCTGGGAGGGTGCCTGCTCTGTGCTGGTCCAGTGCATCCTGCCAGGCCCCCCCCCCCCCGCCCTGCAATGGTCAGCACAGCCAGCTGACCAATCTGTTCAGCATGTTTTTAGCCAGCTCTGCTCAGCATAGTTTTCACTTCAGCTCAGCTCAGCTCAGCACATCTCATTCCTCCCCGACCCAGACCCCTTGAAACCATTTATTTCTCTTGGAGGAGAGGAGTTTGTGGTTGATCATGGCCTCTCTGCTGCTATTTCCCAACAGAGCCTTGACTCTCTCTCCTGCATCTCTCCCAGGGATTGGACCAGCCCAACCCACATTCCAGAGCATCTCCTCCTTCCAATGGCTTAGCTCCATGCTGCCTAGAGTGTACAGTACTTGTCCAATCCACACCTCCTGTTCTAGCACACTGGGCCCACCTTGCTTTTGTTACTCAAGGCACTGATGGGCTCTCTCTCTCTCTCTCTCTCTCTCTCTCTCTCTCTCTCTCTCTCTCTCTCTCTCTCTCTCCTCTTACAAATGGCTCTGCAGCAGCCCTGGGAGGGCTCAGCAGCACCAATCACGTCTCCATGGTTCCTTGTTAGCTGCACTCTAAGCAGGAAAGTGACTGGGCCTGACAATATAATTTACATTGCTGTATAAAACTATCTGTGGAAGCCAAGCTAATTTGTGCCAGATTAGGCTATTTGTCTCAGCCACTGTCTCGCAGCACAATCTATCAGAAGGCTGTTTTCAAATATCGCTTTTCAAGCGTGCCCTTGAGAGGCAGAAATTGATTGGGATCTTAGAGAGCAAAATTACAGCAATAACTTAAAAGAAACAATAATTACTGAATCATACCAATGTCAGCACTCTGCAAAACACGAAATAGCCATCAAACCCCAATCCAATATATTCTGAAGCGAATTTATTGAATGGAAAAAGCAGTTGAGTGAGGGTTTTTCTCCCCCTCCTTCCCTTCCCCTGTACATATGGTTATCTCAAAACCGCAAGTGAATGAGTCGATAATTCTTGTCACTGACTGCTCCATTTTCACCAAGCAGAGGAGCCCCATTAGCTGCCTGCTGCTGCACCGGCTCCCTCTTTCTACTCTCCTTTCCCCTCTCCATTGCGGATTCATTTGCTAGTTTCTGCTCTTCAAGCAAACAAACATGTATAACTAATCATCTGTTAAAATGCAGAGGGCCGCTAATAAATCTCCGCAGCTGAAATACTTTAATGGGTAATTAATTGATCCTGTTCCAGAGGAGTAATAAGATAATAAATTAGACAATATTTCACTCAGTCGTGTCAGGCGCCTAGCTAATGGCGCTGTAGGGCTAAGCTGAAGGATAATAAATTAGCCAGAAATTAACTGCTAAGAGGTTTCTGTAGAGAAATCGGTTGACAAGTGAGTCACACTCCTGATTCAGGGCCTGCCTGGTAGTGTGGCAATCTCTATGAATGCGAACTTGGGCCTCGGGAGGGGGCCCGTGGGGCACTCCCAGCCAGGCTCCAGCAGGATTAAGTTCCCAGCCAGAGAGTGCCTGTTGGGAAATACTCAGAGTGTGTGAAGTGGGCCAGGGCCCTGCCTTGCACACCCAGCAGGGCCCTGGCTTCAGTAAACTCCTGCATAACATGTGATGCACTCTGGGAAATAGCTCACCACTCCCAAGCCAGCAGGCTCTCTGGGCTTTTAATGGGTCATATCCAGTGTGATGGGAGAGCCCTAGGCTGCAGAACACCTATAAGCTACCATATTGCATTGGCTGCAGAGCCCAAGCAGATATGCTAATGAGGAAGGGTGGAGTCTGGGAAAGAGACTGACTGGCATGTCTTTAATAACAAGGCTATCACAATCATAAGGCAGGAGAAGTAATGGGGGAATGGGGGACGGGAGGCGATGAAGTGAATTACACTTCCACTTTTTCACAGGTCAGAGAGGTTTGTTATGGAGTCAGAGGGAGATGTTTTGGTTTTATTAAGACTCTTGGAAAAGTGTTGACAGTTAATAGGGAAGAAAAGCACCAGGGAATGGAAGGTCCCTTTGTACAAGGAGGAGGTGGAGGTGGGCTTCTCATGAAGGAAAACACTGGGGAAGCGGTCATTTTATTTCTCTCTATTCTTCACCCAGAGAACATTTGTGGGGTACTAAAACCCTCTGATCTGTTGATCACGAAAATGGTACGGAACAAATGAAATATATACGATCAGCTTCCAGGTTCATGTCTCTTCACAGTAGAGGCAGTTGGATGCTATTTATTATTTTTCCAGGAAAGGTTATTTAAAGGGAGAGAGAGAGCTGCTAAGGAAATGAGGCAGGACAGGCTGGGATGTTCCTCTCAGGTATGGACCAGATCACCTGCATCCCTCCTTGAGGATGGTCCCAGTTGAGGTGCTATGTTCACCGTCTCCAGCTGTTTTCTCACTGCTGATGGTAAAAGTGAGTGGATCTCTTTTCTGAGTCATGCTGGTTTTGCCAGTGTTAGCTAAAAGCCTATAGAGAGCTTAGTCATTCAAATGAGATAATACAGGACATGCTGGTTAGAGACCAGAAAGGAGAAGGAATGGTGTATGTTGACTCCCAAGTCCCTGGCACAAGTGACTGGTTGTCTCCTATTCTGCATATCCAGAGAGAAACCCTTGTCCTACTCTCTGGCCAGAGGGGACCCTGGAAACAACACTGGTCACTGCACCGAGTGTCACAATGGACAAACCCTGGTTCCATCATTGTTTTTGCTTTGCCTGCCACGGGCTGGGCTGCTGGAAGACTGTGGCTGTTTTATGCAGCTAACTTTATGAGCAGGGTGGAACTGCTGCACACCTCATACAAACAACCTGCTTCTTGTCACACTCATACATCTTCTGAGTGCAAGGGCATTAATATCCTCGAAATACAAGCTTTGACCTATGATTAAAGTGTTCTTCCTTTCACCTTTTCTAGACAGACAATTTGAAGATGGTGTAGTTTCCTATGAACTCTGTGAAAATGTTGGCCTGATTCAGCACTGTTTCCACCTCCCCCCACCTGCCCCCACCTGCCCAGTTTCTATAGTTGCTCCTTTCTCCAGCTTATTCTGTACTAAAACACTTGAGATGAAAAGAGCTAATGTATTTGAGCACATGGCCAGTGTGTGCTGTTATAGCATTATTAGCCCTGATCTTGTCTTGAAGAGCATGTTCCTCATCTCTCTGGACGCAAGCTAGCAAGCTAGTGAACCCCCAGGATGGCTGCAAACAACAGCCCCCTGTGCTGTTCCTGCTCTAAAGAGCTGTTGAGTTTCCTAAGACCCTTGCCTGGAGGGCCATGGCAGAACGTGTTCAGCCAGAACCAGAACCTGGAAACAAATCTACGTCTGTGAAAATGAAAGGGGTGGATGGGAAGTGGGGTGAGTAGGTGTGTGTGTGGGGAAATGGGGTCTCCCTCAGGGTGGAGCAGTGGCTTAGCTTGTAAGGCCTTGGGTTGGATCCCCAGCATCACAAAACAAACAAACAAAACACATCAGCAAGAAAGTACAATCTCAACAATTACAAAAATTTCAAAACCAACAAGGAAGAAAGGTGAAAGGAATGCCCCAGGTTAGAGCAGGTCAGGGGCCCTGTTCTTAAGTGACCAACATTTAAGAAGTAAACTCATCCTCATTCATTTTTTTGTTCCTTGATGAGGAATGATGTCAGCCTGCCCTCTTCTACTTCTCTATGGGGGCCTAAGAGCTGCAGACTTCGAGGACACAAACCAGACCTCGGCCACTGATGGGGCTGCCAGGGTAAAGTCTGAAATTGGACACTTGCTGCATGTACGTGAATCATAAGAAAACTCTTTCTCAAAGCTATGCCCTGTAGAAAATACATGGTAAATTTACTTCCTTTCTTTCCACAGTAAAGGACCATTAACTGACTTTTAAGCCTTTTTTTTGGGTGGGGGGGCTAAACTTGCCTAGTTTCTTTAACCATTAAGCATGTACCATTCCCTCCTCTTTTTATTGTGAAATATAACATGGAAAAAGAAAAGCACTCTAGCCTACAGGAATAGCTTGATTACTAAGCATAGAGTCAGTGCACATAAAGGGCTGGAAGGTGAGTTGCATCCTCTGGGTGCCACTCTCTGGGTCAGAACTTCCCCTGCCCTGTAGAATAGCCATGATGACCCTGGCTGTTGTGCAAATCTCTTGTTGCTTTTCGAAACTTAGAGATCTAAAACTCATATTTGACCTTCTTCAGAGATGTTATGGCTCCAACAAAGCAAATGTCTCAAAGAAAGGAAGATGCCTGGGTGCTTGATTTCCCAGGGCACATGAAAATTCTCTTCTCACTACAGTACAGTCTATTCTGTGTGCAATGATGTGTCTAAAAGGCAATGCACACAATTAAAGACACTTTAATCTGCCTCAAATCCTAATCATCATTTGAGCCAATAAAAAATGTGCCTTTAGGTTTGCTGAAAGCAGAGTGGGCACAAACCTCCAATGTGGATAAACAGTATCTGTGAATTGTAGAGAGGCAAAGAATGACAAAATGAGGCGTGCCCGTATTCCCGCACAGGTCTTGATTCTGCTGGTGCTAAATCATCACACGCGTGTTAGGAGACTAAATGTATTCTCTCTTCCTTCTCCTTTACTTAACATACTGTTTCTAAGTGCTGTGATGACAATGTGTCCCTCAAAAGGCCAGGGGATGGAACCTGGATTGTGAAAAGAACAGTGTTAGCAGTGTGGCCTTCTGGGAGGTATCTGGGTCAGGGGGTGGAGTCCTGGTGAGCAGGTTAATGGCTCTGTTATAAGAATCAGAAGCTATCAGAGAGGCTGCCTGATCCCTTTTCCACAGGAGTCCCCTCGCTCCTCTGCCTTTTCCCAAGAGCTGATAACAGCCTGGAGCCCTCACAAGGATCAAGAGGCTTCTAGACCAAGGACTTACTGGCCTCCAAAATTACAAGCCAAAATAAACCTCTTTTCTTTATCAATCACCCAATCTTGGGGTTTCTGTTATAACAATAAGAAATTGGACCAAAACATGAGGTTTCTTCATGTTTTTTGCTTGTTTCTTTCTATCAATACATGACAGGCTGTGTTTTATGCATGCATTAGATGATTCTGTTGACACACAGCAATGTATTGGTAAATGCACAATAAGAATTTGTGTGTGTGTGTGTGCTTGTGTGTTAGAGCTAGGTGTGCCAACAGCTCAGCTCTTTCAGGGCCTGCCCCTTTTGCACATTTGCTATGTCTTAGGCCTCAACTTCCCAACACTGTGTGAAGTGAGGTATGAGAGCCTCTTGGCCACTGTGGACCACACTTGGCTGACTTCAATGGGCATTCCTCACTCCAGGGCACCCACCTAGACTCGGCCTTGTCTAAATGGTCAGCTCCCCACCAACACCCTGCATCCTTTCCTTCTTTTCATACTTGATCCCTAGAAGCAAGTCCTCTATCAAAATAACTCAGAGCTCTTGTGCTGAGCACCCAGCTTGCAGCCATTCCTGTAGCTCTTCATCCTTTGTCAACATTTGGTGTTGACAGACTTACGATTTTCTCAGTCTCGTGAGCATTTAAGGCAGATCATTGCAGAGTTTTTGCCTAGTTAAATATTCAAAACTAAACCCTAGGTTTAGCTAGATGGCTTAATGAGTTAGCATGTGTGCCAACCTGGAGACCTTGCTTCCATCCCTGGAACCCATCAAAGTGTGGAAGGAAGGAACTGACTGCACAAAGTTGTCGTCTGACCTGTACATGCAGGCAGTGGCTTGGGCACACCCCCTCCATCATGCACACTCAGAATCATAAAATAATAACAGCTACTTAAATTAAATCCTAAAATTAAATACGTTAAAATTTTAAGTTTTTGGTGTATAATTTATACCCAGTGAAATGTCTCTTTCTGACATGAAGATTCAGGGAGTTCTGACAGCTGTATACCATCAGACAGTCATTACTACAGTCAAGACCAGGTTATTTACATCAGCCCGTGGCCCCTGGACCTTGTCGAACCACTGCTTATTTGCTTCCTATTACTACAATTTTGTCTTCTCTAGATGTTCAGTAGACAAACTCAGAATATATCTTCTTCCCCTTGGCACAATGCTTCTGAGCGTTGTCTATGTTCTTGTATGTCCTTGGCACAATGCTTCTGAAAGTCATCTATGCTCTTGCAAGTTTTGGGAGTTCCCCCTGTTTATTGCTGAGTACTACTCCATGGCGTGGATGCATCTCAACTTATTCATCAACTCCTTGACAGGTTCCATTTGGATGGGTCCCATTGCTTGGCAATTATGAGCAAAGCTTCTAGCACATACTTGGTGAAAATCTTTTTTTTTGCAGAGATAGACTTTCATTGCTCTTGGATAAATGTGTAGGTGTGGTTTCATTGGGTCAAAGGGGATGTGTAATTTTGACTTTAAAAAGTCAACCTGACAACAGTCTTCCATGGTGGCTCTTGCATTTCACATCTGACACGGCAGCAGCCTGAGAGTTCTGGTTGTTTTACGTTCTTGCCTGAACACAGCACATTCAGTCTTTAAACTTTTTAACAGTCCTACTGTGTGAAGTAGTGGTTTATATTCTTGATTTACAGTTAAGTAATGTAAATTTTGACTAATTCTATTAAGTATCTTTTTGTGTATGTATTGAGGTTTATACATCTTCTTATGAAGAGTCTCTTAAATCTTTCTAAGTCTAGTTGTTTATATATAATGGAATTTTGAAAGTTCTTTATCTTGGATACAAGCTCCTACTCAGCTATAGTCCACTAATACTTTTTCTTTCAGGGTACATCTAGACCTCAAATTTTCCTAAGAATGCCTTTTAAAGAAAAGTTAAAGATCAACTTATTAATCTTTTAAATAGATTGAACTTTTTGTGTTCTGAATTTTTTGTTGACCTCAAATCATGAAGATTTTTTCAAATCCTTAAAATTAAAACTTTATCATAAACAACTTACAAATAAAAAGCATCACATATGAAACTGAGCAGACCCAATGCCTACACACCTCAGTGAACTTCTGTGCACTTAGAATAGCCATTCTGATGCTGCATACCTTCACACAGCAATTACTACTATCACTATCAAAAGTAGAAACTTGATATATATTTTTGCCACCAAAATTATATTTTTTATCTGTCACCAAAAAATCAAAATACCACGACAGGGTTCACACCAGAGAAGCAACTAGCTTTATATCCTCATCCACAACTTGTGTGCACTTTACCTGCATCCAGCCCTTCTTCATCACCTAGCGTTTGCCCTTCCTTGTTCTTTTTCTACATGTTATCCTGTGTGCACATGTACACCTGTTTAGATATATGCGTATGTAACAGGCTTATTTTCTTATAGTCAAAATTGTACTTACCCTGTGACCGAGTGATGCCATACCTATGCATTTATCCAGGAGCAATGAAAGCCTATCTCCGCAAAAAAGATTTTCATCAAGTACGTGCTAGAAGCTTTGCCCATAATTGCCAAGTGATGGAACCTGTCCAAATGCCTGTCAAGGAGTTGATGAATAAATTGAGATGCATGCACGTCATGGACTAGTACTCAGCAATATATAGGGAAAACCCCATATATATATGTGCATGTGTGTGTGTGTGTGTGTGTGTGTGTGTGTGTGTGTGTGTGTGTGT
>CAJQZJ010034182.1:7172-17497 GCA_907164525.1 Lophiomys imhausi
TATATATATATATATATATATATATATATATATATATATATATATATTAAGAAAGACCCAAGAAGGTAGATTTTGACTCACTATCTCAAATGTGATGTAAAATATCGTCAAATATTGATTCTGTGTAGATACTTTGTTTTCTGTGACATTGACAATATTTCTGGAGATTTTGTTGTGTTTTATAGACTATAACATGGGGATTCAAGGATCAGGGGACTAGGCTATTGCACAGCAAATGATCTGAGGATGACTTTGAAAGACAAAGTCTTTTCTAGTCTAGTAAACTCCCATATAGGCCTACTCTGCATCTCTAAATACCTCCTTTGGTTCCTCCCTTAGGTTCACAGGAGTAAGTCCCTGGAGGCTGCAAGCCTAGCTATAGATGCTGGGTTCCGTCATATTGATACTGCTTTTTTTTATCACATAGAAGAGGAGATAGGACAGGCCATTCAAAGCAAGATTAAAGCTGGCATTGTAAAGAGAGAAGACATGTTCGTCACTACAAAGGTATAGTTTTAACAGTATGCAAGCGTGCAAATTATTGAAATATAAGGAAATGAAAATTATATTACTGGATGAGAAGTTGGTTCAAGGTGTCAGTTGCATAAAAAGGTAAGGGAAAGTAATGGAAGATTTAAATCTATATGAAAAATAATTGTTATTGGACATTATTATTAATATACAATTTATTTCTTGAGTTATTTTTTCATTGTTCAATAAATGAGCTAACAATAACCAAAAACCTCTAGCTGAGTTCACGTTGTTAAATAAGAGTAAGTAAATCCTGGGTTATAGGTAATGATTATAACTTTCCTTGAAGTAGAAAAGTATTTCATCATTAGGATAAGTGAATATGCATATTTGGATAATCTATTAATGCAGTACAACTTCCATTCTTCAATATCTGTAGCTTTGGTGCACTTATTTTCGACCAGAGCTGGTCCGGCCTAGTTTGGAAAAATCACTGAAAAATCTTCAACTGGACTATGTTGACCTTTACATTATGCATTACCCAGTGCCAATTAAGGTAGGCAATTCATATTGTCAAATGTACATACCAAACAAGGTAGGCAATTCATGTTGTCAGATGTTCATACCTCTGAATGGGGGGCATGGATTCCATTTTTATGCAAGGTTGCACTAAGTTACCATTATAATGTCATTTAAAGTTAATTTATACTTTACTAAACTTCCAAGTAGATTCCACAAAGAGTTTATTGGATTATGAAATGGTGTCCAAGCCATGTCCAGAATCACAGATTAGAAATAATTTCCAGAAAAACTTGTATTTACATATCTTTTACATTTGAACTGAGAGATGTTTACTTGCGTCTTTTTCACATGTAATCTCCTGGTGGCGAAAGTGGCCTCAAGAAGTTTCAGCTTCAAAGTCATCAATACTTTGTAGCTTCTCTTCATCTCTTCCTACTAAAATTCAGTCTTGCCTGCAGTCCTGATTTGTCCCCCTTCGTTCACATGCCTGCCCCTGGGCTCACATGTATTCATACTCATTATTATCCTAGGTCAAGATTGATATAAATCTTGCTGGAATTCACAGCCATGCAATGATTTGGTTTCCTAGTGAACATGAAGCATTTTCATTTTTTTTCAAAAGAAAGGATAGGCAAAAGAATACACGTCAACTAGTAGTTTTATTTAGTTGCTTGAAAAGATTATTTAGGTGTAGGAGTTTCATGTGTGTATGTGTGTGTGTGTGTGTGTGTGTGTGTGTGTGTGTGTGTGTGTGTAGCAACAATTAAAGTAAGAGAGGCCATGAATTTGAGAGACAGCGTGGACATGCATGGGAGAGATTGGAGGGAGGAAAGGGAAGAAGAGAAATGATGTATTCATACTATAATTTCAAAGATAAGAGTTATAATAAGAAAGAACATATCTAATGATTCATGCAGTTAATATAAGCCACTAAATCAAACTAGTGTGCAAAAGATGATTTTTAGAGCTCTATACGTATATCACTGTTTAAATACGTTATATAGAATGACACCTCACTCACTTCATGGCTGCTTAGTGTCTTATTTCCATGATATTCCTTTAAAAGACCTGTCAGAATGGCTAAGTTCAAAAACTCAAATGACAGCATATGCTGGCAGGGATGTGGAGGGAGGGGAACCCTCCTCCATTGCTGGTGGGAATGCAGACTTGTGCAACCACTACGGAGGTCAGTCTGGCGATATCTTAGAAAACTTGGAATAGCTTTGCCTCAAGACCCAGCCATACAACTCTTGGTTATACATCCAAATGATTCCTCTCCAAACCACAAGGACATCTCCTCAACTATGTTCATAGCAGCTTTATAAACTGGGAACACCCAGATGTCTCTCAACTGATGAATGGATTAATAAAAACAACAACAACAACATATTGGTATACTACTCTGCTATGAGAAACAATGAAATCATGCAATTTACAACCAAAAGGATGGAAATAGAAAAGCTCATCCATAATGAGCTAACCCAGACTCAGAAAGATGCACATAGAATATATTCACTTATAACTGGAATTTAGCCATATAGTACAGAATAACTATCCTACAATCAGCAGACTGAAAGGAACAGGAATACAGATTTGTTATCTGTTATTGGGACACTTTGACCTAGTGGACCTATCATGTAGGCTCCCATACAAGAAGAAACTCTTAGCCCACATATGACTGCTGAACTGAGAGAGGTTAATATGTTGGGCACCCTACACTGGAAGAGTAGTATAAGTGGGAGAGGGGGTAGAAGGAATGGAGGGCAGGTAGGTGGGGCCAAGAAAGTTGGAGGGAGGGGGCTGTGATAGAGATGTAACTTGAAGTAATAAATAAAAGTTTAAAAAAAGAAACAATAAAAAAATTGTTTAATGTGTAGGGTGTTTGGCTTGTGTGTATGTCTGTACACTATGTATATGCCTGGAGCCTGTGGGTGCCAGAAATGGACATTGTGTCTCATGAGACTGAAATTACAGATAGTTGTGACCCACTTTGTAGGTTCTTGGTATTGAACCAAGGTCCTCCTAAAGGGCAGCCAGTGACTAATCACTAAACTAATTTTCTAGCTCTACCATGATAGTCTTAAAAGCCTTCCTATAGGCAAATTACAGGGTTTTTTAAATTGTTTTAACAACTACTTCTCTTCCAGCCAGGGGATAATGAATTTCCATTGGATGAACAAGGGAAATCACTATTGGACACAGTGGATTTCTGTGATACATGGGAGGTGAGTACTTTCAAAAGGAAAATAAGGCAAGCAGAGGGAGGGAGGATCAGCTCATTTTCCCTTGTGTATACTAATTCATTTACACACACACATATTTACTGGAGAGGAAGGGGAGGAATGCATTACTAAAATATAAGGGAGGAAATGAAGAAGGACTCAGGATTAGAGGCACATTGGTATTTTGTCACCTTATGTAGCAATATCCTCGATTTTCTAGTGATGTTACAGAAATTACTCTTTGACATCTTCTTTATTGAAATCATTATCTTTATTTCTTCATTGGGCAATACAAATTTCCTCACCATTTTTAGTGCCTGTGATCAAATTTAGGATCTTGCACACACTGGCAAGTGTTCAACCAGAGAACTATATGTCTACCTCTATGCAATTATTCCTGTAGCTGCTCCAAGTTCTGTTTACATCAAACTATTCAGTTGTAAGTATAACCCTTCCTAAACCCTTTCCTCATTGCAGGCTTTGGAGAAGTGTAAGGATGCAGGATTGGTCAAGTCCATCGGGGTGTCCAACTTTAACCACAGGCAGCTAGAGAGAATCCTGAATAAGTCAGGACTTAAGTACAAACCTGTCTGCAACCAGGTGAGAATCCTCATTCTCTCTCCATGTCTCATGCTTTTTCTACTTCTGTGATAGTGACAACCACTTAGTCGCCCTCTGTGCTAGTGATTTTCACTTTGTGGGAAAAAAAAGATTCTAAGAGCAGTCTCACTGTTTCAAAAGACATGGGAGATTCTAAATTTAACCTCATACTATTAAAGTATTGGTATAAATAGTGTATTTCATAGTGCCCAAGTGATACAAAATGTGGAGATTTAAAGTTGGTCCATCAGGCAGAAGTAAAGGGCAGAAGAAATTCTCCCTGACATAAGCATATTGAGTAGACATGGGATAGTTTATTGAAAGATTGAGTTAAAAGAAATTTAGTGAGTGGCCAGGAGTTGTGTGGAGTTTATGCTTCTCACCATCTTATTATGGTCCTTCCTCATGATTTTATTAAGCTTAGCAGCTGGCATCTTTACTCATTGAATTATCTTGTTGACCACTATTTTTTTTTTACACAAAAACTTGTCCAGTCAAAGGTTATCAGAAAAATGGTCCCAAATTAGTTCTTCAGTACTTAAAGAAAAAATTCCAATGGTTTGATCTTTTTAATTCAAATGCGATATTGCATATATTTTCTTACTCTATCTTATTGACTTGAAACATTTCTATTCACCATGATAATATTTGATAATATCTGATATCTTTCTATCATAGGTTGAATGCCATCTTTATATGAACCAGAGTAAGCTACTGGATTACTGCAAATCAAAAGACATTGTTCTCGTTGCCTTTGGTGCTCTGGGAACCCAACGATATAAGGAATGGTAATAAGATCAAAAGAGAAAAACTGAAGGAAAAATGTCAACTAGTTTCTGAACATTCAATTCTCAGAGAGAGGTGGATCTTTCTTTAGAAGGAACTGGTGAAACAGTGTCTAAGTTTCTATTCCCTGTGTTCTGATAAAATGCTCTTTGAAGTGCAACTTAAGGGAGAAAGGGCTTATTATAGTTCACAACTCAAGGGTATGGGCCATAAGGCAGGGAAGTCAAGGCATCCGGAGCTTGAAGCAGATGGTCACCTCTCATTACAGACAAGAAACAGAGAATGATGAATGAGCACTAAGGCTGACATCCCTTTCTCCATTTATACAGACCAGGATTCCCAGATTACAGAAATATCCCCACCTGTAATTAAAATGGGCCTCCCCACATCAACTTACATAATGAGATAATCTCTCCCATATTCTATGTGACTCTAGACTGCCCAGTTGACAATTATCAGTAACTGTCACTCCTGGTCTAGAATGGGCTTTTTATTGAGCTTTGAAGCACTGTAGCAAAACAAAGGCCTTGGACTCCATAGATGATTTCTACTTTCCTTGTAGGGTGGACCAGAACTCTCCAGTTCTCTTGAATGATCCAGTTCTTTGTGATGTGGCCAAAAAGAACAAGCGAAGCCCCGCCCAGATTGCACTTCGCTACTTGGTTCAGCGTGGGGTTGTGGCCCTGGCCCAGAGTTTCAAAGAGAATGAGATGAAAGAGAATTTGCAGGTGATGAGCTCTGATCCTTAAGGTTCTTGGGTAATATCTTCCATGCACTTGCTTCCTTAAAATCTCTCAACGTTTTTGGGATCAAGTCATGTCTTTATCATTTCCTATGTGAGCTTTCAAGTGAACAGAGAAATAATTTGTCTGCCATATAAATAGCAGCATGACTTGACAGATTTAGTGTTGGAGATGATGGAGAATTTTATTTGCATTGTCAGCCAAGTGAGATGTGCCCCATTCCCATGAACGTCTTTTTTTGTTTTCTGAAATTATGGATGTGGACTGAGAGATTGTCATTCTAGAAACTTTTATGGTTTTACATTTAATTCCCTGCCTGCTCAAATATTCTGATATATTATTCTATTCAAGTTTTACAAGCACACACATACACACACACAGACACACACACACATATATGCAAACACACACTCTTATATACATACACCCATTTATTGTGTTCCTGTTTTACTCATTTACCTTGATTAATTTTTTATAAATTTCAAGTAAGCATACTTTATTATCCTACAAAATATTAGCAATTACTAAAGAAACCACTCTTAAGTAGAAGTTTAATATAAAGAACATTTACTTACCTTGGAGTTCTTTGATTTAAAATTTGTCTTACTTTAACCTGAACTCAGTGAAAATTATCTGTCTATACTGAGTCCCTTCACATATCTTCAAGGAATTGAAGTTGTGTATTTTCAGTACAAAGAGGCCTCTCAAGCTCAGGAGACTGAGCTTTTCCTCAATTCCATGTAGGTTCTGCACAACTGACAAGTTTCCCAGGTTTTGTACCCCTTCCCTTAGCTCTGAACCAAGGCAGTGAGAAGCCTTTTATGACCGGCAGAGAGCTGCTGCCTCAGAGCGTCTGTCAAGTTCAAGTGTCCAGTTGAAGTTACACAACAGGCAAGATTCAAGGGGTAGGAAGTAGGCATGGCCTCCATGGGAGAAGGTGTGAAAACACTTCAACAGTGTGCAGACCACGAAGGGTGGATTATGGTCAGTCTGCTGCATTCACACAGTATCAATAGTAATATTTATGCAAGTGATCGTCTTCTAAATTTTGCTTGTTTTCATTTTCTTTTTATTTCATGAACAAAGGGTAGTTACTACTACAGTCTTCATACACTTGTTATGTGAGTATCACATCTTCCTACTTGTCAGACAAAAGAGACTACTTCACTATATTATGAAGATTTTGTGTTATGTCCCCCTAAACTGTTCTCTAAAATGTAGTTTTTTTACATTGTGATCCAAATTTTATATATATATATATATATATATATATATATAATTTTAAATAACTTATTCAGAGTAATCATGTATCATGTTTTGGAATTTTTTTTCCTGGTCAATTAGTTTTTTTACTCTCTCACACCACCCTATCATGTTCCTACTAGATTTGTCAGTTGTTATAATGTTGACAAATTCCCTTCCTCTATCTTTCTCTACACCCTTATGTTTGAGGTATCAAAGGACTTAACATTGTGTACATTTTAGATGTGAACAGTTAATGAAAATAATTTTAAAGTTAAAACATCTCAAATTTAAATAAGATGATAATTTTCAAAGACAGTTTTTAAATCCTACATGAGTTTGAACAAAGTGATGAAAAAGCATTGTGTCACTATAATTATTTATTGATGGATTACAGAAATCTAACATCCTATACAAATCACTGATTGTGTGATATATATCAAAATTTTGCTCTAGGTTTCTTGGCAACTATGTACCATAGTCTTTGGATGATGTCAATTTTTTGTTTTTTTTACTTGCAAGCTACCCTTGAGATAATCTCTTTATGTAGTGTTGTGGAATTTTAATATACCTTAAATTCAGTATCTTTCATTTTTTACTTGGCAATTACTAGCCATGAATATTTTGGTAAACAATATTCATCATTTTTAGGAACATGCTACTTACATTTCCTTTGAGACATAAAATATGATTCATTCAAATGCTATAACCTTTGTGTTCCTCTGACAGGTTTTTGAGTTCCAGTTGTCTCCTGAGGACATGAAAACCCTAGATGGCCTGAACAGGAATTTTCGATATCTTCCTGCTTCGTTGTAAGTAATGTTGATAAACACCTCACTTCAATTTGCTTCAGTTCATATCACTCCCTCCCTCTTCCATTCATTATGGATCAGAAACTAAATATCCTATTTGTCTGTAGCAAGTTTCCCATGGGGATAGTAATACAACATTTGTTTCTGAGTTTCTGAAATGTGGACATGTGAACACAAAACACATAGAAGGTTTTGAAAGTCATGTTCAAAAGTAAAAACAGAACCTTCAGGAAAAAGCTTAAGAGGATTAATAGTCATCCAAAAATCAATTGCTTCCCTTCATGCTTTTATGGCTACAAAATTTGACACTGGGTGTAGATTATATAAAGTCAAACAAAGGATGCACATATGTACATATACATGCGCATTCATCTATATCTATTTATCATCAGTATATATGTGTCGTAAACTATTATCTATCTGTCTGTCTGTCTATCTTCTGCTTGCGAAGATTTTAATTCTCAGTAGAAATAAATGTGATAATGTTTCAAGGAGGATTAAAACTAAATTGTAAAATTGGTGCAAATATTTCTATTATTAGTAGTTTTGTTAGTACAGAGCAGAATGAGGGCAAATGATGAGATACAATTCAGTGATTGAGTCTTTGTTATAAGCAATGAATATGTCTTGCCACATTTTAAGAAGTAATTGTTATCATTGCATATTTTAGATTGTTATTCAAAAAATAGAGGTCCACAAATTATACACTTAGCCACTGGGATATAGAACAACGTTTTATTAATTAAACCCCATTTGTGTTCCTACCTCAATCTAATACAAAACACTGTATGATGGGCTATGAGTAAATACTTAGTGGATTACTAATAGTTAAATGGAAGTGAAAGTAGTAAGTGTAACAATGATGCATGTTAAGATATTTTTGGTTTGCTCAGTGTCTACAGGTTCCTTGCACTAAAGATAATATGTGCTTTTCTCCTTTTATTGGAGACTGAATTTGGAAAGGAGTTTGGCTCTTCTTCCTTTGATGTATAGATGAAACCAAGGGAGATAAATATTTACATAGCTGGCCTTTGTGTTTTCTGTTCTAGGCCAAGGGATATAATTTTCAAAAATGCATAAATGATATTTTAAAACATTTCTTATAAAACATTGTAAATGGCCGGGTGTGGTTGCACACGCCTTTAATCCCAGCACTTGGGAGGCAGAGGCAGGTGGATCATTGTGAGTTCGAGGCCAGCCTGGTCTACAAAGCAAGTCCAGGACAGCCAGAGCTGTTACACAGAGAAACCCTGTCTCGAAAAACCAAAAAAAAAAAAAAAAAAACCACCAAAAAACAAAAACAAACATTGTAAATGATTATATGAATAATTCATTCTGCAACTGATCAGCAAATGAAAAGATTAGCTTTCACCTCAATGATGATGGCTTCCTAGGTGTCACACCTTTACATTGCAGAAATAGATCATATAATGCATGTTTGTTTTTGTCTCCTATTTCAGTTTTGATGGTCACCCTGAATATCCATTTTCTGAGGAGTATTAACATGAAAACCTAGTCATGACTTCTGGCTGACATCCCTGTGTGTGGAGAAGGATGCTAATGATGTGACCCAGATGCTGTTGGGTGGATGTGTCATTTCTGATCATTCTGAGTTGATAAGCAACTCACATTCATCTGAAGCTCCTCAAAGAAAAGGAATTTAATTTTCATGATGCTTTGAAATAAATATAATATTTTCTCCTCAAAAGGTATTTCCATGGTGTCCGTTTGTTTGTTTTTTGAGTCATGATGACACAAATCTGTTTTTGGTGGTAGTCTGCAGGAGGTGTTTGCAGATGATGATTCCCATTTTATAAACATTTCAGGCATGAGCTAGGTAGTGTTTTCAAACCTGTTGATGGCTGTTAGTATTTGTGTATGAGTCAGTGATCCTCTGGCCCATGATTCAATAAGAAAACACTGCATGTAGTCTGTGATTCTCAGTCTGGAAGGTGAGGTTCACATGGGAAGCTTCACCAACAGTGCCCAGACTCTCTCCAGCTGCTTACCATTAGAGTCTTGGAACTGGAAAGACAGGCATTCCTGAGATAGATAGGTTAGGCTAAGGTAGTGACATGAGAACCAGCCTAGGGGCATCATCACATTTCAGAGTGCAGGACTTCAGAAGGAGGCAGATGATCATAGCTCTACCAAGAAATGATGTCAAGGAAGGTTTTTTCCGTATATATTTACATCTTACAGATAAAAGATGTTTTTCACATATTTAATCAAATTACACAGCAGAGGGTTATTCTTAGCATTATTAAAAAAAAAAAGGAGTAGTACCAGTTCAGACTACTTTACCCAGCAAAAATTTCTATCAACAAAGACGGAGAAAACAAGATATTCCATGAGAAAGCTAAATAAACAGTATCTATCCACAAATGCAGCTCTACAGAAGATCCCAGAAGGAAAATTCCAACCCACAGAAGATAACTACACCCAAGAAAACAAAGGAAACCAACAACCCTGTTGCAGCTAAACCAGGAGAAACACACATCCACCACCTACATCAAAACAACAGGAAATAACAACTTATGATCATTAATTTCTGTCCACATCAATGGACTCAACTCCCCAATAAAAAGACACATATATTTACGTCTTGCAGATAAAAGATGTTTTTCACATTTTTAATCCAATTACACAGCAGAGAGTTATTCTTATTATTTTTTTAAGAAAAAAAAAAGAGTAGTGCCGGTTCAGACTACTTTACCATGCAAATTTCTATCCATATAGATGGAGAAAACAAGATATTCCATGAGAAAGCCAAATTTAAATAGTATCTATCCACAAATCCAGCTCTACAGAAGATCCTAGAAGGAAAATTCCAACCCACAGAAGATAACTACACCCAAGAAAACAAAGGAAGAAGAAGAAGAAGAAGAAGAAGAAGAAGAAGAAGAAGAAGAAGAAGAAGAAGAAGA
>CAJQZJ010034182.1:19629-30394 GCA_907164525.1 Lophiomys imhausi
ACCTTAAACTAAAAAAAAAGGGAAGAGGATGGGGAGTTGAGGGGGAGGAGGGTGGAAGGGTGGGACTGGAGGGAGGAATAGGGAGGGGATTGTGATTGAGATGTAACTTGAAGAAATAAAAAATAGATTATTTAAAAAAAAGAAAAGGGAGAAATAACAAGGGATATTGAGGAAATCCAGAGAATCTTTAAGTCTTACTTCAAAAATCTGTGCTCCACATAATTAGAAAACCTAAGCAAAAGGGAAAACTTTTGATAGATTCCACTTACCAAAGTTAAATCAAGATCAGGTTAACAAATTAAACTGTTAAGGACCAGCCTTGTCACACAGCACAGGGTCTTAGGATGGGACTGGATGCAGTGCTGGCAATATTATAGTTCTGGCCTATTCTGGAGGCTGATAGCCATGACTGCAAGGGCTGATGACTCTTGCAGGTAGCTTGCTATGGGACAGACAGACACACACACACACACACACACACACACACACACACAGAGAGAGAGAGAGAGAGAGAGAGAGAGAGAGAGAGAGAGAGACCTTTGCCTTTTCTCTTCTGTAACTCAGAGCAAGTCTTTTGCTGCTGACTACCAGAGTTAAAATGACCAACTTGTTTCCTCTGGTTGGGGCTGCAACCCAGGAGGTCATAAAAACAGCCTTTGCTTTGTAAATTACTGCAAGTGTTTGCCCTATTAGCAAACACTGAACACCCACTGAGTGTTCAGCTGACTAAAATATATTTTGACCAATTTATCTCAGAAGTTGGTGGTGGAGCTCCTAGATTTTTACCTGATCCATGAGTTAACATGAAGATAAGAAAGGGATGAGGACAGAGTGGTTCTCTCACACACACTCACACCAGAAAGAAGAAATGGAGGAAACTAGGATGCCAGGACAATTTTATTGTGGTGAATATTCTTTTTATGCCCTAGATGAAGGCTCTTTACATCAAAGAAAGAATTATCTCATGGTTAAAGGCATTTATCACAAGGACAGATAAAACCACTGTAATAGGAGGGCACTTAACAATCACGCATTTTAGTACTCAATTAAGTTTTGTTTTTCTAAACACAAGTTAAGTTTAACATGGCAGCATATCATCTTATATCAGTTTTTTTCCTGAAACCTGAGAAGGTATAAGGAATTACAACAAAACAGTTTGTGAATTTTGTCATTAAGATTTGTACTAAATTTAGGCATTTGTGGTAGCCTCATTATCTCTTGAGTTCATGTGGAGTATGAGGCCATTAATTAGTTTTATGGCAAACCTGGAGTTTGGTCGTATCACCTCTAGAATCAAAGCTTATCTGAGGTCATAAATCTGTCTCAATCTTGTCTCCTAAAGAGATACACAATGTTTGGGAAGAGGATTTACTACATACAACTATATGTTTTCGAATCTAAGTTCTTTAACATCAAAATTTGTTTGGACTGAGTCAGGCAGTTTTTAAAACTCTTATCAGGAATAACAAAATCAACTTTATAGGACTCTGTGTGAAGTCTGGTCATACAAGAAGAGTGGCAATTAGCAATGAGGGAATCTTCATTCCATGTCAGTAATAACAGATGAAAGGAAAAGATGGGTGTTAGCAAGAAGGAACTCTGGGGTGCATCTTTAGAGTAGACTTTGCAAAAAGGCCAGATAGCTTTTTATGAAGCTTAAATGTTTTTAGAGCTCCCTTTTCAGAGAGCTTCTAACAATGCTTGAGCACTGTATGTTAAGGGCCTAAGAATAGCAGATGAACATGAAGGAAGGAGCCTCAAGGGCATTTGGCTCCTGACATTAAACAGTCCAAAACACCTAAGGAAATAGTAACAGTCATTAAAAGTCTCCCAACCAAAAGAAGCCCAGATCCAGATGGTTTCACCACAGAATTCTACCAGACCTTCAAAGAAGAACTAATACCAATACTCTTCAAACTCTTCCACAAAATAGAAACAAAAGGAACATTGCCAAACTCATTCTAGGAGGCCACACTCACCCTGATACCTAAACCACACAAAGACCCAACAAAGAAGGAGAACTTCAGACCAATTTCCCTCATGAACATAGATGCAAAAAACTTAATAAATTACTTGCATACTGAATCCAAGAACACATCAAAAGTATCATACATCATGACCAGAGAGGCTTCATTCCAGGTATGCAGGGGTGGGTCAACATATGAAAATCCATCATCGTAATCCACCATATAAACAAGGTGATAGAAAAAAAAAACACATGATCATCTGGGGAGATTCTGAAAAAGCATTTGACAAAATCCAATACTCCTTCATGCTAAAAGTCCTGAAGAGAGATGGCATATGAAGACCATACATAGAAATAATAAAGGCTATTTACAGCTAGCCAGTAGCTAGCATCAAATTAAATGGAGAGAATATTAAAGCATTTCCTCTACAATCAAGGACAAGGCAAGGTTTATTACTCTCCCCCTCTCTCTTCAATATAATACTTTATGTTCTAGATAGAGCAATAAGAAAACTAAAGGAGATCAAGGGGCTCCAAATTGGAAAGGAAGAAGTTAAATTATCCCTATTGGCAGATGATATGATAGTATACATAAGGGACCCCAAAAATTCCACCAGAGACCTACTACAACTGATAAACACCTTTAGCAAAGAGATAGATACAAATAAAATCAATTAAGAAATCAGAAGTCCTTCTTTATTCAAAAGATAATTGGACTGAGAAAGAAATTAGGGAAACAACATACTTCATAATAGCCACAAAAAATATAAAATATCTTGGGGTAACTCTAAACAAGCAAGGGAAAGACCTGTATGACAAGAACTTCAAGTCCTTGAAGAAAGAAAATGAAGAGGACATCAGAAGATGGAAAGATCTCCCAAGCTCATGGATAGGTAGGATCAACCTACCTATCCTAACAATGGCCACCCTAACAAAAATAATATAAAGATTTAATGCAATTCCTATCAAAATACCAACACAATTTTTAACAAACCTTAAAAGAATAATTCTCTACTTCATATGGAATAACAAAAATCCCAGAATAGCTAAATCAATCCTGTGCAATAGAAAATCTGGAGGTAAATAGGTAGGAACCTAGCATATCTATCCTAGGAAAAATTCTACCCACCAGTGAGTCACGGAATCTGCTGCAGGTTAGTGGAGCACCACATCCAGATGGAGTGCCTTATCAAGCTCCAGTACAAGTAGAAGCTCTTGGCCCTCATATGATGTAAGATCTGAGGGAGTATCATATGTGAGGGCCCACCTCATCTGAGGAGAAGGAGAGTACCAAGTAGAAAAACAAGGAGGGAGGGAGGGAGGAAAGGAGGGAGGGAAGGAGAGAGGAAGGGAGGGGCCAGGAGGGGAGGAGGGAGGAAACTATGTTCTAGAAGTAAATAATACTTTTTAAAGAAAAGAGTTAATAAACTTAAAAATATAATAAAAATACAATATAAAATTTTCAAACTATAAGTTACCAAAGGTATAATTGCCTTACTGGCATGAAAGGAAAAAGGCCTTAATTTCAGATTAGAATGTTAGACTGCAGGTGGCCACAGAGATTAAACAAACTTGATAGCAGCTTGAAAGTTTTTTTTTGTAGAGGTATAGGATATTTCCATGGTTTGGCATTAAAAAGCGGGTAACAGGTTTAAAACACTGTAAATAAATTAAAGGTGACAGCTGTTCAACCTGGTTTTACAAACCTCCAAGAGTTGAAAAAACTTAGAGCTAAGGTAAAATAATGCATGGTGTTAGCCCATGCCTTTACCTCCCGCAGAGACAGGATGATCACTATAGAGTTAGTTGTCTTATAAATTCTAGAGTTACAAGAAACAGGGTAGTGATGGGGCACACCCTTAGTCCCATCATTGGAGAAGAATACACCCTTAATCCCAACACACTAGAGACAGAAACAGGCAGATCTCAGATCTCAAGGTCAGCCTGATATAAAACAAGCTCTAAACAGAGAAAAACTTTGATCCAGGAGTGGAGGAGCACATCTTTAATCCCATCAGTTGGGAACCACATGTCTTCGATCCCAAAACTTAGAATGCAGAGACAGGCACATAGGATTTGGAAGGATTTAAGTTTAAAAGCTACTTACAAAAGGCAGGCTGCAATTCAAACAAATTGTCCTTTGAGATCGCAAAATATATACAGTAAAGGTTTGTTTAGCTCCAAAATATCAAAATAATTTCTTCTTTAATCTGGATTGAAAGGTAATACTTTATATATTGTCAAAAAACCAAATTTGCTCCAAAAAATATTACCTGACCCCCCCCCCGCGAAAAAAAAAAAGGTAATTATCCCAGAGTTAGGATTAGGGCAGGGCTCTGTTCTTATCTTTCCAGGAGATTTAAAGCATCCATCAAGGAATCCAGAGAACTGGACAAGGGAAACCTTAGCAGAAAACAGATCAGACACCAAAGAAGACGAGTGGCCCAAATGATCCAGCCTGGCAGACTTCTTCAATAGCAGTTTCCTCAAAAGCCTACAGCTACAACAACTCAAAATCCTAAAATCGTTCAGCTCCACAGACTGCTCCAGCCAGAACTTCAGTAAAGTTCTGAAGATCAGCTTCTGTCTATGAACTTCGTAGGACATCTAAATAGCTGAGCACAAAGGGACTGAACATCAAATGATTCTATTAACATTTTAAACCATTTTTCCATTCTTATTTGGGCCGCAAACAGGTTTACTACGTCCCAAATCAGCAGGAAGTCATTTTAAGAGAACAACGTCCCATCCCCAGAAGGTGGGGAGGGTGTTCCCCCCCCCTTTGGTTATGTGATGGATAATAGAAAATTTTGTTATTTAGGGGAAAAGACTACAAGCTGTTAAATGGTCTTGTTAAATGGGTTTTGGAGGTTAGACCCAGGGACTTCTCTCTTTTTCTTTTCTGTATCCTTCTTTCTCTCCTAAATAGGAGTTAACAGACTTGAGAAAAATGGGACATAGACATAGTATAGGAAAGATCAAGAAAAAAGGACAGAGTATTGAATATGGCCTTATACCTTTGTATACTGATACAAAATTAATATTATATTTGGCTAAATTGGTACTAATCATTGTATATTAATGCAAAATTAAGATTGAATTGGGCTATATTAGTATTGATCTTTGTATATTGATACAAAATTAAGATTATATTTGGCCACAATGGTATTGACCCTTGTATATTGATATAAAGTCAGGATTGTATTGGGCTACATCGGTATTGATCTTTGCATATTGATACAAAATTAAGACTATATTTGGCCACATTGGTATTGATCTTTGTATATTGATACAAAATTAAGGGTAACACTTCTTAAAGGTATTGTTCCTGGTAATGTTAAAAATGAAATGTAAAGTTTTGGCCTCTTGCTACCAACCGTCATAAACTTTTTAGGATAATTAAGAAATGGAAACTAATAGTCATGCAAATGTGTCATTTTGTTAGTTACTATGACAGTCTATCACAGTTATTTTCTAAGCTACTCAGAAAACAAGTTGCTAAGAGACAAGCAATATTTGCTTATCTAAATATAAGAGATAGATAGAGCATCTTCAAAAACCTCAAGAGATCTGCAGAATATGGCATTCAAGGATGTTTTCTTAACTTAAGATTTTTTGATATCGAGACATGTCAGCTCCTGACAGCACCCCCTATTCTACTCCAAGTAGAAGATGAGCATCGAAGAATCTCCAGTGGGAGATGATTGAATTGGTGGTAAGCCTTTCTCTTGGCAAGAAAAACCCCTTGCTTTAACTGTAGACAGACTGTTGTCCAAAAAGGACAAAACTTGGAAGCAGGTAAGTCGACAGGCTAGCTCTGCCAAGACAGGGTAGGTAAGTCCTTCATAATTCCTGCTCTACAATCAATGTCTGTCAGTGAAATGGGTCCAAATGGCTGAAGATTGATGCTGTAATGTATGGAGAGAAAATGGGAACTGTCCAGGCAGCCACTGGTATGTCATTTCTTAGTTTTGGAAGCTGCAGGCCCTGCACTTCCTATATAATTATATATATTTATCCCTCTCAGGTCTCTGAGGTGGTTGAAGAATAGATATCTAGAGTCTCATAGTTAAATTTTGAGTTGTTTAGGAATCAAGAGGGTGTTCTAGATCTAAGAAGATATTTTTAAAATTGTGAGGCAAGTTAGTATTAATGCTGAGTTAGATATAGAACTTTAAACTCGTGGAGATGGTTAGATAGAAGAATGTTAAAGTCAGGTGCCAAATACATATGGACTGGACATTGGGAATGTATGCTAAGCCATATAACTCTCATAATTGTGGCAGATTTATTTCTGTTGTTTTGTATTTTATTTATAGTTATAAGAAAAAGAACCATTTTTTGGACTGAAAGGGAGAGCTGTCGGGGGGAAAGAAATACCTTAAACAAAAAAAAAAGGGAAGAGGATGGGGGGTTGAGGGGTAGGTGGGTGGAAGCGTGGAACTGGATGGGGTGAGTAGGGAGGGGATTGTGATTGAGATGTAACTTGAAGAAATAAAAAATAAATTATAAAAAAAAGAAAATCTGGAGGTATCACCATCCCTGATTTCAAGCTATATACTACAGAGCAATAGTCATAAAAGCAGCATGTTACTGGTATAGAAATGGACCAGTTGATAGATGGAATCAAATTGAAGACCCAGAAATAAACCCACACACCTATGGTCACTTAATCTTTGACAAAGAAGCCAAAACCATATAGTGTAATAAGGACAGCATCCTCAACAAATGGTGCTGGTCTAAGTGGGTGTTGACGTGTAAAAGAATGCAAATTGACCCACACTTCTCACCTTGCACAAAACTTATGTCCAAGTAGATAAAAGACCTTAACATAAAGCCCAACACACTAATTCTAACAGAAGAGAAAGTAGGGAAAAGCCTCAAACTCATTGGTACAGGTGACAACTTCCTGAACAGAACACCAATAGCTCAGGCTCTAAGATCAAAAATTAATAAATGGACCTCATGAAACTGGAAAGCTTCAGGAAGGCAAAGGAAACTGTTATTCGAACAAAACAGCCACCTACAGATAGGGGAAAGAGCTTTACCAACCTCACATCCAACAGAAGGTTCATATCCATAATTTATAAAGAACTGAAGAAATTAACCACCAAGAAACCAAAAACCCAATCAAAAAATGGGGAACAGAGCTAAACCGAGAATTCACAAAGGAGGAATCTTTAATGGCCGAGAGACATTTGAAGAAATGTTCAACATCCTGAATCATCAGAGAAGTGCAACTTTACAGGACCCTGAGATTCCATCTCACACCTGTCAGAAGGGCTAAGATCAAAAGCTCAAATGACAGCACATGCTGGAGAGGCTGTACAGAAAGGGGAACACTCCTCCATTGCTGGTGGGAGTGCAGTCTTGTGCAGCCACTATGGAGATCAGTCTGGGGATATCTTAGAAAACATGGAATATTTTTAACTCAAGACCCAGCCATACCACTTCTGGGTATACATCCAAATGTTTCCTCACCAATCACAAGGAAGTTTCCGCATCTATGTTCATAGCAGCCTTATTTGTAATAGCTAGAAACTGGAAACAACCCAGATGTCCCTCTACCAAAGAATGGATTAAAAACTGTGGTATATTTACACAATGGAATACTATTCAGCTATCAGAAACATGAAAATTATGCAACTTGCAGCCAAATGGATGGAACTAGAGAAACTCATCCTGAGTGAGCTAAACCAGACTCAGAAAGATGCACATGGCATGCATTCACTTATAATAGGATTTTAGCCATGTAGTACAGAATAACTATGTTACAACCAACACACAAAAAGGAATAGGAACATAGACCTTGTTACCTGTTTTGGGACACTTTGACCTAATGGAATTGCCATACAGGCCCCCAGTGCAAGTGGAAGCTCTTTGCCTTTCTATGATTGTTGAAGTGAGGAGGGCTGATATGTTAGGGCAACTCACTCAGGAGGAGCAGGATAGGCAGAAGAGAGGGGTGAGGGTGGGGGGCTGGGACCCAGAGGGGTAGAGAGAGGGGACTGTGATGGAGATATAACTTGAAGTAGTAAATAACCAAAAAAGGAAATAAATAAATAAGAAAAAATCAGAATCAACTTTAATTATAATAAATTAAAAATAGTTATAAGAATTGTGATGCACTGATGGAATAGGATGTAAGAACCCCTGAAAATTTAGTGTGTTAAGATGTTTACACAATATTGGACTAGGAATCCCTGAAAATTTCATATGTGAAGATATTTACAAAATATTGGACTAGGAAGGAGGCTTTGAATTTTTCCCTCTTGAAACATCACAAGAACCATGTGACTTAGGCAAATTGACATTATGCAGGCTCTGGTAAGCAGTCAGCTTTCTACAGATACCAAGTGAAGATCCACCAATTAGTAACAACATGATCCCCAAAATAGGTAGTTTTACTGTGTTTTATATCCCACATTGAGAACTACTTGGAACCATGTGGTCTTGGCATGTAGATTGCATCAACAGTTACCTTTTTTCCCCATCAAATCAGTTACTGCAACTGATCATATAGGTCATAATATTTGAAATATCCATCATATCAACCCTGTGCTTATCATTCTAGAACAGTACTATTTTCTTAGTACTTCCTACACACAGTTTAACCTCATTAACATTAATAGCACATAGCATTAGATAGCAAGTCCAGGTTTACACGGTTTTCTTTAGGGATTTTACAAATTATTTCCAATGGAATGTTTATGTACCATAGAAAATATATGAAAAAAATTTTATTTTCTTTATTTGAAAGAATGATTAAAATGATAACCAACAGCCTTTCTCAATGCTTAGAATGTTGACCCAAACTTTAATATTTATGGGAGAATTAAGTACCATTTATACACCATTACATTTTCTATATTTTTATTTACAATTGCTATATATGTATTTTACATACTTCATTTTTTATTTATGTGTATGAGTGTTTGTATATAATGTCTGTGTACCACATGCATGCTTATAGAGGTCAGAAGAGAGCATTAGGCTCCTCTAAATTAAATTAAATATTGTTGTGGACCATCATATACATTCTTGAAATCTAGCCTATATTCTCTGGAAAAGAAATAATTGCTCTTAAATTCTGAGTCATCACTTCAGCTCATGTTGCTCAATATTTTGATCTTCCTTTAGAATCACAAATTATGGATTTATGGGTTCACAAATGTTCCGAAATTCTAGGTGCTTTTGTAAAATGTGGAACATGCAAATGGAGATGGGTGTATCATGGAGGAATTGGTTTCCTTCAATTGCAGTTATTAGAATATCCCTAGGTTATAAACATTCATTATATTGCCTTAACTATCACAGAAATATTTACTTCCATAACAAAAAGGCTGAGGAGAAACCTAACTCTGGGTATTTCCATTGAATATTCTTTTCTTCTTCCATATTCCCTGGCACTTCTGTGTGTTAATCTCATGTTCAGGCTGGGTGAATCAAGCTACTGCAAACTTCAGATCCTATGGAGCAGTGGGTACAATACTCAACAGAAGAAGATCTACCTTTAAAAAAATCACTTTCAAAATAAAATTGGATACTGCCCTAGCATGGTCCTCTCTCAAGTAGCATTGGCTAGGAATGGATCGCAGCAGCTTGCTTTGCACAGGGATCATGTGAAAAGCCAATGAAATTAACATGAATGCCTGAAACAATTACTTTAGATGGAAAAAGCTGCGATTGTTGCTGTCATAGGGGGAAAGTGATGATTTTATTGATAGAGGTTTCTCATCTTATCTAGACTTACTAATGACTGGCAAGTTTTGAAGGTTAGTCATGCCTGCCTTACCATAGTCCATATGAATAAGAATGTATAAGACAGGAACTCAGCTTTAAATAAATGGGATCATGTAAGTAAGGGCAGAAGTCTGTTATTATAGACACATTTCTCCCACAAAGTTGGTGCAAAAACAGACTAACAGTTCAACACAATAGCCATACAATCAGCAAAAAATTCTGAATAACAAATTATAGAGAGAATAATTAGAGTATAAATATCTTTTCCTGAGTTCATCATTTAGCCTAGTTTGAATACTTAGACATGTATGGGAACTGATCAGTTTGAGTCCATGGAATATAATTTTAAATCTGAAAAACAAGCACTTGTCAAAACACCAAAAATAATGTTTAATGACCAGATGAGCACCAAGACTTTGGTCCTGACCTTTGAGTCACTAGATTTATTCTTTGACATTTGCCAAAACAGATCAGTTTTGAAATAATAGAAATATTATTTGTCACAAAAAAGTAGAGAACTGTACACACATAACTAAATTCATTGGGAGTGTTTTATGTGTATAATATACTGATTATTATTTTATCTCTTGGAACTAATAGTGCAATAATTTATTGCTGGGTTTAGAGTGAAATTTTTCATGATGAAGGTACTGTTTGATAAAGACACAGTTATAGGCACAAAAGAAGACCTAAGTGTTTATCATATAAGATTTTGAGAATTTTAAAAGTTTATATGAATCCTTTATATAATAAAGCTCTTTACTCTTATATTTAGATAAGCAACTGTTGCTTGTCTCTTAGCAACTTGATTTCTGATAACACAAAGGAGGAATCCCTAATGGCTGAGAAACACTTGAAGAAATGTTCAACATCCTTAATCATCAGAGAAATGCAACTCAAGATGACTCTGAGATTCCATCGCACACATGTAAGAATGGCTAAGATCAAAAACTCAAATGACAGCACATGCTGGCGAGGGTGTGGAGAAAGGGGTACCCTACTCCATTGCTGGTGGGAATGCAGGCTTGTGCAACCACTATGGAGGTCAGTCTGGCG
>CAJQZJ010034182.1:30404-48343 GCA_907164525.1 Lophiomys imhausi
ATAACTGTGGCCTAATTACCTCTGTTGTACTGTATTGTATTTGTTATCATAAGAGAAAGAGCCATTTGTTAGACTCAAAGGGGAAACTGTAGGGGGAAATAAGATATACCTTAAAGTTAAAAGAAAAAAAAAGGGAAGAGGATAGGGGGTTGAGGGTGGGAGGGTGGGACTGGAGGGGGAATAGGGAGGGAACTGCGATTGAGATGTAACTTGAAGAAATAAAAAATAAAGGAAAAAAATATATAAATAAATAATAAAAAAATAAAAAGTATGTTGAAAATTATTTCTCATCTACAAAGTGAGTCCAGGACAGCCAAGGATACACCGAGAAATGCTGTCTCAAAAAAAAAAAAAAAAAACCAAAAACAAAAACAAAAAAAGCAAACTTATTTCTTTCATTTTTTGAGATTATATTATAATACCAATCCCCTTTCTTCCTCCACGTTCTCCCATATACTCCTCTCTGTTCGTTTTCAAATTCATGCCCTTTCCAAATTAATTGTTTTAATTAAATTATTTATTTTAAGTAATTTTAGGCTAGCACATATACATATATATGTACATACATATATATTTCTAAACACATAAATACACTTGTGAGTCTCTATAAAATTAATATGTTTTTGGGACAGACCATTTAGGTTACCACAACCAATTAGTGTACTCTTCCCTGAGAAAGACTGTTTTTGATTCTTTCAGCATTTCCTTGTTGCCTGTACAGAAACCATTCTTAGAGTTGAAAATGATAAAATTTGCATATAACCATGAAAAGCAAATAGAACATAATGTAACCACTTACATTCTAAACACTCAGAAATAGTGACTGCTTCAAAACTCCAGCTTCTCTGTTTTTATCACACATATCATATAACCATGTGAGAGAATTGATGATAAGATAATCCTTGCTCTCTAAAAGGATTAAAATCCTTATTCCTGTACTTAAAGATTCTTCATTAATTTGAAATCTGTTTGCTCCACTTACAGTTATTTTGACAACAAAATTTCAATTCCTATAAAGTATGCTAAGATTTACAGCCATGAACTGTTTCCCATTCTGATTCTATGAATAGTTTTGAGTAAGGCCATACATTAAATTAAACAGATTCATTTTTGGGTCTTCAATTCAATTCCATTGATCCATTGCTCTGTTTCTATACCAGTACCATGCTGTTTTTATTACTATTGCTCTTCAATAGTAGTATAGCTTCAAATGTGGGAGGGGATATCTCCAGACATTTTAATGGACAACTTATTGATAGATTCCAACTACCAAAGTTAAATAAAGATCATATTAACAGATTAAACAGTCCTGTAACCACTCAGGAAATAGAAACAATCATATTAAAAGTCTCCCAACCAAAAAAAGCCCAGGACCAGATGGTTTCAGCACAGAATTCTTCCAGCCCTTAGAAAAAAGCTAATACCAATACTCTTCAAACTCTTCCACAAAATACAATCAGAAGGAACACTGCCAAATTCATTCTATGAGTCCACAGCCACCCTGATTCCTAAACCACATAAAGACCCAACAAAGGAAGAACTTCAGACCAATTATCCTCATGAACATAGGTGCAAAAATACTTAACAAAATAGTGGCAAACTGAATCCAAGAACACATCAAAAGTATCATACACCATGATCAAATTGACTTCATCCCAGGAATAAGGGATGGTTCAACATATGAAAAACCATCAATGTAATTCACCATACAAACAAGCTGAAAGGAAAAAAAAAACACTTGATCTTTTCACTAGATGCTGGCAAATCATTTGAAAAAAATCCAACACCCCTTCATGCTAAAAGTCCTGGAGAGAATGGGCATACAAGGACCATACCTAGAAATAATAAATGTGATATACAGCATGCCAGTAGCCAACATCAAATTAAATGGAGAGGAACTTAGAGCATTTCCTCTACACTCAGGGACTAGGCAAGGATATCCACTTTTGCCATATCTCTTCAACATAGTACTTGAAGTTCTTGCTAGAGCAATAAGATAACTAAAGAATAACATTTTTTAAAAAAATGTCCTCCCTGTGTGTATTACTGTGTGCATGTATCTGACTGTTTCAAGGAAAGTCTGATTAGGAAGAGTCTTCAAGGGTGGGGAGATAACTGTAGATAAAATGCTTCATGTGTAAGTATGAGGATCTCACTTCAGATTCCTAGAATCCATGTTCAAAGCCAAAATAGTTGCCTGTAATGGCAGAGTCTCTACAGTGCAGTGGAGACAGAGATGGGAGAATTCCTGGATGCTTGTGGATAAGCCTGTCTGGGATGCTCAGCAGTGAACAGCAAGAGACCTGTTTCAAACAAGGTGGAAGTTAACCAGTAAGGACTGGCTCCTGAGGTTGTCCTCTGATCTCCATGCTGAGGCATGTGTATCCACACTCACAGACATGTTCATGCATATATCGTGCCCATCATACCTCCACATACAAAGATAAAACATAGGGTTCGTGGTGACCAAAAAAAAAAAAACCATCAAGACAATAGGAGTGAGGCTAATGCATCCCTGTCTAACAAATGTTAACTTATTATCCATAACATTCATTGCATAATTTACTATGATTAAAAGATACTAAAAAAGTATATGTACCATTGTTATAATAATAAATTTAGAAATTCTAACTCATATAAGATAAGCAAATTGATTTGAACTCTCTGGTACATATGGATGTCTGTTTTAAGTTCAGCTTGCCCCATGATATTGCTTGAAAATGGAACAAGGTTTAGATCTAATGACTTCTGTTATTCTTGTTCCTTGGCAAGAAAAAAATAAACAGTATCTGTTTATCTAGAAGAGTGACAGGAAATGAATTCCTCACAGCAGTTTGTGGGACTACGTGAAGCTGCAGTAATGGTGGTGGTGTTGCCAGATCAATGGAAAATAGATGTAGAATGAGTGGTGTCTTATTTAGAGTCTCATTACTGTGAAGGGACAACATGACCAAGATCAAGGCAACTCTTATAAAGGAAAAAAAAAAAACCAAAACATTTATTTGGGGTTGGATTACAGTTTCAGAAGTTCAGTCCATTATCATCATGGTAGGAACTATGGCATACATGGTACTGGAATAGCAGAGAGTTCTACATCTTGATCAGTTAGGAGGCCCTCTTCAGCACTAGGCAGAGCTTGAGCATGGGAAACCTCAAAGCCCACCCCCACAGTGATGTCCTTCCTCCAACATGGCCCCTCCTCCTGATAGTGCCACTTCTTATGGCCAAGCATTCAAAACATGGATCTATGGGGGGCCAAATCTCTCCAAATCTCACAAGTGGGTACCCAACATCTGATTCTGGTTCTCAGTTTCTTCAAGCTGGTACTGTCCATGAACAGGAGACAAGATAGTTAAGAGTTTGCTCCACCTCGCGATCTGATACTGACATCACCTGTTGGTTATTCTGGGAACTGTGTTTCCCCTATTCCAGTTTATTTTCCAGCTTGGTAGAACAATGAAACCCCTGGTCTAGAGCATTACCTGGTGGCTTCCTGGATTTGATGTTGATTGCAATGGGATGTGGGTAGATTCTCTATTCATATGGGTTTGGGAAATATTTCTTCCTTCCAAGAAAGTAAGATCTGGTGAACTAAATTAATGCAGTGTTAAGGAACATAATATATATGTTCCTTATGGAACATAAGATATGTAAAATATATGATAAGTTGTACTGCTCTTTTGTGGAGTAACCCAGAATCCTAGAGTAGATGCTGGAATTGTGCTACAGAGAACCACATGAGTCACTCTCAACTGTTGGGTTTCAAGTGGTAAAGCTGGTCCTCTGAAATGAAGTGACCTCAAGTAAATAATTTACTAGATTAGGAGGAAATTTTCATTCAGGTAAATCCCCCAAAACCATAAGTTGTGTGATAAAGGAATCCTTTAATGAACTTGGAGTTCACATTTTTCTTAGATGTAGATGTGAGAAAAACTGATATTTGTCTTTCTTCTGTTATCCTCTCTGCTCTCTCTCTAAATCTTTCTCTCTAACATAGTTGCCTACTTTTTTTTAATCATTTATTTTTTATTTCTTCAAGTTACATCTCAATCACAATCCCCTCCCTACTCCCCCCTCCAGTCCCACCCTTCCACCCTCTTCCCCCTCAGCCCCACCATCCTCTTCCCTTCTTTTTTTTTGCCTACTTTTATATGATATGATGTTATATAATGTGTTTGTTTGTTCATTTAAAATCTAGATTCTGCTTATTAGATAAATCAAGTATATTTAGTCTGGCTTATTTGCTTAATATGGAAAAATCAGTTCCATTTTCAATCATGTGACATTCTTTCTTTCTTCTTTATGGTAGAATAAATCTCCTCTCTCTCACTTTCTCTGTCTCTCTCTCTCTCTGTGTGTGTGTTTGAAATTAACATAAATGCCTGAAACAATTACTTTGGATGGAAAAAGCAGTGATTGTTGCAGTCATAGGGAGAAAGTGATGATTTTATTGATAGAGGTTTCTCATCTTATCTAGACTTACTAATGACTGGTGAGTTTTGAAGGTTAGTCATGCTTGCTTTACCATAGTCCATATGAATAAAAATGTATCATACAGGGACTGCCTTTAAATAAATGGGCCCATGTAAGAAAGGGCAGAGCTCTCTCTATTATAGACACATTTCTCCCACAATGTTTGTCAAAAACAGATTAAATCGTTTAAAACAATGGCCATACCCATCAGCAAAAAAAAAAAAAAAAAAAAAAAAAAAAAAAAAAATTCTGAATAACAAATTATGGAGAGAATAATTAGAGTCTAAGTATCTTTTCCTGAGTTCATCACTTAGCCTAGTTTGAATACTTTGACTTGTATGGGAACTGATCAGTTTGAGTCCATGGAACAGAGTTTTAAATCTGAAAAAACAAGCACTTGGAAAAACACCAGAAATAATGTTTAAGGACCAGATGAGCACCAAGGCCTTGGTCCTGACATTTGTGGCACTAGATTTATCTTTGACATTTGACAAAACAGATCAATTTTGAAGTAATAGAAAAACCAATTTATCACAATGGAATAGAGAAGTGTGCTCACATCATAACTCAAAATATTGGTGAGTTTTATGTATACAATATAGTGATGATGATTTTTATCTCTAGGAACTAATAGTGAAGTAATTTATTGCTGGGTATATAGTAAAAATTTTCTTGATTAAGGTGTCATTTGAGAAAGACACAGCTTTAAGCACAAAAGAAGAGTTTATCATATGAGATTATGAGAATTTTAAAAATGTATATATATTCTTTATATAATAATGATTTTATAAGCATAAGAATTTTTCCTGTTCTAATCCCGTCCTCATGTTATTTCTATATAATTGGCCATATAAATTCTTTATATAATAAAGATCTTTACTTATGGTGCAAAACTTTTCCTCTTGTAATCTCATTTAAATCTTTTAAAAATTTGCTTTCAAATTCTCACCTTATCCTTAAAGTTCTACAAAGAGAAGAATTTACCAATGTTGGTTGTGAACAGGACAGCAACTTTGAAGTTGCTGTACATGAAGCATATTGGTTCTTTTCCTGTGTCCAGGACGTTCAAACAGAGGTGTGGATATAGAATATAGTGTCCAAGTAGACAGAGTACCAGAATTTAAAAAAAATATTCAAATATCCACAAATAGGAAGAATGGAGGCAGTGTTCAGGAGTTCAGGCAGATAGAACTCAGAAATATAGTCAGGAACTTAGTCCAACCGTTGCACTCATTAATCATTAGCTAGGTAATAGAAATGGTTAAACATTGGACAGAGAGTAGGAATGGCTAACTATCAGAAAGGGATTGCCACTTGCTAACCATTAGACAGGACATTAATGTATGACATTTACCCACTTCCCCTTCAGAGCAGCATAAGAATCCAGACCTGCTCAGCCAAGGTAGTGACAGGCAATGAGTTCCAAACAGCAACTTGTCAAACTGAATGATGGCCACTTCATTCCTGCGCTGGGATTTGGAACCTCTAAACCCACAGAAGTAAGAATAATTGATTTTCAGTCTCTCCAGGCTAGAGCTATTTGATTTACAAAAGAACAGTTAATTAGGCTTGCCATGCACCAGGAACTAATGGTTTCTCCACTTCTTGATCATTCTTGTTAAACAGAGGTTACAGCAGCAGCTGCAATTGGTGGCTGTGGGTAGGAGACCAGCTGGTTTTCTAGATAGGTTGAATCAGGATTCAGGCAGAAGAACAGGGTCTTCCTTCATGCTTGTTCTTCTCTGGGGAAAAGATTCCTGCTCCTAGTAAGGCAGAAGAGAGGCATGCTTAATGGGGAACAAAGGGGAGGCCTAACTCCTAAAATATTTTTTGTGAGATATTGCCAGACTGATTTCCATAGTGGTTGTACAAGCTTCCACTCCGACCAGCAATGGAAGAGTGCTTCCCTTTCTCCACAACCTTAAAAGCATGTGCTTAAGCATTTGAGCTTCTGATCTTAGCCATTCTGACAGGTGTGAGATGGAATCTCAGAGTTGTCTTGAGTTGCAATTAAGGATGCTGAGCACTTCTTCAAGTGTCTCTCAGACATGAGGGATTCCTCCTTTGTGAATTCTCTGTTTAGCTCTGTTCCACATATTTTGATTGCATTATTTGGTTTCTCCACCCCTCCCTATCCTGCCCTCCCTCCCTCCCTCCCTCTAACCCCTAACCCTTCCATCCCACTCCTCTGGAGTGGAGTGTCCCTACATAACAGTCTCCCACCCCAGGTCAGCAGTCATATGAGGGCCAAGAGCCTCCTCATACACTGGGGGGCCTACAAGGTAGCACCACTAGGGCAAAGCATCTCATTCACAGGAAACAAAGTCTATGTTCATCTTCCCTTTGATGCATTGTTTGCAGTATAGTTATCCTGTACTTTATGTACTTTAACCTTGGTAGGATGTGGCTGTGTCTTTTTTTTTTTTTTTTTTTGAATTTGCCTTTTTGGCTTATACATGCCTGTGAGTTTACTGTTCCCTTCCCAATCAGGTTCAGGACCTGTCAGCTCTAAGAGTGAACTTGGCATGAATCTTAAGGCTGTGAGCTCCAGGTTTAAAGGGACAGGCCTGTAATTCTGGGCACTATGCTTTTCTTATGTACACTTAACTCAGCTTGATAGAAGAGAAGAAAGTCATCAAATTGCCTGTCAGCTTTCTTGATTGCAGTGTGAAGGAGACTTCTCTGTGTTTGTCTACAACCCACAGCACCATTTTTCCTTTCAAAACACAAGATGTAGTGAATTTAGCATGGTACCTCAGGGTGTCTTCCTGAACAGAAGTTCACAATAGTAGATCAACACCCCCTTGGTGTTCAAACAACCCTGTCACACAGTTTGCATTTTAGATATCCTGGATAACAGATTTTTAGATTATGATTCATAACAGTAGCAAAATTACAGTTATGAAGTAGCAATGAGAATCATTTTTGATTGGGGGTCACCACAACATGAAGAACTGTATTAATGGTTCACAGCATTGGGAAGGTTGAGAACCACTTCTGTAGGCTAATGTATGAAATAAATACCCGAGGAATACTTCAGGTTTTTTTTAGGGTAGCCTTCAGCATTTCACAGTGAATGTTGCACCAGAGGTAAGTGAAGACTCCAATCTGTAATTGTCAACTGTGGGAAACTTAATGGAAGTTTTTAATAAAGATAATTGTGAGTTATTGTTCTTCATTAATTTGTGTAGGAGAGAGAGCATGGTGGCCCTTAGAACTGAAAATATCGGCAGGCTGCAATTCAAACAAATTGTCCTTTGAGATCTCAAAATATATACACTAAAGGTTTGTTTAGCTCCAAAATATCAAAATAATTTCTTCTTTAATCTGGATTGAAAGGTAATACTTTATATATTGTCAAAAAACCAAATTTGCTCCAGGAAAAATATTACCTGACCACCCCCCCCCAAAAAAAAAGGTAATTGTCCCAGAGTTAGGATTAGGGTAGGGCTCTGTTCTTATCTTTCCAGGAGATTTAAAGTATCCGTTCAAGGAATCCAGGGACAATTGGACAACGGAAACCTCAGCAGAAAACAGATCAGACACCAAAAAAGACGAGTGGCCCAGATGATCCAGCCTTGCAGACTTCTTCAATAGCAGTTTCCTCAAAAGTCTACAACCACAACAACTCAAAATCGCTAAGATCGTTCAGCTCCACAGACTACTCCAACCAGATCTTCAGTAAAGCTCTGAAGATCAGCTTCTGTCTATGAACTTCTTAGGACATCTAAATAGATGAGCACAAAAGGACTGAACATCAAATGATTCTATTAACATTTTTAACCATTTTTTCCATTCTTATTTGGGCCCCAAACAAGTTTACTACGTCCCAAATCAGCAGGAAGTCATTTTAAGAGAACAACATCCTATCCCTAGAAGTTGGGGAGGGTGTTCCCCCCCCCTTTTGGTTATTTGACAGATAATAGCAAATTTTGCTATTTAGGGGAAAAGACTACAAGCTGTTAAATGGTCTTGTTAAATGAGTTTTGGAGGTTAGACCCAGGGACTTCTCTCTTTTTCTTTTCTGTATCCTTCTTTCTCTCCTATGTAGGAGTGAACAGACTTGAGAAAAATGGGACATAGACATAGTATAGGAAAGATCAAGAAAAAAGGACAGATTATTGAATATGGCCTTATACCTTTGTATACTGATACAAAATTAATATTATATTTGACTAAATTGGTATTGATCATTGTATATTAATGCAAAATTAAGATTGTATAGGGCTATATCGGTATTGATCTTTTTATATTGATATAAAATTAAGATTATATTTGGTCACATTGGTATTGATCTTTGTATATTGATACAAAATTAAGGGTAACGTTTCTTAAAGGTATTGTTCGTAGTAATACTTAAAAATGAAATGTCAAGTTTTGACCTCTCGCTACCAACCGACATAAACTGTTTAGGATAATTAAGAAAAGGAAACTAATAGTCATGAAAACGTGTCATTTTGTTAGTTACTATGACAGTCTATCACAGTTATTTTCTAAGCTACTCAGAAATCAAGTTGCTAAGAGACAAGCAATATTTGCTTATCTAAATATAAGAGATAGATAGGGCATCTTCAAAAACCTCAAGAGATCTGCAGAATATGGCATTCAAAGATGTTTTCTTAACTTAAGATTTTTTGATATCGAGACATGTCAGCTCCTGACAGCACCCCCTATTCTACTCCAAGTAGAAGATGAGCATCGAAGAATCTCCAGTGGGAGATTATTGAATTGGTGGTAAGCCGTTCTCTTGGCAAGAAAAACCCCTTGCTTCAACTGTAGACAGACTTCTGTCCAAAAAGGACAAAACTTGGAAGCAGGTAAGTCGACAGCCTAGCTCTGCCAAGACAGGGTAGGTAAGTCCTTCATAATTCCTGCTCTACAATCAATGTCTGTCACAGAATCGGGGCCAAAGGACTGAAGATTGATGCTGTAATGTGTAGAGAGAAAATGGGAACTGTCCAGGCAGCCAGTGGTATGTCATTTCTTAGTGTTGGAAGCTGCAGGCCCTGCACTTCCTATATAATCAGATATATTTATCCCTCTCAGGTCTCTGAGGTGGTTGAAGAATAGATAGCTAGAGTCTCATAGTTAAATTTTGAGTTGTTTAGGAATCAAGAGGGTGTTCTGGATCTAAGAGGATATTTTTAAAATTATGAGGCAAGTTAGTATGAAAGCTGAGTTAGATATAGAACTTTAAACTCATGGAGATGGTTAGATAGTAGAATGTTAAAGTCAGGTGCCAAATACATATGGACTGGACATTGGGAATGTATGCTAAGCCATATAACTCTTATAATTGTGGCCTATTTATTTCTGTTGTTTTGTATTGTATTTATAGTTATAAGAAAAAGAACCATTTTTGGACTGAAAGGGAGAGCTGTTGGGGGGGGAAGAAATACTTTAAACTAAAAAAAAAAAAAAAAAAGAAGGGAAGTGGAAGGGAGGTTGAGGAGGAGGAGGGTGGAAGGGTGGGACTGGAGGGGTGAGTAGGGAGGGGATTGTGATTGAGATGTAACTTGAAGAAATAAAAAATAAATTATTAAAAAAAAGGAAAGAAAACTAAAAAAAAAAAAAAAAAAAAAAGAACTGAAAATCTCAAGGTGGGCTTTTTGCTAACCTAAAAGGACTTTCTTATTTTGTACTTCTATTGAGATCTTTTTAATAGTCTGATAAAGGACTGCTTCCCTTACCTTCAAATTGAACATTTCCTCCCTGTTAGATATATGCATATATTCAGTGAAATCTGGAGAAATACACAGAATTTGTTACTTTTTCAAAGTTTCACAAAAATAGGATCTGGTCAAGGCCATATTGAAGTCTCAGAGTTGGTAACTCCCAGAGTGGCTTTATTTTTAGATAAGTCAGTGCTGGTATCCAGAAAAGGTGGTAGAAGCCATAATTTTAGGCACTGTGTATTATTGTGAAATAATACTGTAGAAATTCTTAAAATGACCATAAAAGGCAGTCTAATTTACTTTTTAAACCCTTTGCATGTGGTATGTGTTGTATGATTGCATATGTGTTTGTGTGTTTGTACCATGTGTACAAATGCTAGAGGTCAAAGTCTTCCTCCTTTGCTCTCACTTTATTTCTGTGAGGCAGGGTCCCTCACTAAGGCTGCAACTCTGTGATTCAGCTATACTGGCAGGCCAGTGAGTTCCAGGGATCACCCAGACTCTGCTTCCTCCAGCAGCTGGATAACATGAGTATGCTACCATGCCATACTCTGCTTATACATAAGTGTATATGAACTAAGATTATGATAGGTGTTTGCAAGCACATTACTGAGACTGCTACCTCTCCAGCCCACACCCTAAACCTTTAACAGAAAAACAGTCATAGCATTATCCAAACCTGGCAGCCAAGGCAAAAGTTTTAGATATAATTCTACTCATGTCTCTTTTTTTTAAATACTTTATTTTTTTTTCTTCAAGTTACATCTCAGTAACAAACCCCTCCCTATTCCCCCTTCCTATCCCGCCCTTCCACCCTCTTCCCCCCAGAAGTTTCCCCTTTCAGTCCAACAGATGGTTCCTTCTCTTATTACAGTAAGTATTATACAAAACAACAGATATAAATATGCCACATTTATGAGAGTTAAATGGCCCAGTATACCTTCCCAATGTCCAGTTTATACATATTTGGCCCCTGACTTTAACCTTCTACTATTTAACCATCTCCATGAGTTTAAAGGTCTATATCTGACTCAACATTCATACTAACTTGCAACACACTTTTAAGAGTATCTTCTTAGATCTGTAACACCCTCTTGATTCCTAAACAACTCAAAATTTAACTATGAGACTCTAGCTGTCTATTCTTCAACCACCTCAGAGACCTGAGAGGGATAAATATATTTGCTTATATAGGAAGTGCAGGGCCTGCGACTTCCAAAACTAAGAAAGAACATAGTAATGACTGCCTGGACAGTTCCCATTTTCTCTCCATACATTCCAGCATCAATCTTCAGCCTTTGGGTCCTGTTTCTCTGACAGACATTTGTTGTAGAGCAGGGATTATGAAGGACTTACCTACCCTGTCTTGGCAGAGTTAGGCTGTCGACTTCCCTGCTACCAAGTTTTGTCCTATTTGGACAGCAGTCTGTCTGCAGTTGGTGCAAGGGGTTTTTTCATGCCAAGAGAAAGGCTTGCCACTAATTCAACCATCTTACAGTGGAGGTTCTTCGATGCTTATCTTCTACTTGGAGTAGAATAGGGGGTGATGTCAGGTGCTGATATTTCTCGATATCAAAAAAAAATCTTGATTTAAGATAACATCTTTGAATGCCATATTCTGCAGATCTCTTGGGGTTTTTGAAGATGCCCTATCCATCTCTTGTATTTAGATAAGCAAATGTTGCTTGTCTCTTAGCAACTTGATTACTGGGTAGTTTAGAGAATATCTGTGATAGACTGTCATAGTAGCTAACAAAGTGACATGTTTGCATGACTAGGAGTTTGTTTTAACTATCCTAGACCGTTTTAGACGGTTGATATCAAGAGGTCAGAGCTTCACATTTTATTTTTAAGTATCTCTAGGAAGCGTTACCTTTAAATTTGTATCAATATACAAAGATCTATTCAATTGTGGTTAAATATACTCTTAATTATGTATCAATATACCAAGATCAATGCCTATGTAGTCCAATATAATCTTAATATTGCATCCATATGCAAGGGTCAATACCATTGTGGCCAACTATAATCTTAATTTTGTATCAATGTACAAAGATCAATACCGATGTAATCCAATACAATCTTATTTTTGCACAATAAACAATGGTCAATACCACTTTAGCCAAATAAACTACTAATTTTGTATCAATATACAAAGGTATAAGGGCATATTCAATAATCTGCCCCTTCTTCTTGGACCTTCCTGTGCTATGTCTATATCTCATTTTTCTCAAGCCCATGCACTCCTACATAGGAGAGGAAGAAGGATACAGAAAAGGAAAAGTAGGAATTCCCTGGGGCTAACCTCCAAAACCCATTAAGACAGGACCATTTATCAGCTTGTAGTCTCTTCCCCTACATATCAGAGTTTTCAGTTATCCTTCAAACAACCTAAAAGAAGGGCGGAGAAACACCTTCCCCATCCACCTGGCATGGGATGTCGCTCTCTTAAAGTGACTTCCTGCTGATTTGGGTCGTAGTAGACCTGTTTGGGGCCCGAACCCAAATGGGAAAAATGATTAAAAATGTTAGTACACTCCTTTTATGTTCAGTCCTTCTGTTCTCAGCTGTTTAGATGACCTAAGGGGTTTGTAGGCAGAAGCTGATCTTGCAGGCTTCACTGAGGTTCCTGCCCGGGCATTGTGTAGAGCTGAGCGGTCCCAGTGACATTGGATTGCTGTGGTGGTTGCAGGCCCCCGATGGAGACAGCTATTGAGGAAGTCTGCCAGGCAGAATCAACTGAGTCACTCGTCCTCCTTGGTGCCTGATTCTGCTCTCTGCTGAGGATTCCGCTGTCCAGCTGTCCCCGGGCTCCCCTAATGGACACTTTGATTCTCCTGGAAAGATAAGAACAGAGTCCTGCCCCAATCCCAACCCTAGGACAATTGCCCTCTTTTTTGGGGGGTGGGGGGGGGCTAGGTAGTACTTCTCCTGAAGCAAATTTGGTCTTCTGACAACATACAAAGCGTTATCTTTCAATCCGGGTTAAAGAAGAAATCATTCTGTCACCTTGGAGCTAAACCAGCTCTAGTGTATATATTTTGAGATCCCAAAGGACAATCTGCCTGCATCGAGAAGGCCTTTTGTAAGTAGCCTCCAAACCTAGGTCCCTCCAAATCCCATGTGTGTGTCTCTGAACTCTAATTATTTGGATCAGGGACCTGTGTTTCCCATCTGAAGGGATCAAAGATGTGTTCCACCACTCCTGGATAGAAGTCTTTCTCTATTTAGAGTTTGCCCTGCATCAGGCTGACCCTGAGCTCCAGGATCTGCCCGTTTCTGTCTCCAGTGTGCTGGGAGCTGGGACCAAGGGTGTACTCTTCTTGAATGGTGGGACCAAGAGTATGCACCCTCACCACCCCGCTCCGTATGACTCCAGAATACATAAGACCACCAACTCTACGGTGCTCCCTCCGTCTCCGCAGAAGTCAAAGGCATGGGCCAATACCACAATTCTCTTGTATTTTACCTTAGCTCCATGTCTTCTCAACACCTGGAGGTCTGCAAAACCAGGCTGAATGGCTGTATCCTCTATTCCATTCACAGTGTTTCAGCCCTGCCCCGTGCCTTTTTTTTTTTTTTTTTTTTTTTTAGTTAATAAATTTATTTGTTTGTTGCTTCAGGTTACATCCTTATCATATTGTTCTCTTTTCCCGCTTCCCAGCCCCACCCTCCCATGCTCTACCCCCTGACCCTTCCGTCTTGTTCCTCTGGGGTGGAGTGTCCCTGCCTAACATTCTCTCACCACAGATCAGGAGTCATATGAGGGCCAAGAGCCTCTTCATTCACCGGGGGCCTACGAGGCAGTACTGCCAGTGAATGGTGTCTCATTGCTACTGGGGGAATACTAAAAAAAAGACCAACAAACACACAAACCCACAAAAACAAAGAATATCAACAAGAAAAGAGAGGAAAAAGAGAAGGGAAAAGGAAAAAGAAAAAAAGAAGGAAAAAGAAAAAAGATAAAAAAAAATTATGTCCTTGTTCCTTTTGGTGTGTTGGTTGTAGTACAGATATCCTGTACGATATAGTTAAAATCCTACTATAAGTGAATAGATGCCATGTGCATCCTTCTGAGACTGGGTTAGCTCACTCAGGATGAGCTCCTCTAGATCCATCCATTTGGTTGCAAATTGCATGATTTCATTGTTTCTTATAGCTGAGTAATATTCCATTGTATAGATGTACCACAATTTTTTAATCCATTCTTCAGTTGAGGGACATCTGGGTTGTTTCCAATTTCTAGCTATTACAAATAAGGCTGCTATGAACATAGATGAGGAGACTTCCCTATGTCTCCGTGAGAGGTCCTTTGGGTGTATACCCAGAAGTGGTATGGCTGGGTCCTGAGGCAAGGTTATTCCTAGATTTCTAAGATATCGCCAGACAGACCTCCATAGTGGTTGCACAAGCCTGCACTCCCACCAGCAATGGAGTAGGGTTCCCCTTTCTCCACACCCTCGCCAACATGCGCTATCATTTGAGCTCTTTATCTTAGCCATTCTAACAGGTGTTAGGTGGAATCTCAGGGTCGTCTTGAGTTGCATTTCTCTGATGATTAAGGATGTTGAACATTTCTTCAGGTGTCTCTCAGCCCTTAGGGATTCCTCCTTTGTGAATTCTCTATTTAGCTCCATCTCCCATTTTTTGATTGGATTATTTGGTTTCTTGGCATTTAGTTTCTTGAGTTCATTGTAGAGTTTAGATAATAGCCCTCTATCAGATGTGGGGTTGGTGAAGATTTTCTCCCAGTCTGTTGGTTGCTGTTTTGTTCAAATGACAGTGTCCTTTGCCTTACAGAAGCTTTTCAGTTTCATGAGGTCCCATTTATTGATTGTTGATCTCACGTCCTGAGCTGTTGGTGTTCTGTTCAGGAAGTTGTCACCTGTGCCAATGAGTTCGAGGGTTTCTCCTACTTTTTCTTCTAGTATATTTAGTGTGGCCGGCCTTAGTTAAGGTCTTTGATCCACTTGGAATTAAGTTTTGTACAAGGTGATAGGTATGGGTCTAATTTCATTCTTTTGCAAGTGGACATCCAGTTGGACCAGCACCATTTGTTGAAGATGCTGTCCTTCTTCCATTGTGCGGTTTTGGCTTCTTTGTCAAAGATTAGTTGGCCATAGGTGTGTGGGTCCATGTTTGGGTCTTCAATTCGATTCCATTGATCCACTGGTCTGTTTCTATACCAGTACCATGCTGTTTTTATTACTGTTGCTCTGTAGTACAGCTTGAAATCTGGGATGGTTATACCTCCAGATGTTTTTTCATTGTACAGGATTGATTTAGCTATTCTGGGCTTTTTGTTTTTCCATATGAAGTTGAGAACAGCTTTTTCCAGGTCTATAAAGAATTGTGTTGGTATTTTGATAGGAATTGCATTAAATCTATATATTGCTTTTGGTAGGATAGCCATTTTTACTATGTTGATCTTACCTATCCATGATCATGGGAGATCTTTCCATCTTCTAAAGGCCTCCTCCATTTCTTTCTTCAGGGGCTTGAAGTTCTTGGTATATAGATCCTTTACATGCTGGTTAGAGTTACCCCCAGGTATTTTATGTTGTTCGTGGCTATTGTGAAGGGGGTTGTTTCCCTTATTTCTTTCTCGGTATATTTGTTTGTTGTATAAAGAAGGGCTTCTGATTTTTTTGAGTTAATTTTGTATCCAGCCACCTTGCTGAAGTTGTTTATCAGCTGTAAGAGTTATTTGGTGGAGTTTTTGGGGTCGCTTATGTATACTAACATATCATCTGCGAATAGGGATAATTTGACTTCTTCATCTCCAATTTTTATCCCTTTGATCTCCTTTAGTTGTCTTATTGCTCTAGCAAGGACTTCAAGTACTATATTGAAGAGATATGGTGAAAGTGGACATCCTTGTCTTGTCCCTGAGTTTAGAGGAAATGCTTCAAGCTTCTCTCCATTTAATTTGATGTTGGCTACTGGCTTGCTGTATATTGCCTTTATTATTTCTAGGTATGGTCCTTGTATGCCCGTTCTCTCCAGAACTTTTAGCATGAAGGGGTGTTGGATTTTGTCAAATGCTTTTTCTGCATCTAGCGAGATTATCATGTGGTTTTTTTCTTTCATCTTGTTTATGTGGTGAATTACATTGATAGACTTTCGTATATTGAACCATCCCTGCATTCCAGGGATGAAGCCTACTTGATCATGGTGTATGATACTTTTGATGTGTTCTTGAATTCGGTTTGCTAGTATTTTATTAAGTATTTTTGCATCTATGTTCATGAGGGAGATTGGTCTGAAGTTCTCTTTCTTTGTTGGGTCTTTGTGTGGTTTAGGAATCAGAATGACAGTGGCCTCATAGAATGAGTTTGGCAGTGATCTTTCTGTTTCTATGTGGTGGAAGAGTTTGAAAAGTAATGGTGTTAGTTCCTCTTTGAAGGTCCGGTAGAATTCCGTGCTAAAGCCATCTGGCCCTGGGCTTTTTTTGGTTGGGAGATTATTAATGACTGCTTCTATTTCCTTAGGTGTTATTGGGCTGTTTAAGCTGTTAATCTGATTTTGATTTAGTTTTGGTAGGTGGAATTTATCGAGGAAATTGTCCATTTCGCTTAGGTTTTCAAATTTAGTGGAATATAGATTTTTAAAGTAATGCCCAAATATTTTCTGGATCTCCTCAATGTCTGTTGTTATTTCTCCCTTTTCATTTCTGATTTTGTTGATTTGTGTTCTTTCCCTTTGCCTTTTAGTTAATTTGGCTAGGGGTCGGTCTATTTTGTTGATTTTCTCAAAGAACCAACTCTTGGTTTCATTGATTCTTTGTATAGTTCTTTTTGATTCTAAGTTGTTGATTTCAGCTCTAAGTTTGATGATTTCCTGTCTTCTGCTCTTCTTGGGAGTGTTTGTTTCTTTTTTTTCCAATTCACCCAGCTTAGCTGTTAGTTCACTAATATGAGCTGTCACAATTTTCTTTTTGAAAGCACTTAGTGCTATGAACTTTCCTCGTAGCACAGCTTTCAATGTATCCCATAGGTTTGGGTATGTTGTGTCTTCATTGTTGTTGGATTTTAAGAAGTCTTTGATTTCCTTCTTTATTTCTTCCCTGACCCAGTGGTCATCCAGTAAGGAGTTGTTCAATTTCCATGTGTGTGTAGGCTTTCTGTTGATTCTTTTGCTGTTGAAGACCAGCTTTATTCCGTGGTGGTCTGATAAGATACAAGGTATTATTTCAATTTTCTTGTATCTATTGAGACTATCCTTGTGACCAATTATGTGGTCGATTTTGGAGAAGGTTCCGTGGGATGCTGAGAAAAAGGTGTATTCCTTTGTGTTTGGGTGAAACGTTCTGTAGATATCTGTTAGGTTCATTTGTTTCATGATCTCTGTTAGACTCAATATTTCTCTGTTTGTCTTCTGTCTTGATGATCTGTCCTTTGTTGTGAGTGGGGTGTTGAAGTCTCCCACTACTAATGTGTTGTGATCGACGTGCGCTTTAAATTTTAGAAGTGTTTCTTTTATGAAAGTAGGTGCCTTTGTATTTGGGGCATAGATGTTCAGTATTGAGATTTCCTCTTGATGAATATTCCCTTTAACGAGTATATAGTGCCCTTCTTTGTCTTTCTTCATTAACTTCAGTTGGAAGTCTGTTTTGTTTGATATTAGGATGGCTACTCCAGCTTGCTTCCTGGGTCCATTTGCTTGGAAAACCTTTTCCCAGCCCTTTACTCTGAGACAGTGTCTATCTTTCGTAGTTAGATGTGTCTCTTTTATACAGCATAAGGAAGGGTCTTGCTTGCGGATCCACTCTGTAAACCTATGTCTTTTTAT
>CAJQZJ010034182.1:63343-144898 GCA_907164525.1 Lophiomys imhausi
TTGGTCCTGACCTTTGAGTCACTAGATTTATTCTTTGACATTTGCCAAAACAGATCAGTTTTGAAATAATAGAAATATTATTTGTCACAAAAAAGCAGAGAACTGTGCTCACATAACTAAATTCATTGGTGGAATTTTATGTGTATAATATAGTGATTATTATTTTATCTCTTGGAACTAATAGTGCAATAATTTACTGCTGGGTTTAGAGTGAAGTTTTTCATGATGAAGGTGTCATTTGATAAAGACAGAGTTTTAGGCACAAAAGAAGATCTAAGAGTTTATCATATAAGATTATGAGAATTTTAAAAGTTTATATAATAAAGCTCTTTACTTATAGGCATAACAGTTTTTCCTGTTGAAATCTCATTTAAATTATTAAAAAATTTGCTTTCATATTTTCACCATATCCTTAAGGTTCTATAAAAAGTACAATTTACCCATGTATATTGTGGGTAGGATGCAGTCATTTGAAGTTGCTGTACATGGAGCAAATTAGTTCTTTTTCTGTGTCCAGGACATTCAAGCAGAGATGTGGGTATGTAGTATACTGTTCAAGTAGGTGAACAGGGTACCAGAATTGAAAAAGAAAATATTCAAATCTCCTCAAAAATGGAGAATGATAGCAATGTCCTGGGGTTCAGGCAAAGGGAGCTCAGAAATTAATAAAATTCAAATTTACATTTATGAAAGTAGATCAAAGGAGTTCAAAAATGAACAAGGACATAATGAAAAGGCGAAAACATACTTACTGACTTTGTGGTACTGAGTAAATGAAGTTGAAATAGAGTTAAGAATGTAATTTTCTGCTTGGTAAATTCCATTCTACTCCCATTGGTAAAGGCATAGCTTTACATTTGAGAATTATTTTTTAACAGTTGATTGTGGGTGCAGGCTGGCAGAAGACAGCCAGAGACCTACCCTCCACCTCTACTATGAGCAAGCATATGGTAGAGATATAAGACAGAAAGATGAGTGTGGTGGTTTGTCTGGTAGGAAGACAGGCTGAACTGGAGACATGACAGCTGTGAGAAGCAGTCTGATGTGAGTAGCCTGAACTGTCACCTGAGGCCATGGGGAAGTCCAGGCCCATGCTGCTGCAGAAGTCCATGTCTGGGTCCATGGATCTGCAGTAGCAGCTCTCTTGTTGATGTCCTTGCCCCATGATACCACCAAAGTCCACATGAATGTCCATAGTTTGGGCTGCTGCCTGAAACCATGTTGATGTCCAAGGGCTGCACTGAGCCCGCCCTACACTGCACTGAGTTGGCCCTGTGCCTCACTGAGTGTTGAATGGTGGCCCAAGTGTTCAGTGGTGATGTGAGCTTAGGAAAGCTGGCCCTGACCTTCACCTGGGCAGCATGGAAGATCTGACCTAGTGGCATGGCTGCTGGAGAGCTGGTAGACTGACCAACTCAATTATCACTTAGGCCTAGATTCAGGGCTCTGATTGGCCCACCTTAACATCTACCCTATCAATGAACTGCTGGGGCTTGTGAAGTGGCCAGTCTTGTAGAACCAAAGCTGTAGGAGTTCCATGACACAGAGCAACAACAGGATATCTGAGAAGGATCCTGAGGAGAATCCAGCATTAATAGCTTAGGATTAGTCAGAGGCCTTGAACCTGACCAATGACTCATTGCAATGAACATTTGCAGGAAAAGCTATTTGGGCAAAGGATATTGCATGTGACACACAATGGCACACCATAACTTCCATGGTAAGATATTTTTAATTTAACTTTTTATTTTCTTTTCTGGGGAAGTTTACAAGTTGGATGGAAGAAATGAAAGGATTAGGAAATTAGTGGGATTAGGGACCATAATGTGAAATTCACAAAGAATCAATAAAAAGTATGTTAAAAATTATTTCTCATCTACAAGTAAGTCCAAGACAGCCAAGGATACACAGAGAAACCCTGTCTCAAAAAACAAAACAAAACAAAAAAACCGAAAAACAAAAACAAAAAACCCCAAACAAAACCTTATTTCTTTCATTTTTTTGAGATTATATTATAATACCAATCCCCTTTCCTTCCCCCAAGTCCTCCCATATTCTCCTCCCTGTTCTCTTTCAAATTCATACACTTTTCAAATTAATTGTTTTAAATAATTAACAATTTTAATTAATTTTTATGTTAACACACTGACACACACACAGACACACACACACACACACACACACACACACACACACACATATATATATATTTCTAAATACATAAATACATTTTGTGGTGAGTCTCTATAACATTAATATACGTTTTGGTGACTGACCATTTGGTATAGCACAACCAATTAGTGTGCTCTTCCCTGGAGAAGACTATGTTTCTTGCTCTCAGCATTCATCAATTACCTTAAAGAAACCATTCTTAGAGTTGAAAATGATAAAATTTGCTTATAACAACTGAAAAGCAAATAGGACATAATGTAACCGCTTATACTCTAAATTTTCAGAAATCATGACTGCTTCAGAATTCCAGCCTTTCTATTTTTATCACATATATCATATAGCCATGTGTCAGAATGGATGATAACATATTCCTCGCTCTCTAAAAGAAATTCATTAAAAACCTTATTCCTGTACTTAAAGATTCTTCATTAATGTGAAATCTGTATGCTCCACTTACAGTTATTTTGACAACAAAATTTCAATTCCTATACAAGTATGATAAGATTTACAGCCATGAACTGTTTCCCAATTCTGATTCTATGAATAGTTTTGAGTAAGGCCACACATTAAATTAAACAGATTTCTGCATTTTTCCTGTGTTGATAGATCCTGATAGCTGCATAACATGTGAAAGTTATAATGAGGCCAAAGGTTCTGTTTGTACCATGTGAAAGGTTTCCAACAGTGGTTAATCATCTTACATCTAATCAGTACCCTGATGTTAAACCCTCTTTTTTACTTCACAGTCTTCTCACTGGAGTATAATGACTAAGCATAATAACGACAAAGCAAAAATATATTTGCCAAGAAGGTGAAGTATAAAGGGTTATTTTTCTTTTCAATTTTCAATTTGTGTTCTTGAGAGTCAAACATCAGAAACATTGAATCATCATTTTTTAATTTTTTATTATAATGTTTATTTATTACATCGAGTTACAAGTCCATCATAGTGTCCCCTCCCTCTCCCATCCATCCCACTCCTCTGATGTGGAGTGTCCCTACATATCAGTCCCTCTCAGTTCAACAGTCATATGAGTGCTAAGAGCTTCCTCTTGAACTGGGGTGGGGGGGGGCTACATGTTAGCACCCTTAGGGTGAGTTGACCCATTGATAGGTAACAAAGTCTATGTTCCTGATCTTTTTGGTATGTTGGTTGTAGGATAGTTATCTTGTACTATATGGCTAAAATCCAATTATAAGTGAGGAGATGCCATGTGCATCTTTCTGAGTCTGGATCAGCTCACTCAGGATGAGCTTATCTAGTTCCATCCATTTGGCTGCAAATTGCATGATTTCCTTGTTTCTGATAGCTGAGTAGTATTCCATTGTGTAGATGTACCACAATTTTTTAAATCCATTTGAGGGACATCTGGGTTGTTTCTAGTTTCTAGCAATTACAAATAAGACTGCTATGAACATAGATGAGGATATGTCCTTGTGCTTTGGTGAGGAGTCATTTGGGTGGATACCCAGAAGTGGTATGGCTGGGTCTTGAGGTAGGGCTATTCCTAGTTTTCTAAGATGTTGTCACGCTGATTTCCATAGTGATTGCACAAGCCTGCACTCCCACCAGCAATGGAGGAGTATTCCCCTTTCTCCACAGCCTCCTTAGCACATGCTGTCATTTGAGTTTTTGATCTTAGTCATTCTGACAGGTGTGAGATGGAATCTCAGAGTCCTCTTGAGCTACATTTCTCTGATGATTAGGATGTTGAGCATTTCTTCAAATGTCTCACTGCCATTAGAGATTCCTCCTTTGTGAATTCTCAGTTTAGTTCTGTTTCCCATTTTTTTTTTATTGAATTGTTTGGATTCTTGGTGTTTAATTTCTTGAGTTCTTTTTAAATTTTCTATATTAGCCCTCTTTGGAAGTGGGGTTGGTAAAGATTTCTTCCCAGTCTGTAGATTGCTGTTTTGTTCTAGTAAGAGTGTCCTTTGCTATACAGAAACTTTTTAGTTTCATGAGGTCCCTTTTGTTGATTGCTGATCTTAAAGCCTGAGATATTGGTGTTCTGTTCAGGAAGTTGTCACCTGTGTCAAAACTCGGAAGGATGCACATGGCATCTATTCACTTATAATCAGATTTTAGCCATATAATACAGGATAACTATATTACAACCAATGCACCAAAGGGAACATGAACATAGACTTTTTTTTCCTGTCAATGAGACAATTTGGCCTAGTGGTGCTGCCTTGTAGGCCCCCAGTATATGAGGAGGCTCTTGGCCCTCATATGACTGCTGAACTGAGGTGGGGCCTATTATATAGGGACACTCCACTCCAGAGCAGTGGGATGGAAGGGATAGTGGGTAGAGGGTGGGAGGGCTGGACTGGGAGGGGTGGAAAGAGGTCACTGTGTTGGAGATGCAACCTGAAGTAATAAATAAATATAAAAAAAAGAGTTTGAGGCTTTTTCCCACTTTCTCTTCTAATAGATTTAGTGTGTTGGGCTTTATGTTAAGGTCTTTGATCCACTTGGACTTAAGTTTTGTGCAAGGTGATAAGTATGGGTCTAATTTCATTCTTTTACGTGTCCACATCCAGTTGGACCAGCGCCATTTGCTGAAGATGCTGTCCTTCTTCCATTGTGCGGTTTTGCCTCCTCTGTGAGAAATTAAGTGACCATAGGTGTGTGAGTTCATTTCTGGGTCTTCAATTCAATTCCATCGATACACTGATCTGTTTCTATACCAGTTCCATGCTGTTTTTATTATCATTCCTCTGTAGTATAGCTTGAAATCTGGTATGGTGATACCTCCAGATACTTTAATGGACAATTTTCTTGGTACATTTCAACTACCAAAGTTAAATCAAGATCAGGGTTTTTTGTGTTTAATGTGTTGAACTTTAAAATATTCTGAATATTAGCAGCCTGTCAGGTGTATTTTTGGGGAAGATTTTCTCCCACTCTTTCAGCTGTGTACTTGGGGAAGATTGTCTCCCACTCTGTCAGCTGCACCTTCACTCTGATGATTGATTTCTTTGCTGTTAAGAATTTTAAAAGTACATCCAACTCCATTTGTTAGTTCTTACCATCATTTTCTAGGCCATTTGAGTCCTTGAGCCTTTACCTTTGTATTGAAAAGTTGCCCAATCAAAGAATGGGGTACAGAGCTAAACCTGAATTCACAAAAGAGGAATTTCTAAGGGCTGAGAGGCTCTTGAAGAAATACTCAACATCTTTAGTCATCAGGGAAATGCAACTCAAAATGACTCTGAGATTCCATATCACACCTGTCAAAATGGCTAAGATCAAAAATTCCAGTGACAGCACATGCTGGCAAGGCTGTGGAGAAAGAGGAACACTCCTCCATTGCTGGTGGTAGTGCAAACTTGTACAACCACTATGGAGATCAGTCTGGTGATATCTCCGAAAACTGAGTATAGTTCTACCTCAAGACCCAGTCTTACCACTCCTAGGCATGTACCCAAAAGATTCTTCACCAAACCACAAGGATATCAGTTCAACTATGTTCATAGCAGCTTTATTCATAATAGCTAGGAACTAGAAACAATGCAGAAGTCCTTTAATGGAAGAATGGATTAAAAAAAACAAAAACAAAAAAATTGTGTTTCATTTACACAATGGAAGACTACTCAGCTATCAGAAACAAGAAAATCATGCAATTCGCAACCAAATGGATGGAACTAGAAAAGCTCATTCTGATTGAGCTAACACAGACCCAGAAAGATACACATGGCATGTACTCACTCATAACTAGAGTTTAGCCATATAGTACAGGAAAACTATCCTTCAACCCACAGACCCAAAGGAACAGGAACCTAGCAGATCTATTCTATGAGAAACTCCATGTAGCAGCTGATCAAAACAGATGCTGAGACACACATCCAAACATTAGATGGAGCTCTGGGAGTCATGTATAAGAGAGGGAGGAGGAATAGAGAGACCTGGAGTAAACAAGAACAACAAATGAAGATCAACAGAACCAACCAATCTATGCCCCTAGAGGCTTACAGAGACTGAAACACTAACCAAAAAAAAAAAAAAAAGAGAGAAAAAAGAAATATAAAGCATATATAAACCAGTCTTAGGCCTCCTATACATATATATAGAACATAGGCAACTTGGCCTTCATACAGATTCCTTAGCAGGTGGTGGTGGGGGTTGGGGCCCAGAGTCTGTCATGGACTCGGTTGCCTGTTAGTGGAACACATTACACTAGCTGGTCTGCCATGTTGGACCCCAGTGCATGAGGATGCTCATATCCTTCAGGAGACTAAGGAACTGAGGGGTCTTGATATGTGTGGGTTCCCCCTCACCTGAGGAGGAGAGGAGGGATAGATAGGGAGAAGGGAAAGATAGGACTGTGAGGGGAGGAGCCTGTGATTGAATGTAACTTGAATTAATTGATGAATGTAAAAAATATATAGCATTTGTAATTGTTAAAACTCAAAAAAAAAAAAAGGGGAAGAGAAAAGAAAAAAAAAAGAAGAGAAGTTGCCCAATGGTCTCTTTGTGTAGCAAGCATTAAATATCTTCTGGATTGTTGGTTTTGGGGTTAGGAATTTTTAATTTGTACTGGTGTTCAAATGTTTAGTTTTACCTGGTTAGCTGCTATTTACTTCCAAAGCTTGAAACAGACCTCACAATCTCTGGATTTTATGGGTTTTGCTAGAATAATAGGTGTGATGTTATTTTAATGGCTTTACTTATAAAAGTGACATAAGAGTTTTTTCCTGAAGCTTTTACTGTTGTTGTTTTGGGATCTCAACTATAGTATGTCATGGTAAGGTTCTTCTCTGTTAATATCTATTGGAGGTTTTGAATGTTCTAGATTTGGGTAATTTTCTTCTATAGTTTTATTGAGTAGACTTTCTGTGCCTTTAGTGCTGATCTCAGTTCTGTGGTAAGACCTAGTGAAAAAGATAGCTTAGATTAGCATCTAGCAACTTAGGGAGGAGTTTGGCATTCTTTATGTTTGATCTGGGCAGAGCCAGTTGTGACCAAATGATATGCCCTGCTGAAGGAGCATTGCTAAGAAAACTTGCAAGCTATGCAGATGGAGATGAGGTGAGGTCAACACTGACGTCAAGGGGCGTGACTTGAAAAGCCTGTGAAAATCTCTGCTGGAAATCTCTCCAAGATCATCATGACATATGGAGAGATTTAAGATAGTGAGCACACAATCTCATGAACCCTCTGCAAAGACCCCTCTGAGAGACCACACACTACAGCCTGCAGCCATCTTGCCCTTACTTGCTGGGAGTCTGTGCTGGTGAAGGGCATAGCACCACAGGCAGAGTTGGACCACTGCAATCCAATGCAAAAACCTGTCACAGACTTGCTGACGCAGAGTCTTTTGGAGTCATCTACCTTGGAGCTCCAGAGCGCTAGAATGGTGAGAAAAACAACCAACTGGAAGTAGTTTGGATCAGCCTTCAGTCTGGAAAATAATTGGGTCTTGTGACTGCAGAGGCAATTCTTGGCTGATTGAAAAGACCACCTTACATCAGTGGGATCAGATTAGTTTTATACACTGGTCTTAAGAACTGACAAATAAGGCTCACAGACTTTAAGACTGAAAGACCTGTTGGAATAGATGTAAACCAGGCATCTGTATGGACCTACACCAAGAGTATTAATATCCTTTTAAGAAACTTAAGATAGTGTTAAGTGTTTGTTTTTTATAGGTATGAGAGAGTTTTAGGAATTAAGATATTTTTAGATAGATTATAGATTTTAGAATTAAGGTTTAGGTTTTAGGATTTAGATATTTTATAGGTATTGTTAAGTATTAATAAATATAAGTGTGATAAATAAAAATATTCTGTTACACAATTCCTTCTGTTTCATGGATTTTCAGGCTTGGTCTTTCAGTTTCCTGAATGTTATAGTCATTCTTTTAAAAAAAACAAATTATTTTAATTTTATTTTATGTATATTGGTGTGAGAGTGCCAGATCCTCTGGAAATGGAGTTACAGACAGTTGTGAGCTGCCATATGGGTGCTCGGAATTGAACCTGGGTCCTCTGGAAGAGCAGCCAATGCTTTTAACAACGGATTCATCTCTCTAGCCCCAAGCTATGGTCATTCTTTGTTTGCTTTTCTTCATTGGTATCTGAATGTAATATTTTCTCAACATTGTCTTCTATCCTTGATAGTCTATGTTAAGTTTAATCCAGCCTACTGTTGGGAATTTCCACTATGTATTTTATTTGGTTACTTGAGTTTTTATTTTCCAACATTTGAATTTGCTTTTTAGTTTCAAATTTTGTTTCCTCTCCATATTTCTTATCTGTATTACTGACATTTCTTTTCATTGTTGATAGATTTTTTTTCTTTTTTCAGCATTTTAATAATTTCATTATCTTTTGATTCATTAGTGGAGGGGTTATGATGTCTTAGAGACATTATGTTGTCTTTGTTTTTGTTATTTGGGTTTTTTCTGTTTCTATGTGTTGATATGCACATTTGTCAATTTGGATATTTTTGGGTTTTTTTGTTTTGTTTTGTTTGGATATCTTTTTAGTGAAAAGCTTACCTTGATGTGATGGCTCAATTTCTACTACCACGATGAGCATACAAATCAAGCCATTGTAACAGAATAACATACACTAAACACAATATAGAAATACAATAAAAACCAACCAAAGCCTATATCACCAATGGCAATAGAATACAAAAATAGAAAAAATAAATAATTAAAGTTATTTGAGTTAAAAAAAATATATAGTTAATGAATGAAATAAATGAAAAAAATAAAAGGAGAAGCATAAATTTCAGTTAATTTTAAAAAATAAAGAATAAAAGAATAAGATTACAGAAGAATGTCAAAAGGAAGTTAACCAAAGAGTGAAAGATATATTTATATAATTGACAAGCAAAACTGTGTAAGAAAGTTGATATACTTAAGAAGAATAAAAATAAAAACAAAAAATAATTTTTAATGGATTCAAATGCTGCTAAAACTACTGTTTTAAGAGAAATGGAGAAACATAATAAAGAAAAGACAAAGCATTAGCAAACTTCTTTCTGGGCCGTTTAACGTGTATTTGGCCAGGTGGAGGGGAGGGATTACTTGAATCTGGAGTCTTTTGCCTTACCATTAGGCCTTGTGAAAATTCTGCCAATTAAGCATGACATGAAGGGGTGTTGGATTTTTTCAAATGCTTTTTAAGCACCTAGAGAGATGATCATGTGTTTTGTTTTTCAGCTTATTTGTATGTGAATTACATTAATGGATTTTCATATGTTGAACCATCCCTGCATTCCTGGGATGAAGCCTACTTGATCATGGGGTATGATATGATACTTTTGATGTGTTCTTGGATCTGGTTTGTCAGTATTTTATTAAGTATTTTTGCATCTATGTTCATGAGGGAAATTGGTCTGAAGTTCTCCTTCTTTGTTGAGTCTTTGTGTGGTTTAGGAATCAGGGTGACTGTGCCCTCATAGAGTGAGTTTGGCAGTGTTCCTTCTGATTGTATTTTGTGGAAGAGTTTGGAGAGTATTGGTATTCGCTCTGGTCTGAAGGTCTGTTGGAATTCTGTGCTGAAACCACCTGGCCCTGGACTTTTATGGTTGGGAGATTTTTAATGACTGTTTCTATTTCCTTAGGGGTTATGCTAGAAATAATGAAGGCTATATACGGCAAGGAGTAACCAGCATCAAATTAAATGGAGAGAAACTTGAAGCATTTCCTTTAAACTCAAGGACAAGGCAAGGATTCCACTTTCACCATATCTCTTCAACATAGTAATTGAAGTTCTTGCTAGAGCAATAAGACAACTAAAGGAGATCAAGAGGATACAAATTGGAAACAAAGAAGTCAAATTATCCCTTTTTGCAGATGATATGATAGTATACATAAGTGACCCCAAAAATTCCACAAGAGAACTCCTATAAGTGATAAACACCTTCAGCAAGGTGTCTGGATACAAAATAAATTCAAAAAAATTGAAAGCCCTTCTTTATACAAAAGATAAATGGGCTGAGAAAGAAATTAAGGAAACAACACCATTCACAATTGCCACAAACAATATAAAATACCTGGGGTAACTCTAAACAAGCAAGTGAGAGACATGTATGACAAGAACTTCAAGTCCTTGAAGAAAGAAATTGAAGAGGACATCAGAAGATGGAATGATCTCCCATGCTCATGGATAGGTAGGATCAACATAATAAAAATGGCCACCCTGCCAAAAGCAATATATAGATTCAATGCATTTCCTATCAAAATACCAACACAATTCTTTATAGACCTGGAAAAAGCAATTATCAATTTCATATGGAATAATAAAAAACCCAGAGTAGCAAAATAAATCCTGTATAATAAAAAAAACATCTGGAGGTATCAGCATCCCAGATTTTAAGCTATACTACAGAGCAATAGTAATAAAAACAGCATGGTACTGGTATAGAAACAGACCAGTGGATCAATAGAATTGAATTGAAGACCCAGAAATGAACCCACACACTTACGTTCACTTAATTTTTGACAAAGAAGCCAAAACCATACAATGGAAAAAGGAAAGCATCTTCAACAAATGGTACTGGTAACTGGATGTTGACATGTAAAAAAAATGAAATTAGACCCATACATATCACCTTGCACAAAACTTAAGTCCAAATAGATCAAAGACCTTTACACAAAACCCGACACACTAATTCTAATAGAAGAGAAAGTGGAGAAAAGCCTCTAACTCATTGGCACAGGTGACAACTTCCTGAACAGAACACCAATAGCTCAGGCTCTAAGACCAACAATCAATAAATGGGACCTTATGAAACTGACAATCTTCTGTAAGGCAAAGGACACTGTCTTTAAAAGAAAACGGCAGCCTACATATTGGGAATGGATCTTTACCAACCCCACATCTGACAAAGAGCTAATATCCAAAATCTATAAAGAACTCAAAAAATTAAACATCAACAAACCAAGTAACCCAATCAAAAAATGGGGTAAAAATCTAAGCAGAGAATTCACAAAAGAGGAATCTAAAATGTCTGAGACACATGAAGAAATGTTCAACATTCTTTTTCTTTTTTTTTTTTTTAAGGTTTTTTGATTAATCATCAGAGAAATGCAACTCAAGACAACTGAGAGTCCATCTCACTCCTGTCAGAATGGCTAAGATCAAAAACTCAATGACAGCACATGCTGGCGAGGTTGTGGAGAAAAGGGAACACTCCCACATTGCTATTGAGAATGCAAACTTGTATAAGCACTATGGAAATCAATCTGGCGATATCTTAGAAAATTTGAAATAACTCTACCTCAAGTCCAAGCCATACCACTCCTGGACATATATCCAAAAGTTTTCTCACCAATCTACAAGGACATCTCCTCAACTACATTCATAGCAGCTTTATTTGTAATAGCTAGAAACTGGAAACAACCCAGATGTCCTTCAACTGAAGAATGGATAAAAGAACTGTGTTTCATTTACACAGTGGAATACTACTCGGCTGCCAGAGACACAAGGAAATCATGCAATTTGCTGCCAAATGGATGGAACTAGAAAGGCTCATCATGAGTTAGCTAACCCAGACCCAGAAAGATACACATGGCATATATTCACTTATCACTGGATTTTAGCCATATAGTACAGGATAACCATCCTACAATCAACAGACCAAAAAGAGCAGGAACATGGACTTGGTTACCTGTTAGAGGGACACTCCACCCTAGTGGAACTGCCATGTATGCCTCCTGGGTAAGGGGAAGCTCTTAGACCTCACATGATGATGAACTGAGGGGGCTGATACATGAAGGCACACCACACCGGAGGGATGGGAGGGGAGGGAGAAGGGTAGAGAGTGGGAAGGAGGGGCCAGGTGGGGGTAGTGGGGGTGGCAATGGAGACGTAACGAAGTAATAAATAGAAGTTAAAAATGTCTCAATAATGCAGAAGTTTTACACAGTTGAGTTACAGGAGGCTTATAAAGAATAAAGCACATTTATTGATTGTTGGTCTTAGATCCTGAGCTGTTGGTGTTCTGTTCAGGAAGTTGTCACCTGTGCCGATCAATTTGAGGGTTTTCCCCACTTTCTCTTCTAGTAGATTTAGTGTGACCAGCCTTATCTTAAGGTCTTTGATCCACTTGGACTTAAGTTTTGTACAAGGTGATAAGACCAATAATCAATGAATGGGACCTCATGAAACTGAAAAGTTTCTGTAAGGGAAAAGACACTGTCATTCGAACAAAATGGCAGCCTACAGATTGGGAGAAAATCTTCACCAACCCCACATCTGACTGAGGGCTAATATCCAAAATTTGCAAAGAACTCAAGAAATTAAATGCCAAGAAACCAAATAATCCAATCAAAAAATGGGGAACAGAGCTAAACAGAGAATTCACAAAGGAGGAATTCCTAATGGCTGAGAGACATTTGAAGAAACGCTCAGCATCCTTAATCATCAGAGAAATACAACTCAAGACAACTCTGAGATTCCATCTCACACCTGTCAGAATGGCTAAGATTGAAAGCTCATATGACAGCACATGCTGACGAGGATGTGGAGAAAGGGGAACCCTCCTCCATTGCTGGTGGGAGTGCAGGCTTGTGCAACCACTATGGATATCAGTCTGGCGATATCTTAGAAAACGTGGAATAACTTTTCCTCAGGACCCAGCCATACCACTTCTGGGAATACGTCCAAATGATGCCTCACTGAATCACAAGGAAGTTTCCTCATCTATGTTCATAGCAGCCTTATTTGTAATAGCTAGAAACTGGAAACAACCCAGATGTCCCTCAACTGAAGAATGGATTAAAATACTGTGATACATCTACACAATTGAATAGTACTCAGCTATCAGAAACAAGGAAATCATGCAATTTGCAGTTAAATGGATGGAACTAGAGAAGCTCATCCTGAGTGAGCTAAACCAGACCCAGAAGGATGCACATGGCATCTACTCACTTATAGTCGGATTTTAGCCATATAGTACAGGACAACTTTACTACAACCAATGCACCAAAGGGAACATGAACACAGACTTTTTTCCTGTCAGTGGGACACTTTGCCCTAGTGGTGCTGCCTTTTATGCCCCCAGTGTATGAGGAGGTTCTTGGCCCTCATATGACTGCTGAACTGGGGCAGGGGACTGTTATGTAGGGATGTTCTACTCCAGAGGAGTGGGATGGAAGGGATGGGGGTAGAGGGTGGGAGGGCGGGACTGGGGGAGGGAGGAAGAGGATACTGTGATGGAGATGTAACCTGAAGTAATAAGTAAAAAAAAAAAAAAAAGAATAAAGCACAAAGAAGAAGATTTATATATATTAGGTTGTTTAGAATCAAATAGTTATTTATAAATTTTTAGTATACTTTATATTCAAAGCAAGTTGACATTATTAGAAACTGATCTATTTATAACAAATTTGTATTTTTTGAAACCTAAATTTAAGGTAGTTTTGTTTTATTGCAATAGATGTTTAATATTTTTTTGTTAAAAATTTCTGAACTTAAATAGAGTTAAGAATTATTTAAATTTTTATTTGAGCTGAAATCTTTTTAGTGGTCATTTTTATAGCTCTGTGAAAGATAGTCTTTAGATTTGAGCCCCAATCCTGAGCTGAGCAAAAGTTAAGCGATCTTCACCAACCCCTCTTCACTGCTGTTGCTAAGAAATGACTAACACAACCACCCAGCCCCAGGGTCTTCTTGAAGTCTTCTTGAGGAAATGATTGTCCAGGCCCAGAGATAAGAAAACAGCCAGTGCCAAATTTCCTAACCCTTGAACCAGGGCCCCCTCCTCCAGGAATTTACACCAATTTCTAAACTATTATTGACACCTACCCCAAAACGTATATAACCCAAAGCTTTGTAAAGTTCGGGGTAGACTCTCTCCATCTCCCTTGGTGTAGGCCACCCCAGGTGCATTGACCACGCCCATTCGAACTATAAATTCCTCTTGCTTTTTGCATTGATTCGGTGTCTTTTTCTCATTGAGGGTCAGCAGGAAGATAAGCAATATGCCTTCCTGGGGATGGGCCTTACATTTGGTGCATGGGCCGGGAAGAACTGACCCTTGTGCGTTGTTGTCCTTGTTCTGTTTTTTTTTTTTTTGTCTCTTTGTGCTTCTATTGTTCTGCGTGTTGGATGCTCTTACTTTCATTTTGTTCCAGTGTATTCAGGAACCGGTCTGAGGAAGTTTGCCTGAGTTGGAAACGGGGAAGTTTGTGCAAGTTCGGAAATGCACATAGGAAGTGGCAAGCAGATGTGCTGGGCAGACATGGCATTGGTGCCACAATCAAGGGAGATCTGAGGAGATGTTCCTGATTTCCTGGAGGTGTCTTGGATGATTCTGGGTCCCTCTCCTTTGGTCCGGGTGGCCGCTGGTCCCTGAGTGCTATTGCCTTTGTCCAGGCCGCTGGTTCTTTTTCTGTGGCCCTGCCATTGAGTTTGGCTGCTCCTCTGTCTGTGTCTTTTCATTTCCTGCCTTGAACATGGGGGCCCGTTTGCCGGGCTTGGGTAACCCAATTGATGCAGTGTGCCAGAGAAACGCATTAGGTTTCTGGGCAGAAGACGGCAGGCTTTCAGGTTCTTTCTGTCTCGTCTGACTTTCTGTTTGTGAGACAATTTGTTCTTGTTCTTGTTCTATGGTTTGGCTTCTGTGCGCATTCATGTCAGATAACTCACACAACTTCTCTGTCTTGTTTTCAGTTTCTCTCCCCTACTTTCTAGTTTGTGCATGTCAGAAACGCTCCAGCTCTCTGAGAACGAAGGAGGAAGTTTTGTTCCCTTCTTGTCCGGATCACCAGTGGCAACAGGTGAACGGGAGCTAAACTTGCCTAGCCAGTTGTGCGATCGAACTTGGCGCTGTCACACTGTTGTGTTGTATCTATATGACTGTTTCCTTGTTTTGGTCTCAGACTGATTTGTGCTAATGTTCCAGGCTTGTTCAGGTTCTGCCTGAACAGGTTTAGACAGTTGTTAAGAGAAAGAGCTTCCTAGCAGGCTAGGGGAAGCTTTGGTTGGCCGACTTTGCGTTTGTCTTCCTAAATCCCTCTGACTGAAACTAAAATGCACGGACTAGGAAAAGTTCTAATCTCCCTTCGCCTGCTGTCTGTGGTCTGTGCCTGGGTCAAGATGGGGGAGAATGGGGATTTGCCGATCCTCCCCACGGGAATCATTATGGGGAACAAATCCCTCCTCTCTGGCAGGGCAGCTCTGAAATTCCATTGTCAGCTGGAACACCAGTGCACAGTGATGGAGAAAAGAACAATGAAGTCTCCCTAAAGTAAAAGCCGCCTTGAACTGGGCGAATTATGGGGTCACCCTTCCTCCCCAGAAACAGAAATGAAAAATAGACAGGCTAAGGGGGGTTTGCTGCCATCAGAAGAGGTGAAAAGGGTCGTCTGTACACCTGCCTGGGCAAAATATCCCGGCTATACACTCCCTTGGCACATTCCTTCTGACACTGATTCTGGCAGTCAGTCAATCTAATTTCTACCCAATGCTTTAAATGTTAAAATAAAAATGTATTTAAGGGTCACAACTCCTTTCAGTAACTTTTCTGCAGGATGCTAAGAAAAAAAATGAGTTTTGGTTATGGATGGTTTCTCTAATGGTAGAGTTGCCTATATAATTGATAATGTTAAAAAAGGGACAAACTTAAAGACTGCAAGTAGAGTCTTTAGAGATACTGAAAAAGTAATGTCACCATGAACGATATGACAAATAGTCAAACATCATGTCAGAAGTTTATGTCCCAAGCTATTGATGGGATTAAAGCCAAGTTTTCTGAAATGTATATTGTTCATTATATGGATACTATTTTATTGGTGGATGAAAATGAGGACAAACTTTTGCAAGCTTATGCTCAGTTATCCTGGTGCAACTCATTTAAGATTACTGAGTTATTTCCAATCATTTTGTGGAATGCTATGGTGATCTATTTTAGGAAATTGGTTAATGCAGGTTGATGGCTGGCCAGTCAAGCTTATGGTCATGTAAAATACTAGTATTAATTTATCACTGCCTCCTAGGTTAAACAGATAATAAATGGTTAGAAGTATACAGTTTGCCTTTATTTCCTCACTCAGATAACTCTATATAAGTACAGGATATAAAAGTCTTCAGAGACACTTAGTAAACTTGGGCTGGGGAATTTTGCTTTGTCTAAATTGTCAATATTTGTTGGAAAAATAGGCTAAAAAATCTAAAAGATGTACATGGAATCTATTCACTTATAATTGGATTTTAGCCATATAGTACAGGATAACTTTACTGCAACCAATACACCAAAGGGAACAGGAACATAGACCTTTTTACCTGTCAGTGAGACACTTTTCCCTAGTGGTTCTGCCTTGTAGGCCCCCAGTGCATGAGGAGGCTCTTGGCCCTCATATGACTGTTGAACTGGGGCAGGGGACTGATATGTAGGAACACTTCACTCCAGAGGAGTGGGATGGAAGAGATAGGGGGTAGAGGGTGGGAGGGCGTGATTGGGAGGGGTGGAAAGAGGGTACTATGATGGAGATGTAACCTGAAGTAATAAATAAACATTTAAAAAAAGATTCAAAAAATTTTTATATTGATACAAAGTCAGGAGGTAGGGTATTATACCTATGTAATTCTTTAAAAAATACAATGTAAAGTTCTAGTCCTTTTTTGAAAGCTACTATCACAAACTCTTTAGGATAATTAAGATATGCAAGTTATAAATGTTTAAGGTTAGAAAAGTTTAAGCAAGATCTGAGGGTCTGAGAAAGTGTATGAAGGTCTGAGGTACGTAATTGCAAGTTATGAAAGAAAGTTTCTAAGAATATGTTTAGGAATATGAAAGGATTTAAAGGTTTGTTAAATGCAAGTTACTAAGGTTGAAAAAAATGGTTGAAGGTAAAATGTAAATGCAAATCTGTAGTTGATCAGACTTATGGTTTTGTTAGATATAAATATAAATGTATTTAAATAACAACAACCTGCCATGTGGTTCCACCATCTTAGATGACCATGTGATATAAAGCAAGTTACAAAATTTCTTAGTCCTAATGAGCTCTGTTGTTATTGTTACCTTCTTTTAGACTAAAAAACCAACAAATCTCATGTTTTAAATTATTAATGGATTTTTATATGATGATGAAAATTCAGAATTATATCTTTACAGTATACTATATGATTCTTACTGTATGATGATTTATATGTCTACTTATGTCTTTGCTAGATATTGGATATGATTAATACATAAGACTCAGGGTTATTAATTAAAAATATGTACTTAGATAATCTTAAGACATATGATATGATTCTATAGATACTTTTAAGTTGGAATATTGGGATGTGCTCTGGAGGTGTTAAATTGTTTATACTGCTTATAGAATGTAGTTTTACCTTTTAAAATTATGGTTATGTTCTATGCCTTCTAAATGTATGGCTACGCTTTTACTGTGTCTTAACTCTCAAGAGTTAAAAATTGTTATCTTAAAATATGCCTAGTCTTATTTTTGATAATGTTCTTAAGACCTAACATAGCTATAGACTTCAATAAGCTATAGACTCTTTATAAACTAAATCATACAGGAAACTGCTAAGCTGTATAGTGAGTCTCTTTACGAACTTTGTTTATAGACTTAATTTTATTCTAATACTAGAAGAGCTTCAAACTCAGACTTTTAACCTAACAGGGATAAGAACCCTGAAATGCTAGTCTTTAATGGTATCTAAGAAATGCAAGCTAATAGTAACCTTATTCGTACTTATGCTAAGAATTGATACAGTTAGTTATGATATCAAACTTTTTTTTAGCCTCCTATACAGAGTTTCACAGAGAGTAACTAACTAGAAACAAGATCCTCCGAGATCTGCAGAACATGACATTTAAATACTTAATACAGAAAGCTTTTTCTACTAGACATGCCAATTCCTGACAGCATTCCTAGTTTCCTCCAGGGAAGAAAATGGGCCCAGAAGAACTCCACCTCGAACTTGCTTTAAATGTGATAAAGCTGGTCACTGGGCTAGACTGCCTTTTGCCTCAGTGGCAGACAGCATGCTATGCTGTCCACAGGCTGGAAATGGACAGAGAAGTTGACTGCTGGACTTTGCCAAGGCAAGGTAAGCAGTCCTTCATAATTCCTATCTCATCTCACAAAAAGTCTGTCACACCTTGGTACTGGTGGTCAAAAATGGATGCCCCAGGGACACAGAGGAACAGTGAATAGCTGTTAAGGTAAAGGCTGCCAGTTTTTATAGATTCAAAAGCTAATTGGTTTTGATTACTCAGGTGATACTTGTTGTTCTCAGATCCCTGATGAGTCTAGAGATTATACTAATAAAAGATTTGACACTTTAACACTAGAAGCTAAGGCTTCAGATGCCTTCTCAGTCTACCTTATTACCAGACTCAGGAAACATAGTTAGCACTTTGGACTCTGAATCTAGCAATCTGAGCTAATTAGCTCCTTACCCTAGGAAAAATTCATGTTAATTTATCGGCTAGTTAAGACTACTAAATGTCTGTTATTATAAGAACAAAGAGGTTTGTCTTGCCTACAGGCTTTATGTTAAAATATATTTTGGGATCTAAAATACTGTAATGTTGAGAGTTACAAACAGAGATGCTTCAGACTCCTTTCCCTTGCTATGTTACTGTTAAAGTTCCAATAAGTTGTTAGTTTAGCTCTGGTAAATTTTAAATCTCCTTTGGCACAAGAATTGATCATGCTAATAATTCAAGGTTGTTTTTCAAGTCTTTGTCATATTGTCTTTCTGAGATCTAGTCATAAAGCCTGGATCCACCAGCCTCAGATCAAACAGGATTCCAGATGAGTGTAATTGCCTATTCTTAAAAATGGGATTTCCTCCTTGGTTATGGGGATCCTTACTCTTCCCAATTGGTAGACAATTCTAGCTTCTATTTCTATTTTATATTTGTCTCAGCAGATTCTCACCGGACTGATAGATTCTATTCAGAGATAACCTGTGGACTGCAAATTGCTGAGCCCTAGACTTTCTGAGAGCTGATCTGGACCAATCCCACTGACATGGTTACTCCCTGTCTTTCAGATGCCCCATTGCCCAGCCTTTGGCTAGCATTTCTCCCTTTCTGGGTCCTGATGACAATGCCCCAATGTCAGCTGGAAGTAGTTACAGAAGAGAATATGCCCTCCATTTCCACTGTCCCACCTGGCAGGCTGAGATGCTAGCTCAAAGCTTTATGGGTGGAACAGATTCAAGGAAAGGGGGGAAATCCCTTTCCTAAAGGGCTAAATGGGCCCTGCTGATTCATGATTGAAGCAGTTACAAGGAGAGGGGGAATTGAAATGACTTTAGACTGGAGCCTTCATCCTGAGCTGAGCAAAAGTTAAGCGACCTTCACCATCCCCTCTCCACTGCTGTTGCTAGGAAATGACTAACTCAACCACCCAGCCCCAGGGTATCCTTGAAGTGTCCTTGAGGAAATGACTGTCCAACCCCAGAGATAAGAAAACAGCCAGGGCCAAATTTCCTGACTCTGGAAGCAGGGCCCTTCCTCATTACACCAATTTCTAAACTATTATTGATACATACCCCAAAACACATACAACTCAAAGCTTTGTAAAGTTTGGAGTTGCCTCTCCCCCTTCCCTCGGGTGTAGGCCAGGCCACGCACATTGACCACGTGTGGTGGAACAATATATTCCTCTTGCTTTTTGCATTGAATCAGTGTCTTTTTCTCATTGAAGGTCAGCAGGAAGATAGGCAATATCCTCTCTGGGGACTTACACTCTGATTAAATGGAGTTGGAAACCTATTCATTGTTATTGAGGCTATCTTCAAAAACCTGTAAAAAATGTAAAACCTTTGAACATTCTAAATTTAGCTTCAAATTTTGCATTATCTAATGTATGTATATTTATCATAGCCCATGATTCAAAGAATGCAAAACTGAAAACACTCTGCTAACTGGTGTTATCCCAGTTAACTTGTTAACAATCACTTTTCAAGGGACATATATCTATTTCATCCACCACTACCATCTGCATATCCTAATTGTGACCCTGAATTGTCCCAACTCAAATGATCACTGTTATAGTTTGATGTATGTATAACTATCTACTGTGGTTAGGATGTAGTCCCTCTCAGCTCCAATCTCTCCTGAAAGATGGTCTAATATATCATAAATCATAGGTTTGTCCTCTGGCTGCCCCTAGAACCTCAGCCTTTCCTTCTCCAAGTATAAGATTCCTGGGTGAATTCTAACCTCTTGAGGTCCATTGTTTTTATAGTTTGATAGCTGCAGGGGGACAAAATGCCTCTGTAGAATGTCACAGTTCCTGTGAGGCCTATCCTGGTGGCTCATTGTTTCTTATATTATGGGATCAAGCAGACACATCATCTTGGAAAAAGCTTTGAAAATTAAACACACAAAAAATTTAGGCAGGAGGTTAGCTCTGGGAGGGACTGGCCCATGCTTGTACCCCATGAACAGAACATGAATAACATTAGTTGTCAGTAGATGGGTCAGTTTAAACTGGCATGCCCAGTGAACATCTTGATTTTATGTGTATTTAAAATCCTATACATATTCTTGAACTTTCTATATCTCCTTAGACAGAAACTGGGAAAAAACAAACAAACAAACAAACAGGCTCCTGAGAAAAGCAGGCCTCTTTCCTAAAAGTGCCCACCCTGGAGGAGGGGCAGGGCAAGCACTATCAAGGAGAGGAGAAATAGAAGTCCCTCCCTGCCAGGCTCAGGAGCTGCTGCTGGGCTCAGCCCACTCTTATTCTGAAGAGAACTCTTACTTCCTAGTTATCTAAAATGAAACTCTTGCTGCTCTCCCTATCCTGCATTCCATTTGCATTCTTCACTTTGGCATGCAGAAGAACCCAGACTGAAGCTGAAGTTGAGACCAGGGGAAACTGGAGACCTCCCCCAGGACATCTGGGGCTCAATACAGGTTCAGTTTCTTTAGCAAAGGGGCCCAATGAGGCATTCTCCCCCTCCCTATCCCACATGGCAAAGACTCTGCTTCTGTTTGCCACTTGCATCTTCTTGCTTTTTCTGTCTCCTAAGTGTACTGAATAGTTTTCTTCTCGTTGCTTTTTCTGCTACTAGAGTCCTTTAGCTTAACTGCTTTTCTCTCTCCACCTCTGCTTCTCAGTCACTACTGGTTTACTGGTTTTACTGACAGTCACCCAGTCTGTCACTTTCATTCTTTTTGTTGTTGTTGTTTTGTTTTTTGACCTGACAGCCTAAGGACAACTGCCCATGGTTTGTTACTTGTATGACCCTTATTGAAAAGTTGGAATGACCAAGGACCATGGCTTCCTCCTTTTCTTATAGCTTTTGTTTCAGATGAAACCCATTTGCTTCCCCTCTCATGTCAAAAGACACTAGAGTCCCCTGAGCTGGTTATTCTGATGCTGCAATTGGCTGACTGGGGGAAGCTGCAAGACTTTAAAGATAAAGATGAGGTTGGGAGAATGTTTGTTCATTCTTTTTAACCAAGCAACCTCCTTTTATTATGAAACCCTGATATAGCTTTGGAAAACATGAAGGTTGTTGACAGGGGGTGACCCTTAATCGTCTCCACCTCTTAAAGGGGGATCCTTATCCCTATTGCTTGGATTCTTTGGATTTTCTTTTAAAAATATTTTATTATTGTTGTTGTTATTATTATTTATTTGTGAGTGTGCATGTTCATAATGTTTTTGGGGCACATATGTCGGGCATGTATGGAAAGGAGAAAGGATAGTTTTGTACATTGGTTTTCTGCTTCTACCTTTATGTTAGTTCTCAAGATCAATTGAAGGTCTCCAGTCTTTCATAGAAAGTGCCTTTACCCACTAAATTACTTCATAGGTCCAAAGAAAGTGTTTTTGTTTTTCTTTTTTACACTAATGGGGATTGGGCCCTGGGCTTTGTACATACTAGACCTGAACTGCGCCACTGAGCCATGCTCCCAGCTTGTGTGTATTCTGCAAAAAGCCTATTGAACTTGAAAGAACAAAAACTCCAGTCTCTCATCCTGGCCTGTCCAAGTTCTTACCCACCCACCTCTGGTGTAACAAGCTCATAAAAGTAAAATAACAAAAAAGGCCTGAAAACCTATCTTTCCCTCCCTCAGAGGCCTTGAGTGACCATTTGGACAGAGTCATAGATAAAGAGCTCTCAAAAGAACTTAATGTTTATACAACCTGGTTAATAGCCCTACTGAGCCCCATTCAGTGAGGCTCTTGGTATGGCAAGGAGTTCTGACTTCCACCCCAGACCAGGTCATGAACCTCTCTCTTGGTATGTGCAGGCAAGACTAACCCCCACCCTGGACCATAAACTATCTTGAACACCTTGTCTGGGAAACTGTGAGGATTGCATTGAGAGGACTGATAATATTGTTTTGTGGCTTGTTAATCATGAACCGATTGACTGGGAGTTTCCTTCTCCTCCTGAGAACAGGGTTGTCAGAGGACTCTCTGAGCTCATCTTACAAGACCAAACGTGATTCTGTATGTTTCGTTTCCTTAACTGCCCATCCCTTCCCTTGCAATCCCTTAAAACCCCCAGGCTTTCCAGCTTGGGCACCATTCTTCACTGGCTCCCTGTGTGGAGTAGTGAGCCGGTCCTTGCCTTGGCTCATATCCTGAATAAAGACCCTTTTGCCTTTGCACCTTGGCTCATATCCTGAATAAAGATCCTTTTGCCTTTGCATCAAGTTGGAGTCTTCCTGGCTTGTCTTATGGTTTTGTGAACTGGGCATAACAAACTCCTGATCCCAAAACAAAGCAGGGACTCTATTGTTTGATGACAGGACAGCAGCTTAGTTTTCAGGAGACAAGCAAACTCAAACACCAGGTTTAATCAATTAAAAAGGGGAACCTCAGTTTTCAGAGAGAAACTCCTAAGTTATAGAACTTATGTTAGAATGGGCTAGTGAATATTTGGGAGGCTAGTCAAAACATGAGGGGAGCTAGTTGAGAATGGTGGGTATCTGGAAGGGATGATTCAGAGACTGGCCGCTGCTGCTCAATCACAAGAGGAAGTGTCCCTGGTGACACCTAAAAGTGGATTGAGGGACAGCTCACCTCACGTGCTGCCACCTTTCTGATTCATGCTCCCTCAGCTTGTAGATGGGGAATCAGGCCCATTTTCATCTCATTAGATGTCCCCTGGGCTGCACCCTAAAGACCTGAGACAAGTTTAACCTAGCAACTCCCAAAAGAAGGCAACTTGCTTTCTTTTGCAATAAAGCCTGGTTCTACTATGAGTTATGGGTAGAAAGACTTGGTCTCTGAAAGGGAGTCAAGATTTGAATACCATACTACAATTATTGACACGTTTTTCAGGGAGAATGATGCAACGAGATCCCTTATGTTTAAGCCTTTTATGGTTATTACATCATCGTCTTCCTGCTTGATCAACCTGATAGGTGAAAAAGAAATAAGAGGGAAGTTTCCTATGTCCATATTTGTATCCTTACTGGACAACTCCAACTTTACCAAAAGCTGAAAGTTAGATCCCAATTCCAAGTATTTATTCATGTGAGCTAGCCTGCTTTAGCACTTGATAAGATACTGATTCAAAAATTCTGCTGGGAATGAAATTCAGTACCATCTCATCTTATTGCAACACAGAAATCACCAAACAATTTTAAAATTGGAAATATCAGGTAGTAGCCCTTCAACATCAAGTGTCCCCTCTCTGGAAGCTTTTCCTTATTTACAAATGTGGGAAGTGGTCACTCTGAGGGAAGAAAGGATTGTTTTCTGTTGCTTGTCAATCCCTATTTCCAATGTCTGGGAAAAGCTTTGCATGCTAGAAGTAGGACAAGTGTCCTGGGTGCAGCCTGCCTTCAGTCCCTTCCTGTACAGTAGGCAACAGTGTTCTTTCTTTCTTCAAATGGCTCTCAATGAAAAAGTAACCCTTTGCAATCTCTCACTGTTCTTCATTGGAACAAACACATTTTGTTTCCCAAACTGCAATTACAAGGTTAGCATACAAATAGTTTTTGCTCTGTGTTTAATTTTTTAAGCCTTTTCTTGCATGATATTTCACTGTTCAAAGTCCCTGCAAGCTCTTATCATGGCCAGGCCCTGACAGAATGTAACATTTAGTAACTCTCAGAATTGTATGAGACCAATAAAAATATGAAAAATAGAACCAGGTGAGTCCCCCATAGACACATGGGAAATGGATAATTTGACAGTTTTATCTCCTATACCCACTTCAACCTCTGTCTTTCCAAGATAAGTCCTTTCTTAACTCTCATAAAAATATTTCCAGATGTTCTTCTAACATCATTCAAACAGATATGGCCATGGTTAGTATCTCATTTCTCATGTTGTTGAACATTTTCAGTCTCTGTCCCTCCTTTAATGGATAATTAAAATGGATTGTTCCAGAATTCTACAGATTACTTTTCAAATAGTTATGCAATATATATATATATATATATATATATATATATATATATATATATATATTGTTCCACCTCTCCTGGAGCAGATACAAAGATAGCGTACCTATCCTTGATCAAATGAGACAAATCTTTGGGATTTTCAAGTTAAAAAAAAATGCACGTGATTTATACCAACAGGCTCCCACAACCTTTTTCTCATGGTTTGATTTTTGTCTTGTTTTTTGGTCTTTGTTCATTTAGCACCCTAATACAACTGATGCCTTCAATATTCTACACCCAAAAATTCTACTGATGATAACCAAGTGATGCTAATCCGTGACCACTATAATCACTTTCTTTTTTAAAGACTCCCTGAACTTATTATCCTTGAGAAATCTGTGGTTCCTCATCTGTATGTTCCTTATGACCATACCCTTGGCAGCAAGAAATAGCCAGATGAGCCACTGCCCTTGCTCCCTGAAAGATTTCAAAAGCCTGATGGTGCACAGGAGGCTAGTTGACCAATGGTATCCTCAAATAATGATATAAAGAGTAATATGTGATCTCTGAGGCTTAGGTAGAGGAGTTGTGTTGTAGATGTACCAGTTGGAACTTGGCTTCACAAATTTGCATTTTGATTAGTTGTGATTTTCTATGATGGTCTACATCTTCTACAAAGAGATGATTTCTTGATGAGGAGTGAGGATTATGCGTTACTGTGGGTATAAGAACAAATATTTAGGATATAGTTAGTGATTATAATGGCTTAATAAAGGGGTGGTTATAGGTTATCCTCCAAAGTCCATGACTTCACTAGTCCTGGGTAGTTGGTTAGGTTTTCAACACCAGGACTGTTTTCTCCATTGTTGAGTAGGTCTTATGTTGGTTACCACCAAAATATGAATGCCACTACTACACACTTAGAACTAATGTATCATGGTAGTGGTCATTTTAATTGGGACAACTCAGGGCGCTCAGTAGGTCATATAGATGGTGGTAGTCGGTGAAATAGGATGTAACAATGTTTGGCCATGTTCACTCTCACTAGGACAGGGCTAGGACTCCCCAGTAGGAACAAAAAACAACAGGTGGGAGTGGTTGGCTTTACCTGGATGAGTTTAAACTGTCTTCAAGAATTTCCTCACATGGGAGTCTGTACTTAGTGCTGTTACCTTTCTCTTAGTGTACTTTTCAACTTTGGGGTTATTTAAATTCTATTCCCCACTTATTAGACTGAATTTGGGTAAAATAGACTTTCAAGAGATGTAGACCTTTTCTAAAAGTGCCCACAGTGGAGGAAATATAGGGGAATGAATAACTGAGAGAGAAGATTGTGCCTATCAGAATCAACACCACTGTTGGGCAGCCTGGTCTGCTCTGATTCTCAAGTCTGTTCTTGCTTCCTTGTTGGCTAAAATTCAATGCTACACTGCTTGCTCAATTGTTGTGCTATGTTTGATGTCTTCTCTTTTATGAGCATAAGAAGCAAGAGTGTTGCTGAGCTTGAGACAAGGGGAGACTTAGACATCCCCACAAGGGAACAAGTTTCTATCTAGAAAACAACCAGATCAGCGACTCTTCACTTAGTCACTTGTAATAGCTGACATTAATTTACACATTACAAAGAGAAATTCTACTAAAACAAATTATGAATATATAATGATTCCCTACAGAATTGTCTTTTATATAACCGATTGGTACCAAGTCACATGTAAAGTCATTCTTTAAATTTCTTACTTTCCCTTTTCTATTGATTAACTGTTAAACAGATAATGCCACTGGTTAAACATTAAACAAGCAGAAATGTCTTCTAATCATTAACCAGAGTGTAACATGGGTTAGCTATTAGAGGGGGTGTGCCTCTGGTTATTTATTAGCCAGGTAGTTGATTGACTATTCCACAAAGGCAGCAGAAGCATCAGAACCTGCTTAGTCAGAAGAAGGATAAGCAATGAATTCCAAACAGCAACGTGTGAGACTAAATGATGGGCACTTCATTCCTGCACTGGGCTTTGGCACTTATAAACCAGAAGAGGTAAGAACAATGGTGTTGTGGTAGAGGTTCAAGAGCAAATAGACTAAGGGTGGGTGGAGGAGATAAACCTGTCAAGTCACCCACTTCTTATGTGACTCTGTGGGACTCACCTGGTTCTGTTTCTCTAGTCTAGAGTTATTCTATGTAAAAGATATAAGATGGACTTTGCTCTGTATCAAAGTCTGATGACATTATTGTTTGTCAATGATTTCAATGTTGCTTGGCTTTGTAGAGGAGATTAGTCACCAGTCTAGAACACTGCCCAGCTTCCTTGATTTGATGTTAATTGGAGTGGAAAAGGGAGAGTGTAATAAAAATAAATGGCTAATTAAATTATTACTAGTATTTATATTATCATTAATTGGTTGGTGGTGTTAATCCTTAATCTGCCATTATAAATGAATACACATAGACACCGGATGGATTTTAACAAGCCTGGGCCAGAATTGTGCAATCCTATCCCATCTAAGCTAGCTCACAATTCTGTTACCCAAATATGACCCCATATACATACATCCCTTTGGACTGCTATTCGCCACACTAAGCCGATGTTCCAGGCCATGTGAATGACCTTCTTTAATCTACCCCATGGCGTGTGTCTCCTTCTTCCTGTTCCTGGCTTCTCTCGGGAAACTTCTTCCCAAGATGCTCTCTGTCTCTCAAGCCCGCACACCTTAGTCCCACCTCTCTCTGTCTTTGCCCAATCTCCAGGCCTCAGCATTTATTTAACCAATCGGAGACAATGTAAGTAACAGACAGCAAGCAGGACCAATTAATTAACATTCAGAATACATACCATCACTCCCTCAGGAGGGCTCCTCTGTTTAGGTCTAAATTCCAGAGTATTTCCCCCTATTAAATAATACAAGACTTAGGCAGATAAGCATGTTGAATGTTTGTGTGGATGAGACACATAAAACTAATGTCCAAAGACTATGCAGTTCTGTGTTGGGGAACTGTCTGTATTTTACAGTAAATGCTGCACCTGAGTTACGTAAAACCTCCAATGAACCCCTGTCAACTGTGGGACTGAATGAACATTGTGATATTATGATGGTGAAAACAGTATGTGTGAAATGCTGATCTTGCTACTGTACATTTTAGAGCACTTATTTTCCAGAAGAGTCTCTGAAATGAAGTGACCAAAGTGGGTAATTTACAAACTAGGACGGAATTTCATATTTTAAAATCTTCCTTAGAGCACGTAATTTTAAAATAAATGAATTATTTCTTAAACTCTCAATTTATATATTTCCTATCTGTAAGATTTACAAAGACATTGATGAGTGTCATTGGCCTTACTAATCTGAATGCAACTTATCTTCTCAGAAATAGTAAAAGAAAAAGAGTGAAGAAATATGATGGGACTTAATTACTTTGTAGGATAAAGTGGCATAAAGAAAGGAACAGCAGCAGGGCTGGAGGGACAGCTCTGTGGTTAAGAGCATTTGATGCTCTGGCAGGGACCACATTTTGGTTCCCATCAGCCACATGGTGGTTCACAACCATCTACAATCCCAATTCTAGTGACCTGACACAGGTCTCCATGGACACTGCATGCATGTGGTGCACAGGCATGCATGTAAGGAAAACATTCACATATAAATTTAATCTGAAAAACTGTTTAGAAACAGAAAGAGAAGACAGGTGTCAAGGGGCCTCCACCTGAGAAGCCTGACAGCTAGACAACCTGGGCAGGCTTCAGGGTTTCAGGGCTGAGAGTTGGAAGAGCCCTCAGCTAGAAATTGCTATGTAGACCAGGCAGACCTTGAATTCATACCTTGAATTCAACTGTGCTGGGATTAAAGATGTGTGCACCATGCCTGACTCTGAAGTGTTTCAATAATTGTAAAAGTAGTCTGATGTGATCTATCCTTTAACATATGAACATTCACAGCATTATTCAATCCAGGAACTGTAGGTAATAACCTCAAATTTAACTCTGCTTATATCTTCGCTAAATAAAGTAACTTTCATTTTAAGGGCTGATAACACGAATAATCCCTCATAAAATGAGGAATAAACAGCTTTCTGTACATTGAGATTTCAATTTATTGTCACAATTTGATGGAGAAAAGAACTCAATATTTCCCAGAAGTCTTCATGGGGAAGACTCATAATGTTGCACCAAACTTTTATTTATTCTCTGTTTTGTTCCAAGCATCCTTCTCTCAAGTTTGTTGTACTTGTGACCCCATTGTGTAAAATGTAAGAGAACTATTCCTCTACACTCAGTCCTGTGAGCTTTTACAAAATGATCACTGAATTTGAGGTCTATTTGAGGTCCTCTGATGCAATGATGGACCATTGTTGTGTGGGTATGAGAAGGATATGGGATGCTAAATTCTGGTTATTACCCAGGAAAGACCCAGTGAAAGTTAGGTTGAGATTAACTAGCCCAAACACTCAACTAACCTGAGATACGGGGAAAGGGTTATTTTCCTGAAATCACCTTTGTGCCTGTGATCTCCATAATTACTATTTGTACATTCTGTTAAGTTTTACAGGAGGTGGAATTTCAGTGACTAGGAAACCAGTCTCTTATTAAGCAGTGAAGTGGTGTAAGAATGACATAGAAATCTAAAATTCCTCCTGCTTTAGAGAACTGACCATCAGATCCATTTGAGCTACCTCTCTTATCATGTGCCTTTAAATATTTGGTTCTTCCTTCAGGTTCCTGAGAATAAGCCACTTGAAGCTATAGATTTGGCTATAGAGGCAGGTTTCTGTCATATTGATACTGCTTACGTGTACCAAACTGAAAAGAATGTAGGGCAGGTTATTCGAAGCAAGATTGCAGCTGGCATTGTGAAGAGAGAAGACATATTCATCACTACAAAGGTATTGTGTGTGTGATGCTCGAATGTACAAATTAATTGAAATGTGATATAGGCAGGGAATCATTTACTTATTTTAATCATTAATTTGTAAAATGTGCATACTGGTACATCTCTTACTTGCATACAATTCATAGGTGAGCTCCAGAATGAAAAACAGAAAACGATTATGATTTCCTACTTCTGATGAGCTGTGCACATCTTCAACTGCACAGCTCAAATTCCTTTCATTTTCCGAACATCAATTTTTAGCATAGGCTGTGAATTTAGGTAAAAATATGAAATTGTGGCTCCATGTATCTTCTAGATAGTTTGGTAAAATCTGCTATATTCCAAATACTAATTTTTATCTTTAAATATCGGAGCAGAAAAGAGAACTTTAATATTAAAGATTAAAGTGAATATACTCGTGTCCACCACACATGAAAATGTTATGATGCTTCTGTTCAATGATGTAAACAAGGGCTTCTAATTCTTCTTTAATGGAAGAATGGATCAAATAATTACATTAATAATTGGTTTCTGATCTCCAGGAGATATAATGCAGAGACAGAATGTTATTACTAATTGACAAGAGTTTTATCTTTTGAGAAATTTTCTTTTATTTTTGTAAGATTGAAAACAAACTTGTAATCATGCTTATATGATTAGTGGAAGCCACAGAACAAAGGGAATTTTATGTCTTAATTATTAGTCTATATATAATACAAAATGTATTAGTATTAGGTAAAATAAAACCTGCATATTTGAATAATTTACTAACCTAGGATTTCTTCCATTTTTTCTTGCAAGTAGCTTTGGTGCACTTTCCACAGACCAGAATTGGTTCGGTCTAACTTGGAAGAATCATTGAAAAACCTTCAGCTTGACTATGTTGACCTCTATATTATTCATTACCCAGTACCAATGAAGGTAAGCAATCAAATGGTCAGACTTAATCAACCTCGAAAAGGGTGTGGTTATCATTTTCTGGATGATAAAGATAAATTTATATTACATTTTCCTATAAACTCATTTTTTGTGTTATGTAGACTACTCAAAGTAGATTATTACAAAAATCATAAAATAGGAAGCACAAGCAATTGCTGGAATTAGAGTCAAGCAGTGATCTTCAAAAATGTCATTGTTTAAGCATTCCTTATATTGGATTAGTAGGTATTTGGGTTTTATTCAGCTTTTCCTTTTTGTGGAATTGAGACTGTTCAAGCTTCCTTGTTATTAGCTTTTTACAGGATTTTTGAGTTTTCCACCATCAAACTTAGTCTTGCACATAACCTTGATTGCTCAGCTTTAGTGGATATAGTTTCCTTTTGCCCAAATATGTTCAGCTAGTTAAAGACCACTGATTTGTTTGGCCTGGGTCAAGACTCAAATTCATTATTACTGGAGTTCAAGAATGTAGGACTGCTGACTTTCTCAGTGAAAGAAAAATATCTTATCAGAATTATGAATAGTGGGACACTTTGCCCTAGTGAAGCTGCCATTTAACTCCCAGTGCAAGAGGAAGCTCTTAGCCCTCATATGACTGCTGAACTGAAGGGGGCTGATATGTAGGGGCACCCCACACTGGAGTAGGATTGTGGGGGAAGGGGGAGAGGGTGAGATGGTGGGACTGGTAGGGGTGGAGGGAGGGAACTGTATGGTGATGTATCTTGAAGTAATAAATAAACATTAAAAAATAAGTGACAAAATGATGGGTATCAGCTATAAGACCACAGATTTATCTGTGAGAATAGTGTATAATAATAATAATAATAATAATAATAATAATAGGTAAAATCTATATATGATTTATACAAGAGAATAGTTCAAGCACCTAAAATACTCTTCATAATTCCACATACAAATTACTTTATAAATGTAAATACATGGAATGATGTTCCACTTAATGAGTATTTAGTATTCCATTTCATGAGACAGTTACATTTAGTCAGATCATCATGAAAACTGTTTCTATTCCAGCCAGGGGAAGATCTGTTTCCAGAAGATGAGCATGGGAAAACATTATTGGATACAGTGGATATCTGTGCCACATGGGAGGTGAGCAGTTGAAAGAGGGACAACAGAGGAGCTGAGAGAGGGAGAATCGGGGTATGTGATAATGTGGGTGTGTGCCTCTGGGTGTAAATGCATTATATGTACATGTGGAGAGACAGGGAGTCATGCATTACCACAGTGTAATAGAGAGAAATAAGAAGTACTCAGGACACCAGGAATGAATGTATTTTGCCATCACATTCAGTGTGAAAAATCATTGCTTCTTAGCCAGGACACAGGAAATCCTTTATGGCTGTCACTCTCTCCCTCTATTGTCTTCACTCTTGGCTTCTTCGTTTTCAGTTTCAGTGATCTTCCAGACAGTGTCTGCCTAGTGTCACTTTTTCAGTGTTAGTGTGATGATGATGAAATTCAGGGACTTTCAAACACTGGCAAGTGCTTGGTCACTGAGCTATATGTCCAGAGCTGGATAGTGTAATTTTAACTGTTCCATCTTGCATTCATTTCAATGTAAATATGACTCTTCACAACTGTTTCATTCCTAGGCCATGGAGAAGTGTAAGGATGCAGGACTGGTCAAGTCCCTCGGGGTATCTAACTTTAATAGCAGGCAGCTGGAGAAAATTCTGAATAAGCCTGGTCTCAAATACAAGCCTGTCTGCAACCAGGTAAGAACACTCACATATCTCTTTACCTCACATACATTTCCTTATTTCTGTTCTGATGCCTCCAGTCCATTTTCCCCTTTCAGACTTAATCTTATTTTCATGGAAAAGAACATTCTGAGAGCAGTGTCACTTTTAGCAAAGAACACTTGAAGATTGTAAAATTCAATCTTGAACTATTAAAATTTTGTAAAAATGAGGACATACCATTGATTTAAAGTGGTGTAGGAAACAGATGCCATTAATTGTATTTTAGGATCAAATTAACTTATCCTTGAGCTGGGAAATATATCTCCACATACATATGTAATATTTTCTTTAATTTTTAAATTACATTTGTGAGTGTATGTACGTATGTGTTTGACTGTGTGGATGCATGTATGTGTGCATGCATGTGTGTATGTTATGGTACATATATGGAGGGCAGAAGATAACTTGAGTGTCTCATGAAGCAAACTCAGGCCTGACTTGTCAAAAAGCATCTCAACTCACTGATCGATCTCACTGCCCCTATTTCTTCAACATTCTTATGAACTTATTCAATGTAGGTTCTTTGAATATTTCCCTTCAGAGAGCTCAGAAAATGTCTTCCAAGAATGAAGATGTTATCAGACATTAGATTTATATTTAGAGAAATTAACAATAATTCTCTTACATAATATGAACCTATCTATATTTAAATTCCCTGTGGATTTCTGGAAGCCTCTTCAGGCAGGAACTATGCTTCCCTTTTGTAATGCAAAATGGAAACAAACTTCAAGACCTGGTTCATAGAATTGTGTGATCACAAAGTTAAGTTTAAAATAATTTTATTTTTGTGTCATATTGGTAATATAGATATGAAATTAAGTTTAAAGACACAGATTAAATTATATTGATAATCTAAATATGCTGCATTTTCTTATTCAGGTACATACATCTAATGCTTCTCTTTTACATTAGTATTAGTATCTCAGATAATCAGATACCCTTCTGTTTGTCCATCTACAGGTGGAATGTCATCTCTACCTGAACCAGAGCAAGCTGTTGAACTACTGCAGGTCAAAGGATATTGTTTTAGTTGCCTACTGTGCTCTTGGATCTCAACGACCTAAACGATGGTAAGAAGAACAGTAGGGAGTTCACATCGAACACCAGTGTTGGTGAAGTCTTTTCTATACTATAAACTCAACTTTTAGAAGCTCAATTTGAACTTGTCAAAGAGAGGGGAGTATTTTCAATTTTGAGGAGATCTTGATGATGGAAATATTGCTGGTCCTAGGACTCCTTTGAAGTCTCCTGATTTTGAGTGGGCACCCTTGTGGAGAATTTGTGCTGTTAAGTTTGAAGTCTAGCATTACTGAAAAGCCCCTTAGCTCAGTGAAATAACTCAGTGGAGTCCCCTTTTCCATCTGATCTGGGAAATTCCGGATCCTCTCAGATGTGTCACATAGCCCTCAGGGAAGTTACAGGCCCAAACCTTTCCTGATAAGAAACCCACTCAGTGAACACCTGGGGTTTCTAAAAGTACTTCCCCATGCTATTGAGATCTCTCTGGTACTTTGGCTTTCAGGCAATGACCTTTGTCTATGCCTCTAACTACCTAGAGTTCTCTCCCTCACCCTGCTGCCCATGGTATAGTTAGGTACTATGTTTCCTTTCTTCTGATAGGACAGTGCTCGACGTGCTAATGAAGTACCCCTGGCACTCTTCGCCCCATCAAATCAAACACATTCACCTCCAAAACCTCTCCCCACTGCCCAAAGGTTTATAATGCCCGTGTTTTACGAATACACTCTTTCTCCATTCCTCCACCATGACCATCTAAGACTCGGCTGTTTATTTTGGCCTTGGGAAGGAAGCCCTCTTCCCCCCATGAAGAACTCACTGCTGGATCCACCTGTGTAGCTAGGCTTTCGTGAGGCTCAAGCTCTTGCCTTACCACAACACCGTAGGTAGTTGTCCTACAGCCAGCAGCTGGGGCTCATCTCTGAGCACCCAGAGCAGCAGATCACACCCCCGCCACTGCTGTGGCTACCTCGACAGGCTGGTGACTGGATCACCATTGCTGGTTATCCCCAGTGGCCGCCTCGGAAGCTTGCTGAGAGGCTGGAGGCTTCTGCCATTTCTCCTGTGCACACGCCATTCACTGCAGTGCTCACCTGAAGGGATAACATATTGCTGGCTGTCCCCAAGCAGCCTCGAAATCCGAACTCCTGAAGCTGCTTGGCTTGTCCAGGTGATCCGAGAGCTCCTTGTAGCTACCTGGCCCAACACTGGCAGCTTAATTAAGAGTTTTAACCTGTTGCTGCATGAGAGGGTTAGGGCTACCCTTCTCTCTCCTCACAGGTTAGCTAAGAGAGTTGTAAACACTTGCAGGCAGAGGAGAAAATCCTTTCTCTCATCTCACCAGACATCCTGAGGGTACAGATCTCCCCGTCAGTATGCGACCCTTTTGTGGCTGGAATGACCTAGCCCTGACTTTCCGGTGGAACAGCGTATGTTTCCGGCCTGATACTGGACAAGGTGGAAATCATACACAGAACAGCAGCTAGGAATTCCGTGCTGATGCAGAATGGCACATCCTATGTGCTGAGAAGCCTCCTAACAATTCCCAACCTTTGAAGTTAAAGATTCCCCCCCCCCTTTCTTCCAGGGTGGATCCAAGCTCCCCAGTTCTCTTAAATGATCCAGTTATTTGTGACATGGCAAAAAAGCACAAGAGAAGTCCGGCTCAGATTGCTCTTCGCTACCATCTTCAACGCGGAATTGTGGTCCTTGCCCAGAGTTACAAAGAGAATGAGATAAAAGAGAACTTGCAGGTGACTCGGGAGGCTGTGGGTATCAGGGCTCTTATGCACTATCTCTTCTCTGTTTTCTTCTTTGTAATCTCCTGGGGATTTTTTTTTTTTTTTTTGGCTGATTCAATCTTAGAATTTCCTACTCGTAAGATTTCAGATGCTCAACTCTACAACACAAGCATCAACTTAGCTCGATAGAATTAGGTTTAGAGAGAGTACAGAAATTTAGGATTCAGCATTAAGTCAGGCATCCACTGTAAATACTTCCTTTGCAATGGTCTCTTCGTTTGCTAAAGTAAGAGTTTAAACTGAGTATTTTCATATGATATTTTTTTGTGGTTTTATTTTGTACTTAGCCTACATATTCACATATTTTAATTTTGTTTTTTCCATTTTAAAGTTTATGCTTGTTGATGTTTTGGGTGCATACCTGTCTTTGCACCATGTGCATGACTGGTGCCAATGGAGGCCACAGAAAGGTATCATATGCCCAAGAACTGGAATTGCGGCTGGTTTTGAGCTGCTCTGTGGGTGCTGGGAATCGAACCTGCCCAGGGAAGAGCAGCTACTACTCTAAACCACGGAGCCATCTCTTTAGTCTTGTGCTCACATATTTTATTAGGGATGTATTTATTTCTTTTGAGTTGCTTCAGTGGCTAAATACATATTCTTTTTCTGAAGACTTACCTATGCTGATGATCTTCTATTTTCAAGTACAAGAACTTTGTTTTACCATTACCTATAGTAGTTGCAGAACAAACCAGGCCCAACATAGAACTTCAGTATAAAGAATTTAATTAGTTCATTATTCTATGATTTAAAAATTTTCTTCAGTTTAGCCTGAACCCTGAGGCATCCATCCAGCCTGAGTTCACTCAAGTATGTTCATGGAATTGTTGTATATGTTTGTAAGATGATGATATCCATCTGCCTAAGAATTCAGTTGGTCTCTTACCTGAAGCTCTTTAGTTTCAAATAGTTTTCATTCTCTAGCCAGCTGGTATAGACTTCACCTCCTTACATAGTCCTCTTTCAAGACACTGAGTAGATTCTTTCCAAAGACATCAAACCCAGGTCAATAATTATTATATTATTTCTCCTGCTAAGTTGTAGTGGTTAATGAAAGCTAAGTTGGGAGATTGCTCTGTGGTTAGAGCTCTTGCCAAGCAAACATGGGACTGGATTTTAGATCCCTAGAACTCACATAAAATTTCAGGTGGATGTGCTGCCCGCCTCTAATTCCAGCCTTGGATGCAGAGACAGGGGATCCCTGTAGTGAGCTGGCTAGAGAAAATAGCCATATTGGTGAGATCTGACTCTGATGGAGAGACCCTGCCTCAATGAATAAGATACAAGAGCTATGAGAATGAAACCTGATATCAACTTCAGACATCCACATGTACACACACACACACACACACACACACACACACACACACACACACAAGTGTGCCCCTACAAATGCAAACAAGAATAAACACATGTGTATCACACATACATACATGGAAATAGAAAAAGTATAGAAACTGTTAAGATTAAAGGGGTGAGAAAGAAGATACTGCCTGTTAGTGGAAGTAGATGCAAATTTTCACAGAGTGTGGATACTGGGAAATACGGGTTATAATTAGTTTACAGCATTTATATTTTCTCCTTAGTAATTATGTTGTAAAATCAGATATATTTGTTCTAGCCTAAATTCTGCTGTGTTTTCATTCTCTTTCATGAATATATATACATATATGAAAGTGTTTTCATTCTCTTATAATATATATATATTCAACAATCTAGCAGCAAATAATCAATTCTAGTAGAAAGCACTGAATGAACTGTTCTTTATATTTAAAAAACAATGAAAAGAACAAAGAATTCATATATTCATGAGAGAATATATGTGTATATATATATATATATATATATTCATGAGCAAAGGTTTCTTTTTTGTGTTTCTTCATTCCTTTAGTTTGTGGTTAAATATCATGTTCTTTCCTTCACTAGGAATAGAACATCATATGCCTTATTTATTCATTTTTACAAAGTGTTGTAGTATTTCATTCCAAACTCTTGTTTAATTAAGTGCATGCAGTTTATGAAATCATGTGAAATAAAAATTCAAAGAACACTTCAATAATTTTCTAAATTGCTATGTGGTGTTGCCAGAAAGAACACTTACATTTGTGGATTTTCTTTGTCTTATTTATGCTCATGCTTTCTCAAATTATGTTGTAATATCAGTCTTGGTGAACAAAATGGTGATCATTTTGATCTACCTTCTCATATTTAAAAATATGAAAAATTACTTCAATAACATGGCTGTTTAAACAAGGCTTGGATAAAGACAGAATGAATAGACACTCCTACATTTAAGGCAGAACCCTTATAAGGGGGCATCCTTGGACAAAGGACTACAGGCAATTAAAGAATCCTAATAGTCTAAAATCAAAAGAATTTGTCTTGTGTAGGATGGGCTCCTTAATTATTTATCCAACACCAACTACTCAGCCATGATATCATGTACATATAAGCAATGCTAAGCACATTCAGCAGGCTGTATTTATGTGTGTGTGTGTGTGTGTGTGTGTGTGTGTGTGTAGTAATAATTAAACAAAAGAGACATGACTATGAGAAAAAGTAACCAGGAGACATGTGAGAGTTCTAGAGAGGAAACAAAGGGGGTAATGCAATTATATTTTAATTAAAAATAAAAATATGATTCTATGGATAGATAATTTATATATATATATATAAATTTTTATTATATATTGTTGTTTACCTTGATTACATCTTCCAGTGTTTAGATATCTAAGTCTTTAGGTAGATACAAACTTCTCCATCAGTTGAGTAATGACTGAAGTTTTGAAATATTAAGAACTTTAATATATAACTATAATGAAACTTTTCAATTTTAGGTGGACTTTTAATATATTTTAATAACTTTTTTTCTAGTAGGTCATTTGTATATGTTCTGTAGGTTTATTGATAGAGAAGAGGTTCTATTTATCATTTCTTCATGATGTATTCTTCATTCTCTGGCAGTGTTTAAACATAAAGTTCACTCAGTGCTTTATACTAGAATGGAGCAGTTGTTAGATTGTAGACATTTTAAGCTTTTTCTCCTCCCTTCCTCTCTCTATCCCTCCTTCCCTTTTCCCTGCCTCCTTTTCTTTCTCTTCTCTCCTTCCTCCCTTCCTATTTTCTTCCCTTCTACTTATCTATTACCATTTTTTGAAAAAAAAAATACAACAAGGATCGACGATCTCTTTGTGTCAATTTTTAGAAATTAGTAAAAATGGTTTCTTTTTTATTTAATAATTTATTTTTTATTTCTTCAAGTTACATCTCAATCACATCCCCTCTTTACTTCCCCCCGTCCCACCCTTCCACCCTCTTCTCCCTCAACCCCCCCATCCCCTACCCCCCCTTTTTTTTAGTTTAAGGTATATCTTTCCCCCCCTCAACAGCTCCCCGTAAAAATGGTTTCTATGTAAAGTATCCCAATGCTGGCCAGTGAAATCCTCTTCAAGTCAAATCCTTTGTTCATTTGAAATGCCAAAAAATAATGATTGAATAATACTTTCCTTAAATTGTATTTCAAAGAGCATTGTTAATATTTTAATAGTTCATCAGAGGAATATAAAAAACTAATTGTTTTCATGTAAATACTTGAATTATATGGCTCAGAAATTTACTTTAAATTATTTGGAAACTGTCACTATGGTCTTTGAATAAGTCAGCCTTATATCTGTTGCAGCCCCTTTTGTCTGTATTGTGCTTCTTCAACATAGCTTAAAAGTGATTTCCTTTACTTTTATCTGACACCCACTGATCACTTGAGTATCCCGTTTGATGTCTTTAATAACTTTCGGATGATTTTCATATATTAAAAAATTATCTTTGCAGAATAAAATGTGGTTAAGTTTGGTTTTAAAGATTCAGAAATTGGGAGACCCTAAAATATTCTAATTGTTCAATAGGTATTTGAATTTGAGCTGCCTTCAGAGGATATGAAAATCCTAGATAGCCTGAACAGAAATTTAAGATATGCACCTGCGCCATTGTAAGTTACTCTGATAAATATGCCACAATTTACTTTAGTGTATGTCTTTCTCTTTTAAGTGAATACTTGTTCAGAAACCAAACACTTTATTAGTTTCTTGAAAGATGCCATTTGACAGTTGTTTTAACAATTGTTTTTCCCATTTCTGAGTTACGAATATCTCAATACTGATGATAAAGTTTATGAAGAAAGATATTTAAAACCAAGGAAATAATATTTAAGGAAAAAACTTCATCATTGATGAAATTGATAGTCATTAAAAAATCTTTACTCTTTCTTCTTGCTCAATGGTTATATAATCTGATACTTTATATATATTTCAAATAAAGACAAACAAAGAATACATAATCACTTTACCTATGGAGATTTTAATTGACAATAGAAGTAAATACAATAATTTTTAAGAAGTGGTAGACAGTTTGCAAAGACTGGCATGTATATTATCATTGCTAATAGAGGTTTTATTATTAATAGAGCAAAATGAATGATAAAGATGGGAAATAATGTAGGTCACATAGTGACAAGCATTCAATAGTTCTTGCTCCCTGTTAAATATTTTAATAAGTAATGATTTCTGTCAATTTATATTTGTTAATGGTGATAAAGTATAAAGATGTACAAATTATGTGATAATCTTGCTTCTTAGACATAGAAATCTATCTTACTAATTTAAGTCTTTATCTGAATGGAACACAATATATTGTAGGTGATGGACAGTGTACAAAAATGAATTGATTAGTTAAATGGAAAGGAAATTAGTACTTATGAACTGTATTAACCACATTTTGTGATGGTTAATGTTTAGACTCATGTTAAACATGATATTCACTTTCTGCTTTTATTGAAATGAGACATAGTCTTTCCTTCTGTGCTTTGCAGACTGACTGTAGAAGGTAAAAGAAAGGGGCATTTTATGAATGTCTGTTTCTCTGTGTTATTCTGTTCTAGGAAAAGGAATCTAATTTGAAAAATTCAGTTGTAGTGTTTTAAAAACATCTCCTTCATAGTCAATTTTATGAAAATAAAAATAGCAGATTCTGCAACCAGCCAGGAAAACTAAGTGGTCAAGACTCTTGGCAGTGTCACAGAGTTTTGCCTTTGCTACAACAGAAATGAATCCAAGAACTAAAGGTTTATGTTTTTTTCTCTTTTAGTGGTAAGGGCCACCCAGAGTACCCCTTTTCTGATGAATTTTAATGTGGAGGCCTTTGCCATGACTTCTGCACAAAGTCCAGAAGTCCCTCTATGTGGACAGTGATGTGGGAGACATCTCAGATGCTGCTGACTCAGCTGATGCCATTTCTGCTCATTCTGAGCTGCGTAACTACCCACCTTCAGCCAGAACTATGTATGTCCACCACACTGGAGCAGAAGTCATTGCCTTTCGTAATTCTTTGAAATAATAGTAATGTTTGCTATAAAGGTCTTTTCACAGACACCATGCAGGAGGAGTTGTGTGGGAAAGTGAGCTTCCTGGAGGTGTCCTACCATCTTGGTCAGCTGCGATGGGTGTACCTGGGAGAGGCCCAGCCACAGGGGCTTCCTATCTAGATTGCTCCTTGCCGCTGATGTGCTGTCTCATGTTTGCCATTGCTATATTCCTCATATATCTGGCATGGTGTGACTGGGCATGGGGAGGCCATCACTTATAGTTTGGTGTGACTGCTTCCTGGGTGTTAACCCATTCTACTGGACAAATTCCTTCAGATCAGCATGAAGATAAACTTTCATGAAATAATGCTGTTTAGATGAATTAATTAATTTATAGAATTCCTGATTTGATTTAAATAGTTTTAGGAAGTTAGGGTAGTTGATAGAAGTTTAATGAGATGGCTTGAGTTGTTTTCCCAGAAAGCTATAATGAAGCCAGTATCAAGAGTAGAATGTGCCTCCTCCTTGTAGAATAGTAAAGGTTGTACAGGTAAGAAAAGGAGTATAGTGAGTTTTCATACATTGCAATGTCACAATGCTTTTTCCTGAGGGAGAAAAATAATTTTCTGAGGCCAGTACCCTCTGTGAATGTCAAGCGACTATGAACTCTTTGGGGGCTGGTTAGAAAAAAAATGTGTTTTTGTGTTGATTGTTTTTTAGAAAATATGTAACTTGTAACTATAAGGGAATTTTCTTCTTACATAGACAACTTTGTCTTAGGTGGTATAAAATGGCTAAGAGAAAAAAAAATAAAGTTATTGGAGCTTCTTGGAACTTGCTTCATCCATTAAGTTTGTGTGTGAGTGTGTGTGTGTGTGTGTGTGTGTGTGTGTGTGAGAGAGAGAGAGAGAGAGAGAGAGAGAGAGAGAGAGAGAGAATTTTTTTTTCTAACCAGCCCCCAAAGAGTTCATAGTCGCTTGACATTCACAGAGGGTACTGGCCTCAGAAAATTCTTTTTCTCCCTCAGGAAAAAGCATGGTGAAGGATCAATCTCTGACTCCACACTTGGCTCTCCTCAGTTTACCTTGTGGTGTTGAAGCTGGCCTTTGGCAGTCTTTCTTTAGTACTGTCAGTGTTGCTTGCCTGGTTTGTTTCCGTTTGAAACCTTAAGATCAAAAACTAACTTCTATGGAAGCCTGGGGGCAGAATTAAAGAAAGGATAATCTAAAGGATGATAGTAGGTAGAGAACTTTTGCTCTAGCAAAGTGGCAGTTAGCAGCTACTTATGAGAGTGCTCTCAGGCCTGAGAACCAAAAAGAAAGCACATTGCATGTAGATCATGCTCTCAGTCTGGAAGGTGAGGCTTCCTGGAAAGACTGACCAGCTTGCAGGGTTCCCACACAGCATCTAAACTCCAGAGTCCTGGAAATGGGGTTGTGAGACATTCCTGATTTAGTGTTGTTCCATGAGGTGACAGGATGGTTGACCAAGGTGCTGATCTTGGGTAAAGCACTATTTAATTAGGAGTTATTCTGTTGCTATATTCCATTAACAGAGTAATAGTAGGTTTCCCCTTGAAGCTCATGACCTATTTTGTCTCAGGTTCTTGGCCTTATTAACAGTGTCTGGTGTGGGATGCATCTTGTAGAGTAGGCCTTAAATCTAATAGAGTATGGTTGGATACTCATAATATTTGTGTCACTATTCCAGCAGTATATCTTGCAGGTAAGTCACTGTTGTAGGTTGCAGGGTTTGTAGCTGAGTGATATTGATGATTATCCTTATCCTCTGGTAGCGTAAAAACACCTTTCTAGCACCATGAACACTAGCCAGTAGGACTGAAGCTTCTAGTTGGGCACCAGGTTTACTTCTCCATGTCTGATGACATAGGTAAGTATGATCTTACTCAAAAGAGCCTGCCTATGTTTCACAGACACTAGAGCATCATCTTATTTTCATAAAAATATGTTACAACTTCACGTATGTGAAAACAGCAACAAAACACTAAAGAAATAAATACATTTAAAAAAGGTAGAGCTATGAACTTTCATATTCTCTTAAGGAAGAATTAATGACCCACTTTATATTGGCTAATTGACATCATTCAGACTCTTGGAAATGCACAGCCAAACAAGATAAGTGAGATTTCAATTGGTTAGGCAATTTTACCCCGTGTGTTTTTACCCAGCCTTGCCAAACATGCACAGTGTGATCTTGGTCTATAGGTAATATCCACAGTTATTCAATTTCTTCCTTCAAAGCAGAGTAATTGTCCTGACCATTACAATAACTTATCTTATTGGTCCTGTGCTTTGAGGATGAATCAAAGCAATGTCATCCTTATCTCTGAAATGATTTTCCTCCTCCTCACAGCTGTGGATGTACCTTAGCCTCATAGATAACTGCTGAAACCAGGGCAATACCTTTGATTTATAGTACTGCTTTATTTTTCTTGGAAATAATTTCCCATAGAATCTTTGTAAACTATAGAAAGTATATGGCAACAAACTTTGATCTCTTTTGCTCTTGAGAAAATGATTGGAATGTTGAGCAGTATGTGTTACCATAAAATAGAAAGTAGGACATGATTCTACATTTGAGGAAAAAATTTGATAGTCTATTAGATTTCATATTGCCCCTTCTTCATTAATTTTCTTTTTTAAACTTTTCATCCTCTTATTTTTTTTCCTTTTGCCAGTAATTAATAGGATGTAATCCAGACCTGGTTACTGTAAGTTTCTTTTAGTGAAAAGGGATGGCCAATTAGGACTCCCTCTCCCCTATTATTAGAAGACTTCATTAGGATCACTTTTATATAATTTAGAAAAGTTTCCCCTACACTAAATTTCCATACCACACCCACAAATCCAAACAGACAGGAACCTAGTATAAGTATCTTATGAAAAACTCCACCCAGCAGCAAGTCAAGAAACCTGTTGCTTGTTAGTTGAACCCATTACCCTAGCTAGGGTTTACAGAGGGAATGAGGGGCAAGCCAACTAGAACTGACAGGAATTTGTGGGACGTAGGATTGTTGTCCTGTGCTATATTGTCAATATCCACTTAGAAGTGAGTACATACCATGTGTTTCTTTTGCATATACAACATGCACACATTCACCTGAACACACACAACTCTAAATAACAACTAACCTGTACAGTCTGTATAATGTTACTTTCAGGTGTGACTATGCAATATTGGATAATCAATCAGTATATTCTTCCTTATGGAATAATATTTCTCCCACTCTCAGTATTTCTTAGCTTCTCTTCTATATTATTACTGTGATATTGGCCAATATTTTGAACAGTCTTTAGATTCTAAGAAGTTTATGTTCTCAAAGGGGAGATAAGAGTTTTTAACTATACTGAATGCTTTGGGATATATAAAAATTATGATGAAGTGAGGAGTGGATGAAAGAAGATTGTTCCCTTCATTGTTTTTTTTCAGTGGCTTCAGCTAGGCTATAGCCCTATATAAAATTGGCTTAATCCCTTCAGAAATATTAATCTCATAAGAAGAACACAGAAAAAGTGTGAGCTCTGAGTATTGTTGTTAGTATTATTTTTACAAAATTCTGTTTGTTTCTATCTTAACCCAGATAATACCCAAATAATTGAGACTCTATTATATTGTTTGTTAGATAAGCTTTACAGCATAATCCTGAGCAGTTTTACTCTGTTCTTAACCCTCTATGGTAGTCTGACTCCCTCTTTGCCCAAATCCCTGAGATACTTGGTTTTTAGAGCTTTCCCCACTCCAGATGCTCCTTGCTCATGTCTCCTGCCACTCTGCCCATGGCTGAATGTCTTACTTTTCCTCTCTTTAACTCCTCTTCCACCTAGGAGCAGAAACCCTGCCTATTCTTCCCCCCTTCCCAGTAATTAGGTGTTAGCTGGTGTATTTGCATACCGGGGGACAATTGGGGAGCAGTGTTTACACAACATTGAGAAAAGAGGTTCTCAGAACAAGGATTAAAACCAGATAAAGGGGGTATTGAAATCAAGATTTGAATTACACAATAACTTTATGCTTACTTCTCCCCCTTTTAGTCCAAAAAAGGTTCCTTTTCTTATAATAGCAAATTATATGTAGCAATAATTATGAAAATCATTAGGTAAGATTTACACTTGTATTTGGAATCTCTTTGGATAAAATATTCTACTACCTATCAAGTTCTATCATCCTAAACAATTAAGTTTAATTGTGAGACTCTAACTATCTAGTCTTCAACCCTATCAGAGACCTAAGAAAGATCAATATTATTTGCATATGTAGGAAGTAAAGGCAAGCAGCTTCCAAAAGTACAGAAATGACAGAGATATATGGCTCCCTGGACAGTCCACCCAAATTTTTCTAAAATGTTGGAGCATCATCTTCAGTCTTTTGGTTCAGAATATTTCACAGACTTTTCTGTGAAACAGGAATTATAAAGGACTCGCTTACCTTGTCTTTACAAAGCTTGGCAGTCAACTTCCCTATATCCAGTTTGTCTAGTTTCAACAGTATTCTGTCTGTCATTGAGGCAAGGGTATTTCCTTCTCAGTGGCTAGCTAGCCACCCATGAAGCCTTTGATGCCTTTTGAAATAGAATGCGGGTAATGCCAGGAGCAGACCTGTTTCATTGTCAAAAAAGCCGTAAGTTATTAAAAATAGCTTTAAATGACATATTTTGTACATCTCTGAGGTTTTAAAAGACCATCTATCTATATATCTTATCTGAATTGTTTTTTTTTTCTAGCTATTTTTAAATCTATCATCCTAGGAAGCATATTTATATAATTAACTAAACTAGTATCCAACATGACCATGAGTTTGATTATCTGACTGCTCATATGTACTTCTTAATTATCCTAAATAGTTGGTAAAATCAGCTTTTACAAGAACTAGAATTTTAGAACCCAACATTGCACTTTAAAGAATTAATAGGTACAATATCTTAGAATGTTGTAACAAAATATAATCTTAAATCTGTTTTGAATACAAAGATTTATACCAATGTAAGATTTTCGGCTCATTAATGCTCTTTGGTCTATAAGTAGACTCAAAAAATCTTCCCTTTTACGTATCATTCTTATAACCAACCCCTATAAAATGATAACCAACATCTATCACCCATAGAATGATCAAAAATCATCCACTCTCTCTTGGGAATGGGGTGTAGTATTCTTAAATTGTTTCCTGCTGATTTGAGATGTAGTTCTTCTTTTTGGAGAGCCAAGAAAATTGGGATATTGTCTAGTATTTTTAAAAGGCTAGCTGTAACATTTTCTATCCAGTCTCTGCATGCGGATAAAGTTCAGTGCTTAATTGAAGTCCTGACTGGAAGAGTCTGTGATGGCAGACAATCTAGTTAGCTGTTTTGAAATTGTCCTGGACACTTATGTTTGAGGGATAACAGTTATCAAGGCTGTATGTGAGGTGGGATCACCTGGGCTAATTGTTTTGTCTTTTTTGATGTTTCATCCTTTTGTTCTGTTAACATATGAACTTTCAAGGTATTATACATTTTTTAATTAATATATGTATTGACTGTGCAGTGAGCACAGTTCAGTTAAAGATGATTCTGATCTCTGTTCGTGAGGTAAGGTAGTTGTTTTTCTAAGCTAGTTTATACTATATAACCGAACTGTAATTTAAGTTTTTATCTATTCCTTTTAAAAGAATGACATGATATGTCCTGAGGATTTTGTAGACAAAGATTTATTGGCCATCCACAATTAAAGTCCTGGCTGGAGACATTTTCTTGTCTCAGTCTCATAACTGTTCCCATATAGAGAGTTCAGCAAACTATGTTACTTGTCCTGTTTGATCTTGATTTCTTTCATGCTGTCGGCAGCCAAGATCTTCAGAAGGTCTCTCCCTGTCAAATCTGATTTTGATCAATAATCCACATTTATTCTTCTCCTATGCATAACCCCTTTGCCAGCATAACACATTTCCTGGCTTCCATTCTGAGGTTAGGACATTCTTAATATAAACGACTGATCTAGTTCAGCAATTTTCCCCATAATCCATAGTCTCTTAGCTCTGTTGTTTTTGGTCATTAGCATTCATAAAATTTAAAGTTAATAAAGCATTATACAATCTGTCTCTGCATGTCTTTGTTACCCGATTCTGTTTGTTACATATTTCTTTTAAAGTATGATTGGATCTCTCCACAACTGCTTGTCCTGTAGAACTGTGTGGTATACCTATAATCTGCTTTACATTATGTGAAAAATTGCTTCATTTTACTAGATACATATGCTTGAACATTGTCAGTCTTAATTAGTATAAATATTTCCATAATTGCCATAATTTCTAATAAATATAATTATTGAATTAGCTTTTTCAGAACATAAAACAGTTGTCCATTGAAATACTGAATATATATCTATGGTAGAGTAAACATAATTTATTTTTCCAAATTCTTCAAAATGAAACACATCAGTTTGCTAAATTTCACTTCTTTGAGTATGGTTTGGATTATTCCATGCAGGTAATGAAATTTGGTTATATAAGGAACAAATAGGTCATTTTCTTACAATTTCTTCGGCATGTTGCCAAGTGATGGAAGATTCCTTTTTTTTTTTTTTTTTTTAGGAAATTTTTATTTTTATTTATTTATTTTTTTTATTTTTTTTAAAGATTTATTTATTATGTATAGTGTTGTGTCTGCAGGTATATCTGCAGGCCAGAAGAGGGCACCAGATTTCATTATAGATGGTTGTGAGCCACCATGTGGTTGCTGGGAATTGAACTCATGACCTCTGGAAGAACAGCCAGTGCTCTTAACCGCTGAGCCATCTCTCCAGCCCGGAAGATTCCTTTTTAAGCCTTTGCTATTAAGGTGTTTCTTATGAAATTCTGAGGATTCTACTACATTTAGTATAAATAGTTGATTAATTTCATCATTACCTTGTGCTAACGGGCCTGGTAGACCCATATGGCATCTGATATGTGTTATATACAATGGATGATTTCTATTTCTTATTATTTGTTGTAGTTGTGTAAATAGTGACATTAATTCAGAATCATCCTGGAGAAATTCAGCAGTTTGTATATGCAAAACAATTATTTCTGCATATTAAGAATCAGTTACTATATTAAGAGACTCAGGAAAGTCTAATAAAACCATAAGAATTGTATATAACTGATTTTTCAACTGAATCATAAGGACTCTCAACAACCTTACTTATATTTTCTGACTTATATCCTGCCCTTCCTGATGTATTTTGCATCAGTACAAAAGGTAGAGGCTCCAGAAAATTGTTTCCCTTTTTATAATACAAGGGCGAATCCTATTAGTTCTTTTTTTAAACTGAAGCTGCTTGGTTTTGGGTATTTGTTTAGTTTCTCTCAGAAAATTACTGGAAGCTCTTTGCCAATGTTCATTTCCTTCCCATAATGAGGCAATCCTTGCATTAGTAAAAGGTACAACAATTTCTGATGGATCTATTCCTGCTAATTACTGAAGTCTCAATTTTCCCTTCAGAATCAATTCAGAAACCTTGTCTATAGATTTTTAATTTTTCATGATGTTTATGTGCTAAAAAATATACATTCTAGAATGTAAACTTCTCTTTGCATAAGGAATCCTGTGAGCCATCATTACCCTGTTCATTGTAACTCTAGTATTTAGAAGACAACTAACTCTATAGTGAACCATCTGTCTCTGCTGAGATTAAAGGCATGGGCTAACACCGCCCTGCTCAAATATATCATCTAGCTCTAAATTACTTCAACTCTTAGAGATTTAGAAAACCAGTTTGAACTGTAGCAACCCTTAATTTACTTATAACATTTTAAATCTCTTAACTGCATTTTTAATACCAAACGACAAAAATATCCTTTATATATAAGAAGAAAACTTATAAGCGGATATCCAAGAGGGTGTGAGCTATGTGGCAACCTGCAGTCTAACAGTCTAACCTTTTTTCAGGTTGGAGGGGGGCAGAGGGTGGGATGATGAGACTGGGAAGGGTGGAGAGAGAGGAATATGATGGAGATGCAACTTGTCATAATAAATAAACATAAAAAAGAATCCTTAATCAGTCTGTTCTGATTTGTACCTCTTGTGGTCTAATTTTTTGTACATTTATTTTATAACCTGGATAATTAATAGAATTTCCTCTATGTATTTTTTCAGGAGTAATTTATAATTCCTAACCAGTCAAGGTTTTCTTTATTTCATCAAACATTCTTTCTAAGGTATTTGTATCTGAATCCTTCAGTAATATGTCATCCATATAAAGATTTATTATGGATTGAGGAAACTGCTTATGAATTATTTCCAATGGCTACTGTAAAAATATTTGCATACTATAAGACTGTTTAACATTCCTTGTGATAGGACCTTCCAATGATGTTTCTTTACTGGACAACTTCTACTAAATACAGGTACCGAGAAAGCAAACCTTTCCCTTGCATGTTCATGTAAAGTAATAGTGAAAAAGCAATTCTTCAAATCAGTCACTGTGATAATAGGCCATTCCTTAGGGAACAAGGAAGGCAATGGGATTCCAGGTTGTAAAGAATGTATTGGTTGAATAATTTTATTAATTGTTCTCAGATCTGTTAATGTCCTCCATTTTGTCAGCTTTCTTTTTGAGGACAAACACAGGAGCGTTCCAAGGGCTGGTGGACTCTTCCATATGGTGAATCTCCATCTGCTTTTGGACTAGTTGTTCCAGTGCCTGCAATTTTTCTTTAGTCATAGACCATTGTTCAATCCTAACAGGTTGGTCAATCAGTCAGTTAGTGTTAATGCTGTTGGTATTTTATCAGCAGTTGATCACTCTACTAAAGTTGGAGAGTCAGCCTCTGTTCTGTCCTGTTTTGGACAATTTGGGAAGTCTGTGATTGTTCTTGACAACCCTTTTAAATATCTTTATCAGGAACATCTCCTATTTTATGGCTTGTATCTGAAACTGGAGAGATACTTAACTGCACCTCCCATAGTTATAATCAATCTCTTCCCTATAGATTCAAGCCTGGATCAGCCACATATGGCTTAAATTTTCCTATTTGATCCTTTGGTCCTATACAATTAAGCCATTTTTTTTTTTTTTACTTTGTTTTATCTATGATAATGTTCTGCCTCTTGAGGAAGCCAATTTGGAGGCCAAAATCTTATTAATATTATATTTATATCAACTCTGGTGTCAATCACTCCTTCAAATTTTATATTATTTATAAGTATATTTATCTTTGGTCTCTGATCATCTATAGAAGTTTGCCAGAATATTCATTTTTTGGTCTTTTCTGGGTTTTCTGCTTTATCTACAGAAGTTGCTTTAACTTGATATCTGGGCTTTAAATATTTTTAGTGATGTTTAATAGTTTTGTGAATGTGTATCTCTGCTGTTATCCTGAAATGACTGATATGAATTTGGTATTGAGGTCTGCAAGAGAACCCCCTGGGCATTTTTTTGGTAAAGACTTACCACATTTATCTGTTAATGACCTACATGTTGTCCACTGAAAATCCAAATCTTAATCCCTTGTTCCCTGGCCCTTCCCTCATTTATGTGCTGATATCACGTTGTGGCTAGCAAAGCAGAACACATTACAAGAGGACATTGTGCAGTAACTGAAGAAAAGCCACATCTTCAAAACATCCCTCTTAGAAAAGTTATGTTCTGTGATTTGTCATTTATTCTCTTGGTTGTAACTTTTGCTGCACAAAAATTTTAAATTTTGGTGACTTCTCATCATTTTTCCTCTTGTTTCCTACAACTTTCAGATACAAAAGAACCTATGGCCTAATCTGGCATCAAAGCATTTATTCCTGTTTTTAATCTCTTGGTTTTACAGTCCTATCCTCTAAATTAAAAACTTGAATCTATTTTAAGATGATTTTTGCATATTATATGAAATAAAGGTCTGGATTCTTTATTTTGCATTTTAGATTTCCATTTTATTCAATCCTATCAGCTAAAATCTGTCTTTTTCTCAATAAATGGCTTTGATATCATGCCAAACATCAGTGGACAATATGTATGGGTATTTATTTCTGGGTTCTCAAATGTATTACACACTTGTCTGTAACAAAAATTAGCTATTAAATTATTTACTAGGATTTATATTGTATTTAATTGGTTCAGCGGTGTTAAACCTTAACTTGCCATTATAAATGAATACACACAGACACCACATGGATTTTAACAAGCCTAGGTCTGAATTGTGCAATTCTAGCCCATCTAAGCTAGCTCATAATTGTATTACCCACATATGACCCCATATATACATACATCCCTTTGGACTGCTATTCTCCACACTAAGCCAATATTCCAGGCCATGTGGAATGATCTTCTTTAATCTATCCCATGGAGTGTGTTTCTCCTTCTTGCTGCTACTGGTTTCTCTCTGGCAAGCTTCTTCCTCCCAAGATGCTCTCTCTCTCTCTCAAGCCCACACACCTTAGTCCTGCCTACCTCCATCTTTGCCCAATCTCTAGGTCTCAGCATTTATTTAAACAATGAGAGACAATGTAAGTAACAGGCAGCAAGCAGGACCAACCAACATTTAGAATTCTTAACACAATCCCATCACTTGTCTTTATTTCAAAAACATTCTTTTAAATGTAACTCATTATTATTATTATTTTATTATTTTTTTGAGAGAGGGTTTCTCTGTACTAAAGCCCTTGCTGTCTTGGAATTCACTTTCTAGACTAGGCTGCTCTCGAACTCACAGAGATCCTCCTGCCTCTGCCTCCCAAGTGCTGGGAATAAGGGTATGTTCCACCATGCCTGGTTTATAACTCATTATTTAATTCCACATAAACATAAAAATTATAGATATTAATGGGATATCATCTGATATTTTGATACATTTTAAGTCAGGAAAATTTGATATTTGATGGTATATATGATATATATATATATATATACATCATTACATTCTATAACATATTGTATTATATCTCCTCAAAAATTGATTACTTTCTTACAGAAAAGCATTGAAACTACTTTCTTAGAAGTTTTAAAACTATATTTATCCTCTTATACAATAACACATTAGATTTCCTTTCCTGTGTTATTACTTGGTGTGCAGGATCCGATTTTTCACTATCTCTTCTTCTCCCATACTCTCAGCTTCTATAATGGCCTTTTTACTCTTAATTTCTGCCAAAGAAACATTTTTACAAACGTTACAAACTTGTGGATGACTGGTGCCATATAATAACGTATCTTTCTTATCTTGCCATGTAGTTCTAGTGAAAAATTATTACCAAGTTTATTAATGTGGTAACAAATGACCAAAAAAAAAAAAAGAAGTCAGTTTTGGAATATAGTTCTGCATTGTGTATATGTCCATTGTTTTCCTAACTTATTGCTATGGATGATGGATGCCTAGATTCTTTTGTCATATATTAGAACAGTGACACATTATAGTTTCTGTTTTCTATTTGTTCAGAGTACCTTTGCCTGTCCTTTCACTCTAAAGTAGTATTTATATTTGATGGTGAGGACTGTTTCAAGGAATGAATCCTGTTTTCTGATACAGTCCCCTATTCTGTTCTTCAGTGACAAAACTCTATGGGGGAGAACCAGGAGTTCATAAAATAAAGAAAATAAAGAAGTTGGAGTCAGGACAATTTGTATAAATTGTGTCTCATGCCAAGTAAGCTTATGAAGAGGTACAGTAACTTATATATAGTTTTCAGGGGGAAAATTGGATAGTGTCAGCAGAAAACTATAATATAATAGAACAAAGTCACCAGAAAGCTCATCAAGCAGGATATCTCAAATATACTACACACCAAGCACATAGAGGCTGTGGGACTGATAACCAGAGGCACTTAGTGTGGGAGAAATTTGAGTTCTCAGAATGAAGTTGGAGCTCCTTTAAGACCCTGGCTCCAGATTATTCTTGGCTTTGCCAGCCATGCTCCTGGTTTTAGACAAGGCGCTTTGTTCCTTCTTCATGCAACAGGTCATCAGAGACCTTTGGATCAACCTGATTCCCAGCATCTTCAGTGCAAGAATTGCTTCTAGTACCTCCTGTAGGGGTGGCTTAGTGGTCATAGATTCCTTCAGTTCTTTTTGTTGTTGTTGTTTTTATTATCATGAAATATATTTTCCTCCTTCAATCCAGACAAGTAGTTTTTCTGGGTATATTAGTCTAGGTTAAAAGCTGTGGTCTATTATTTTTTGAAATACATATAATTCCAAGCCCTCATTGTCTTTAAAGTTTTTGTTAAATAATTGTCTGTTGTTTTAATTGGTTTGATTTTATATGCTATTCGGAGTTTCACTATAGCACCTTTCAAGATAATTTATTTTTATGTATATTGAATGTTTCAATTTCTATATACCATGATGTGTTTGTTCCTGGTCTTGCCTAATTGGTGTTCTATTAGCTTATGAGTGTGATTGGGCCTCCCTTTTCATTGATTTTAGAATTTTTTTGTTATGATTATATTGAAAGTGAATCCTTTGTCTTTGGTATGGAGTTTCCCCCTTTTATGCACATTTTTAAAAATGATATCTCAGAGATCTTTCAGGATACCTTCATATTTTCTTTAAAAAATCTAGCATTGTCTTTAACTAAATATGCAATTCATCCACCTCGTCTTGAACCTTCCATAGCATGTCTGCCCTATTTTCCATTCTCTTTGTGACACTTTCCCTTGAGCTTTTTATTTGATGGAATTATTTTTAATTCCTTGACTAGAATTTAATAAACACCTTTCTCACTTGTGTGTCATTATTCTGGGATTGGTAATTTTGGAGAAAACAGGTCATCCTCTAGGATTTTCATGCTACTTGTGTTTTGTACTGGGTCTTGTAACATTAGAAATTCAAACTTTGCATCAGTCTTCAGCCTTTGGGTCCTGTTTCTCTGACAGACATTTGATGTAGAGCAGGGATTATGAAGGACTTACCTACCCTGTCTTGGCAGAGCTAGGCTGTCGACTTCCCTGCTACCAAGTTTTGTCCTTTTTGGACAGCAGTCTGTCTGCAGTTGGTGCAAGGGGTTTTTTCATGCCAAGAGATAGGCTTGCCACTAATTCAACCATCTTACAGTGGAGGTTCTTCGATGCTTATCTTCTACTTGGAGTAGAATAGGGGGTGCTGTCAGGCGCTGATATGTCTCGATATCAAAAAAGAAAAGAAAAGAAAAGAAAATCTTAATTTAAGATAACATCTTTGAATGCCATATTCTGCAGATCTCTTGGGGTGTTTGAAGATGCCCTATCCATCTCTTGTATTTAGATAAGCAAATGTTGCTTGTCTCTTAGCAACTTGATTACTGGGTAGTTTAGAGAATATCTGTGATAGACTGTCATAGTAGCTAACAAAGTGACATGTTTGCATGACTAGGAGTTTGTTTTACTTAACTATCCTAGACCGTTTTAGACGGTTGGTATCAAGACTCCAGAGCTTCACATTTTATTTTTAAGTATCTCTAGGTATGATACCATTAGGAAGCGTTACCTTTAATTTTGTATCAATATACAAAGATCTATTCAATTGTGGTTAAATATACTCTTAATTATGTATCAATATACAAAGATCAATGCCTATGTAGCCCAATACAATCTTAATAGAACAGGACCCAAAGGCTGAAGACTGATGCAGGAATGTATGGAGAGAAAATGGGAACTGTCCAGGCAGTCATTGGTATGTCCTTTCTTAGTTTTGGAAGCTGCAGGCCCTGCAGTTCCTATATAAGCAGATATATTTATCCCTCTCAGGTCTCTGAGGTGGTTGAAGAATAGACAGCTAGAGTCTCATAGTTAAATTTTGAGTTGTTTAGGAATCAAGAGGGTGTTATAGATCTAAGAAGATACTCTTAAAAGTGTGTTGCAACTTAATATGAATGTTGAGTCAGATATAGACCCTTAAACTCATGGAGATGGTTAGATAGTAGAAAGTTGAAGTCAGGGGCCAAATATGTATAAACTGGACATTGGGAAGGTATACTGGGCCATTTAACTCTCATAAATGTGGCATATTTATATCTGTTGTTTTGTATAATACTTACTGTTATAAGAGAAGGAACCATCTGTTGGACTGAAAGGGGAAACTTCTGGGGGGAAGAGGGTGGAAGGGCGGGATAGGAAGGGGGAATAGGGAGGGGTTTGTGACTGAGATGTAACTTGAAGAAAAAAAAATAAAGGATTTATAAAAAAAAAAAGGAAATTCAAACTTTGGATTTTCTTCTTCAGAATTTTTAAAAGTCTTCTTTGACCATAGGTCCTGATTGCAGAGGACAATATCCAAATAACTAATTGAACACAGAGAGATTAATCTGTTGTTTGCATGGACGCTTTACCCCTAAATTCTAGTTTCTTTAGACGAAGAAAATAATCTGCAGACTACTGAGAGAGAAACCTGGAGAGCAACTCAGCCATAAAACCCATGACCTACATTCTGTCTTGCCTGCAAGATGTGCTGGGGCAATGGTGGCAAAGAACTTGTGGGAGTGGTGAACCAATGTCTTTTAACTGGAGGCCTATGCCATAAGAGGGAGCCCATATGATACACTGCTTGGATGCCCAGGAACTGGAGACTGCCTTGACAGAGACTTATGGTAGAATTGAAAACTACTGTCCCCATAGCACCCCCCAAATCCATGAAACAATTCCTAATGATATTGTACTAGAGTCATACATCTTTACTTTGGTCAGCCATCATCAGAGAGGCTTCCTCCAACAGCAGTTGGGAGTGGGTGCAGAGACCTCCAGCCAGACATATATAGAGAATGAGTCTAAATTAGAAGTCTCCATTAGGACTCTCTCCTTGGAGATCAAGGAACCTTGAAGAAGAGAGAGAGAAAAGATTGTAGGATTCAGAGGGGATGCAGAACACCAGAAGGACATGGTCCACAAAGTCAAGTAAGCAGGGATTACATAGGCTGATAGAGACTGAAGTGGCAAGCACAGAACCTGCTTGGGTCTCCAACAGATCCTCTGCATATATTTTATGGTTTTTAGGTTTATGTTTTTTTTTTTTTTGTGGGACTCCTAACAGTGGGAATGGGGCTATCTCTGACTCTTTTGCCTGCTCTTGGAACCCTTTTCCTCTATTGGGTTGCCTTGCCAGCCTCCATATGAGGGCTTTTGTCTTGTCTTACCATATCTTGCTTTGATCTGTTTGGCTGTTGTCTTCTGGAGGCCTGCTTTTTTTCTGAAAAGGACATGGAGGGGAGTGAATCTGGTAGAGAGGAAGGTGAGCTGGGAGGAGAGGAGGAAGGGAAAACTGTGGTCAGGATGTATTATATGAGAGAAGAATCTATTTTCAATAAAAAAAGAAAAAAAATCTTGCCAAACAATGAGGAAAAAATTCCTTCAATGGAAGTATTTAAGTATTCTGACAGGACTAGACTAATAATGGTTAAGATGTCATTTTCCTTTGTAAGGTTGGTGTTCCGAGTTTCATGCTCCGTCCGTATACCTCACCTCTGAGAATAAAATGTCAATTTTAACATTAGACACTACCCAGCTGTGCATTCCTGATTGCTGGTTTCCTTTTGTTGATTCTTACCTTCCTACCCTAGCTCCAAGACTGTGTTACTACTATGAGTTTCCTCTGTGATGGGCAGTCACTTTGTGTTACTTCTGTTTCTTAAGACTGTTTTAAACTTGCATGTGACTCTGGCTCTGGCTCTGGCTCTGGTTCTGGCTCTGGCTCTGGCTAGAAGCAATGTTTTGCTTCTGGCTTTGGATCAGGCTGTGGTTTTGTCTGCAGAGACTGAAGTCTGGAAAGAAGCATACAAGTAGAGTAAGCCTCCGGCACTACTGAATTGAGTGAGTTCTAATTTTGGTCTAGAGTGCACCCTTAGTTTAGTTTGCCTTTGTAAGGCTAAAGGCTAGGTGCTGTGTGAAGACATATGGAGACCATGCTGTTGAGGAGGTGAGGTGACCTCAGCCTGGCAAAAGAATTTACTTATAGAATTCATGTAGATGAAATCCTTAGAGGCTGGGAAGGGACTGTGTGCTGGAGTTGCAGTTCTCTGATCTCACATTGACCTGTCTAATTTGGTGTGCATCATGACAGAGCTGAAGTTTCAGTTCTTTGCCTTTAGGTTAAGGTCCAAGGTTGTGGTGAGAGACTGAGAATGGGTTGGAGTTGGTATAACAGGTCTCTAACCACACACACAGAAATAGTTTGAGTTCACACAGGCTCTGGTTTCAGTGAACTGCTGGGGGGTGCAGAATTCTGTTTATTTTTCCTGCTGTTTCTTTCATTGTTGTGGACATAATTGCTTACAAGAGCCTGAATAGTGTTAATAAGTAAATGTCTTCTGGATTCTTGATGTTTCCGAGTTAGAAATAGGAACTTCATAGTCTACAATATTGTTAACACCATTCTGTAACCTCAATTTATAGTGGGTGGACAAGATTCTACTCAGTCATGACCTCATAATTGTTACAAGTATTTTCAAAGAAATTCTCCACTCCCCATTTTTAGAACTCAGATACTGAACTTATGGTAGGAACCCTGGCACTGCCAGTTACTCTTCTTAGATGTGACTTTTTGATCTGAAAAAGTTTACCATGGATAGTCTGGTTTGTTGTTGACCTACGGGCTAGGAACATTGATATCTTAATGCCATCAAAGGGCCACTTCCCTGGAGTGTGAAGCTTCTACTTTCTCCTGTCTATCAATTTTCTAAATGGTTATTATTGTCTCCCCCTTTTCCCACTGACTTCAAGGAAAATTGTAATCAGTCAAAAGAAACACATACAAGTAACAGAGATGGTATCAGAGAAAATTCTTCAGAGGAAAAACATTACATTTATTTCAATAAGTGATTAAAATTTAGGGTTTTTCTTCAAGGTTGGTGCTTGTGGCTCCAAATGCCTATGAGTTGCTAAGTGGTACGAATTAGCCAGAAGTGGTATATGACATTATCATTGTGTCACTCATCATCAGCAGCATCATTATCCACATATAGAAGCTTCAGGTAGATGTACAACAAAGACTTTCATACTAATATTCTTCAAGAAATGGGAAATTGGGGTGTTCAGAAGCACTAAAATATAAAAGAAAAATACCCAATGTGGGCTCAATGAATTTGGTTCAAACATATAAAATATGTAATTATTGTTATTATAATTTATTATTTCCTACTGGATTTGGCACTATAATGAATTTTAATTACTTTACTTTTTGTTTGCATAATCTGCCTGTCTTACTTTTATGAACAAAGTTTCATAAAAATATTTTAAGATATCATAACTAAATGCTTTAAGTTATATTCCCTGGCTAGAAAAGAAAATGAATAAACAAGTTTTCATGAACACATGTCTTACTTAACTACATCTCATCCATCATACAATGTAAAGAAAATGCCAGAATCTTCTATAATATCAGTCACCTAAGGAAAGTAGGTGCTGACTAACTATGCATGCTTAGTACAAAGATTATTCCAGCTATTGGCCAACACAAACAAATTAAGAGTGTCTGACTTATGTCTTCTAATTTTTATTCTGCTTAATTCATACTAATTATTTTATAATTCTTAATCTCATACATCTCTTATACATATCTTATTCAAATAATCAGAGAAACATTATATTTTTATCATAAAAGTGATGTTATTGAACAATAAACAATTTATATGAAATAATATACCATAATAAAAGTAAAGGATCACATTCTCTTTGTTATGATATAGATGAGTCTTAATTGCCAAGGCATTTTATAACAACTGAAATGAAACTGGAGCACCAGGTAGGACATATCATATCAATACTATGAAGTTAGTGAATTCTTCATGAAACAATATCTTTTAAAAGCCTTCAGTGCTCATGGAACTTCCCATAGATATGAATATCTGTTTATATTAACACCAATATAATATGTCATAATATGTCAAGTAATAATAATTACTAATCATTTGACGTTTTCTCTCTCTTTGTATTATTTCCATACTTTATACCAATTGCTTTGTGCTAACAAACTTAGCAATAAATCTACTGATTTTTGAGCCCAGACAACTGTCAATTATCCAATGTCCTTTTAAGCATTATCACTCTTATTTCTTTTATGAATAATATTTCTAAGAAACAAAAGGATGATGGAGTTACTGCTTCCATACAAGAAATACCTTTAGGCAAGGAACTAGAGGTATCTATTGCCTACATGAAAAGGGGGAGTTATTATCTTCAAGGAATGAGTTCCTTCATTGGTATCCAATACAAAGGGGTCAACCCTGGAATCATATACATATAAGGAACACTAAACAGACTTACCACATTATGTTTATATATTTATGCACATACACATATGTAACCTTATTAAAGAAAAAGAGGCCATCAAATTCAGAGGAAGTGAGATGGGGCATGGGAGTGCTTGGAGACAGGGAACATTAGGGGACCTGAAAGGAGGAAAGGGAAGAGGAAGAATGATGCAATTGTATTTTAATTAAAGTAGTTTTCAAGCTATACTTATGAATGCCTTGATTGCTCTCATCTGTAAAATGAAGTTGGGATGATTTTCTAAAGTAGAGACTGAAAGAAGAAAAAATTATGATAATTATAAACTCTCTTCAGTGACTGAACCTCTGCCTAAATACTCTTTCCTTGTTTTCGAATCCCTCAGTAAAATTTCCTTTATTCTCTTCATGGAAACTCCTGTGTCTTTGAAACTCAAAACCATAAAAATCCATTGTGGGCTTCAGAACAAACTTTCACTAATGGAAGGGAGAGACTTAAAGTTAGGCAAACTGATGCAATGTGTTTGTCAGCTAATCTTCTAGAATTTAATGAAGTTACTTACATGTCTGCAGGAAAATATCTGAAATTTCTGTTTAAGCCATTTAGGACTTCCATATCCTCTGAAGGTAACTGGAATTCAAGTACCTATCACACAAGAAGAAAACATTTTCACAAAACTACCCTGTAAGTTTGCCAATATTGGAAATCTAAGTTAATCAGATTGGTACAGACGCAATATGTGAAATATCTGATGAATTTTCAAAAGTAGTGAAGGGCATCAAATAAAATATACAGGTCATCAGGGACTACCAGGTAGAATAAAAATAATTTTTTGTTTGTGCACTATTTTGATTAATACTTTCAGTATTTTACTCAATGTATTTTGAGCATATTCATTCCCCAGCTCTTCCTCTTACCATTTTGTTCATTCTCCCATTCCTTCACATCCAACTATAAGATTCCTTTTTTTTTTTTCATCTTTCTCCATTGAGTTCTTTTTGTACTGCTAACTCACTTTCAGTATTGGGACACCCCTAGTGTGTGATCAGCTATCAGTTGTTATATTATTAAAGGAAAGTGACTCTCCTCTCAGTAGCTCTCAAATAACCAATAACTTCTCAGCTACTGGTGTTATTGTTGTCCAAATACAAATTATATTTTAGGACAAAACAACTGACTTGAAAAAAACCTCATTCTCTAAATATGGGATATTTTTAACCTCAAAATGACTTTCAAGAAAAACAAAACAAAACAAAAAAGTCTCATGCATAAAATACAAAGATCAGTGAAAATGACAAAACATTAACTGACATTCATTCAAAATGGATAAGCACATGAGCACTAAATTATGTTAAAATTTAGGTATATTATGGATAACCATAATTTATGGAACAAAAATCATTTACTAGAAATTCCATTTCAGAAGATAAATATGTCATTTGTGCATGTATAAGTCTCTGTGTTTTCTATGAGAAAATGCTTTCTCTATTATCTGAGAGAAGTTGGAGGAGGAGAGAGAATACCAAAATATATTATATGAAAAGTTTAAATAAAAATAATTAATTTAGGGGATGCAAGATGGCACAGTCCAGTTAGCATCATATCTGAGTAATGTCTGAATGAGACTAGTCACTGTGGAGTGAACGAGAGGTCCTGCAGCCAACTGTGAAACATAGATGGGATCTGAATTTCTACAGCAAACACTGAATAATCTGGTTACCACTCGAAACTGCTCACACAGTTCCCAGAAACACCACTTTGAGATCAGCCAGCTGGATCACTCCTCTGGAGGGGAGCATAGGCCAGAGCGGACTCAGTCCACAAGCAGATCCAGCCCGTGGCTCCAGTCAGAGATCAGCTGCCCCACCTTTCTGCCTGGGAGACAGCTTCCACACAGATGTAACCAGGAAAAACAGCTGGACCACAAGAGCAAAAGTAAGTAAGATTTTCTTTTCGGAGTTCCCAACATGGCAGCACAATGTGTTACTGTAGCTGAGTGGCAGAGATCAAACCAAGTTGCAGGAGAGAAATCAGGAGAGGAGACTGACTGCAAATGGAGATGGAAACAGTGTGTTCCCTACAAACATTGGGGCAACTCACTCACCTGAACAACCAAGCTTTTGAGGGAGTCAAAAACAGGCAAGCCCAATGCTGGCACCCATCTTGTGTGGAGCTTCCTGCCTATACTGTCAGCCTCACTGCTGAACCAGAATGACTGTGTCTGGGAGGGAAGAACACAGGCCCAACCACAGCTGGACCTGCCTTCTTGAGGGGTTCTACCCATTCTCAGTTCCTGACAGGATAGGCCCCTCTCCACTCTAATCCCTTGTATACAGGTCCAAATTGGGGCACAATCAGTTGAGGAGAGTGGCAGTCACACTCTGAGAACTAGTCTATTACAGGAACCTTCCCATTATCTGGAGGTGGGCACCAGGATCTCAGGATCACTCATCCCCAGAACAGGGGCTTTTCTGCAGCACCAAAGCCAACTGGTTTCAGAAACCACCAGACAACACCAGGATCATACAGAAGACTAGAGACCAGTACAAGAACATGATCAAAAATAACCCCCAAACCAATATGATGTCTCCAGAATCCAGTTATAATACTACAGATAACCCTGGAAATCCTAACACAATTGAAACAAAGGAAAATGACCTTAATCCTATGCTTATATTAATAATAGAAGGCTTAAGGGAGGAAATCAAATATCTCAGACAGCAACAACAAATACTGCAAAAGAGGTGATGGAAATGAATAAAGGAATGGAAGACCTGGAAAGGGAAATTGAAGCAATAAAGAAAATACAAGTCAAGAACAATACAAAGAATTGACAAAATCAAGAGTTGGTTCTTTGAGAAAAATCAACAAAATAGACAAGCCCTTAGCTAAACTAACTAAAAGGCAGAGGGAAAATACCCAAATCAACAAAATCAGAAATGAAAAGGGGGAAATAACAACAGACATTGAGGAAATCCAAAGAATCGTTAGGTCCTACTTCAAAACCTTTTACTGAACAAAATTGGAAAACCTAAACAAAACGGACAATTTTCTTGATTGAGTCCACCTACCAAGGTTAAATCAAGGACAGATAAACAAATTAAACAGTTCTATAACCCTTAAGGAAATAGAAGTAGTCATTAGAAGTCTTCCAATCAAGCAAAGCTCAGGGCCACATGGTTTCAGGACTGAATTCTACCAGACTTTCAAAGAAGAGCTGACAACAGTATTCTTCAAACTTTTCCACAGCATAGAAACAGAAGACACTGCCAAACTCATTCTATGAGGCTATGGTACCCTGATACCTAAACCACACAAAGACCCAATGGAGAAAGAAAATTTCAGACCAATTTCCCTTATGAACACAAATGCAAAAATACTCAATAAAATGCTTTCAAGCCGGATTCAAGATCACATCAAATGTATCATACACCATTATCAAGTAGGTTTCATTCCAGGGATGCACAGATGTTTCAACATATGAAAACCCATCAATGTAATAAACCACATAAACAAGCCGAAATTTAAGAAAACCACATGATCATCTCATTGGATGCTGAAAAACCATTTGACAAAATCCAGCAACCCTTCATGGTAAAAGTCTTGGAGCGATCAGGCATACAGGACCATACTTAAACATAATAAAGGCAATTTACAACAAACCAATAGTCAACATCAAACTAAATGGGGAGAAACTAATACTTTTCTGCTAAAATCTGGGACAAGACAAGACTGTCCACTCTCTTTGTATCTCTTCAACATAGTAGTTGAAGTTTTAGCTACAGCAAAGAACAACTAAAGGAGATCAAGGGGATACAAAGTGGAAAGGAAGAAATCAAAATATCCCTATTTGCAGATAATATGATAGTATAAAGAATTCCACCAGAGGACTCCTACAGGTGATAAACTCCTTCCTCAAGGTGGCTGGATACAAAAGTAATTAAAAAAATCAGTAGCCCTTCTCTACACATAAGATAAATGAGCTGAGAAAGAAATAAGGGAATTAACACCCTTCATAATGGCCACAAATAATACAAAATACCTGGGGGTAACCCTAACCAAGCAAGTTGAAAGACCTGTACAACAAGAACTTCAAGTCTCTGAAGAAAGAAATTGAAGAAGATATCAGAAAATGGAAAGATCTCCCATGCTCTTAGATAGGTAGGATCAACATAATAAAAATGGCCATCTTACCAAAAGCAATATACAGATTCAATTGAATTCCAATCAAAATACCAACACAGTTCGTTACAGACCTTGAAAGAGCAATTCTCAACTTCATATGGAAAAACAAAAACCCATGATAGCTAAATCAATCATATATAATAACAGAATATTTGGAGATATCACCATCCCTGATTTCAAGCTGTACTACAGAGCAATAGTAGTAAAAACAGCATGGTACTGATATAGAAACAGACCAGTTGATCAATGGAATCAAGAAATAAACCCACACACCTATGGTCACTTATTTTTGACAAAGAAGCCAAAATCATACAATTGAAAAAGGACAGCATCTTCAACAAATGATGCTGCTCTAACTGCATGTCAATATGTAGAAGAATGCAAATAGACCCATAGTTATCACCCTTCACATAACTTAAGTCTACGTGGACCAAAGACCTCAACATAAATCCAAACACACTAATAGAAGAGAAAGTGGGGAAAAGCCTGGAACTCACTGGCATGGGTAACAACTTCCTGAACAGAACACCAATAGCTCAGGCTCTAAAACAAACAATCAATAAATGGGACCTTATGAAACTGAAAATCTTCTGTAAAGCAAAGGACACTGTTCCTAGAACAAAATGGCAGCCTATAGACTAGAAAAAGATATTCACCAACCTGACATCTGACAGAGGGCTAATATCAAAAATATATAAAGAACTCAAGAAATTAAACACCAAAAATAAAATAACCCAATTAAAAACATGGGCTATAGAGCTAAACAGAGAATTCACCAAAGAGGAATCTGTAAAGGCCGAGAGGCACTTGAAGAAATGCTCAACATCTTTGGTCATCAGGGAAATGCAACTGAAAACAACTCTGAGATTCCATTTGACACCTATCATAATGACTTAAATCAAAAACTCAAATGATAGCACATGCTGGAGAGGATGTGGAGAAAGGGGAACACTCCTTCATTGCTGGTGGGCATGCAAACTTGTACAATCATTTTGGAAATCAATCTGGAGATATCTGAGAAAATCGGGAATAGTTCTACCTTAAGACCCACCCACACTCCTCCTGGGTATATATCCAAAAGATTCTTCACCAAACCACAAAGACATTGCATCAACAATGTTCATAGTAGCTTTATTTGTAATAGCTAAAAAATGGGAACAACCCAGACGTCCTTCTAATGAAGAATGAATAAAAAAAAAACTGTGGTACATTTACACAATGGAATATTACACAGCTATCAGAAGGAAGGAAATCATGCAATTCGAAACCAAGTGGATGGATCTAGAAAAGCTGATCCTATGTGAGCTGACTCAGTCTCAGAAAGATAAACATGGTATGTATTCTCTTAAAAGTGGATATTATCCATGTATCACAGGGCAACCATCCTACAACCCACAAACCCAAGTGGATAGAAACCTAGCATAACTATCCTAGGAAAAGCTCATTCCAGCTGTGAATCATGAAACCTGTTACAGGTCAGTGGAACGCTTTACCCTTGAGAAGAATACACCTTTAATCCCAACACACTGGAGACAAAAACATGCAGATATCTGAGTTCAAGGCCAGCCTGACACAGAGTAAGGTCCAAATAGAGAAAAACTTAGATCCAGGGATAGTGGTGCACACTTTACTTCCAAAAATTGAGAGGCACATGCCTTTGAACCCAATGCTTGGAAGGCAGAGGAAAGCTCATAGAATTTGCAATGATTTAAGTTTAAAAACTGCTTGTAAAAGGCATGCTGAAATTCAAAGTGAATTGTCCTTTGTGATTTCAAATTATATTCACTTTAAGGTATGTTTATTTCCAAAATATCAAAAGAATTTTTAAAACTCAATTGAAAGATAATACTTTTTATATTGTTAAAAAACCCAATTTGCTCTAGGAAAGATATTACCTGGCAATAAAAAAGTAGGGCCACAGAGTTAGGATTAGGACAAGGTTCTGTTCTTATCTTTCCATCATTTAAGGAGGCCAGAGACAACTGGATAACTAAAATGTCTGAAGAAAAGGAACCAGACACCAAAGAAGAGAAGTAGCCCAGATGATCCAGCCTCACAGACTTCTTCAATAGCTATTTCCTCAAAAATCTACAACCTGAACAAATCAAAGTGGCTAACTAAGATGGTTCAGCCCCACAGACTGTTCCAGTTAGTAGTTCAGTAAAACCCTGAAGTTCAGCCTCTGATTACAAACTTCTTAGGATATTTAAATAGCTGAGCATAAAAGGACTGAGCATCAATTGTTACTATTTACTTGCTTAACAATTTTTCTATTCTTATTTGGGCCCCAAACAGGTTTCCTATTTCCCAAATCAGCAGGAAACAATTTTAAGGAGTGACATCCCCTTCCAAGAAGGTGGCATGGCTGATCTCCCCCACCCCATTGGTCATTTGATGGATCATAGATGTTTGCTGTTATTTAGGGGGATTGGTTACAAGTTGTTAAATAGGTTTTGGAGGTTAGACCCAGGGATTTCTCTCTTTTTCTTTTCTCTATCCTTCCTTCTCTCTTCTGTGCGGGGGGGGGGGGCTTAAAAATAGTGGAATATAGATATAATATAGGAATGAGAAAGAAAAAGGTATATATTATTGAATATACTCATACATCTTTGTATATTGATACAAAATTAAGATTATATTTGGCTACATCAGTATTGATCTTTGTATATTGATACAAAATTAAGGTTAACCATTTTTAACATATTGTACCTAGGTAACTCCTAAAAATGCAATGTGAAATTTTGGCTCATTGATAGCAACTGTCACCAACTGTTTAGGATAATTAAGAGATGCAAACTAAAAGTCATTTAAACATGTCATTTGGTTAGGTACTAGCATAGTTTATCACAGATGTTTTCTAAGCTAACTGGAAATCAAGTTGCTAAGAGACAAGCAACGATTGCTTATCCAAATATACAGAGATAGATAGGTGGTCTTCAAAAACCTCAAGAGATCTGTAGAATTTGGCATTCAAGGATGTTTTTTTAACTTAAGATTTTTTTCATATTGAGACATGTCAGCCTCTGACAGCATCCCCTATTCTACTCCAAGTAGAGGATGAGCATTGAAGAATCTCCATTTGGAGATGGTTGCATTAGTGGCAAGCCTGTCACTGGGCAAGAAAAACCCCTTGCTTCACTTGTAGACAGAATACTATTAAAAAGGACAAAAATTGGAAGCAGGTAAGTCGACAGCCTAGCTCTGCTAAGACAGGGTAGGCAATTCCTTCATAATTCCTGCTTTACAACTAATGTATGTCAGAGATACTGGGCCAAGAGGCTGAAGATAGATGCTCTCATGCACGGAGAGAAATTGCAGACTGTACAGGAAACCATTTCTCTTTCATTTCTTAGTTTTGGAAGCTGCTGGCTCTGCACTTCCTGTTAATTCAGATATATTTATCCTTCTCAGGTCTCTGATGTGGTTGAAGACTAGAGAGTTAAAGTCTCACAGTTAAGTTTTAAGTTGTTTAGGATTTGAAAGGATCTTCTATCTCTAAGAAGGTGTTTTTAAGTTGGTAATGCAAGTTAGGATGGAAAATGAATTAGGTATAGAACTTTAAACTCATGGAGAGAGATAGATAACAGAATATCAATATCAGTTGACAAATATGTATGGATGGACTTTGGAAATGTATGTTATACCTTGTAATTTTCATAATTGTGAGATAATTATTAAAAAAAGACATGAGTTCTGGGAGAAGGGGGGAGAGGAAAGGATGGTGGGACCAGGAGGGGTGGAGGGAGGGTACTGTGATGGAGATATAACTTGAAGTAATAAATAAACATAAAAAATAATAATTAATTTAAAAAGTAAGAAAGAATATGCTATTAAAACTACAGAAAGTTTCAAATTAGGAATAAAGTGAAAAGCTCAGTGTGATGAATGCTGTAGTGAAATGTATAGTGAATCCTTTATGTCTGACTTTAAGCGAAATGTATAGAAAAGACTTTGTGTCTGGCTTTGAGTGAAAGGTTTCAAGAAAGACTTTGCTATTTGGGTGGTTTGCCAATTTTTTTACCTAATACTTCATTTTTCAAAAGAAGCAGAGGAATTAGTTCATATATTAATTGATGTCATCTATAGGTGTCCTAGTAGAGAGAAGATCAGCAAGATACCAAGCCTTCATTTTCTGTAGGAACAGAGGGGTTCAGCCTTCTTGGAAAGACTGACACCCAACTTGTACACTCCAGTTACTTTATTCAAAAAATATATAAGGTCAATTGTGGCTGGGAAAGGTTCCAACTACCAAAGTTATCTTGCCCTTGCTGCCCATGAGAGCAGACAACCCACACAAATCTCACTCCTTTTCAATTATGGTTAACCATAATCAAAGTAAGAACTCCAGGTTTGCCAAGAGTGTCTTAGGACCAATGTTTGTGCATCTGAAAGCTTCCATGTAGCACCAAGTGTAGATTTTCCAGAGAGAGAAAATTTCTTCAAGGTTCAAACAGTTTCAAAACAATTTCTCATTCTCTACTGATTGACCCAAATGTAGCAAAGGCTTTGCTGAAGCATTTCACTCAAAGCCATAGACAAACGCTTCACTATACATTTCATTTAAAGCCAAGCATAAAGATTTTATTATACATTTCACTACAGAACGCCTCACACCTAGATCCATGACTAGTGAGATTACTCTAATATTTACTGATATTTCTGGGAATGACCATAGATGTAAGCATTCAGTTTTACAATTAACTATTCTTGTAAACCACAACATTTGAAACCTCATATGAACAAGGAATGCTAGAGACAATGGTTTGGCAAAAAAATTACTTAGATGTTTCCAAAGAAATGCCCAAGGTCCTAGATACCCATAGCTCCCACATCACCTGCATGTTCTCTTTCATTTCATTATCTTCATAGCTATGAGCCAGGGGAATGACCCCACGCTGAACCTGGTAACGAAGGACAATCTGAGCTGGACTTCGATTGTGCTTTTGAGCCATGGCACAAATAACTGGATCGTTCAAAAGAAATGGTGCATTCTGGTCCACCCTTAAAGGAAAAGCAGAAATATTAAAGTCCAGAAGCTGAGTGTTTGGTTTCTTAGGGGGCTTCCGAACACATCAAGGTATTTCTTCAGAAAAGAGATCATCACAAATTTTCCCTAGACCAGAAGGATCAGTATTCTGAGGGACTTTCTAAGATGCATATTCCCTTGTCTCCTTGAATCAGTTCAGAGTAAAGTTCTGTAAATGGAGGATTATAGAAATAAAAATTGTACTTATATGACACCTATGAACCATATCAATGACCAGCATGATACAGTAACCCTAAAGGTGCAGTATGGCACACATAACTGAGTTGTAACCAATAACTCTCTAATTATATTTAATACTCATTCAACAGGAGAGAGACCACGCCTGGTACTTGAAACCTAGCCAACTACTCAGTGCTAGTAAAGTCCTGGATATTGGAGCGAACTTACACTCCCTACTTGACTAGAATAGCATGATCTCTAAGAGCAATGTAAACATTTGTCCCACAGATAAGTGTAGTCTTCACTCCTCATCAAGGAAAGTTCTCTTTGCAATTGACAGAGGCCACTATAGCAAACCACAGCCAAAATCAAGAACTGTGGAGCTCAGTCCCAATGGATACCTCTGTAAAACACGCCTGAGTCTAAAGCATAGGAAACACTTCAGAGGTGGGGGGCAGGAGATTGTAAGAGCCAGAGGATCAGGAAGCTTGTAAACTTGTGTTACCTAGTTATATCAGAAGCTACATTCATAAAGTCTCATCAGCATGACTTCTGCAATGTGAACTAAACTCAGATAACACAATATATCAAACTAGATGAAGAAAAGCTCATGAGGCTCCCACCCTACCTAATTGAGAACTGTAGATAACTGAGGAAAACTGGAACAGCAGAGGTAGCCTTCCCCAGGGAAGAGCACACTATTTTGATTTTCCAGTGTCGACAGTCAGCTCTGCAAACACATATGTATCATCATATGGGCTAAATGGGTATATATTGTTGTAATAACAATTAGTGAAAAGAGGCCAAGAATTTGAAGTAAAGCAGGGAGGGGCATATGCACACGTTTGGAGGAAGGAAAGGGAAAATGTTGTAATTCAACTATAATTTTAAAAAGTTGTTACGCTTATTACCAATTTTTAGGACACTGAGACCCCAGAGCTCTATAGGCAACAAGAACAATGTCTCTTGACTTGCAGAAATCCAACAACTTGCTCTGGTTCAGATAAGGATGACATTCTACCTATAGATGAGCAATATAGAAATATATTGTACTATGAGAAATTCTACTTAAGCTGGGCATAGTGGCGCACACCTTTAATCCCAGCACTTGGGAGGCAGAGGCAGGCGGATCTCTGTGAGTTTGAGGTTAGCCTGGTCTACAAAGTGAGTCCAGGACAGCCAGGGCTGTTATATAGAGAAACCATGTCTTGAAAAATCTTTTAAAAAAGAAATTCTATTTAATAAAATAGTTTTTAGTGTGTCAGTATGTGTGTATATGTGTGTATTGGTGCCATTTTAGGGCCAAAGAAGGTGTTAGATCCATCAAAGTGTGAGAAGAGCATCAAGTCACCTAACTGATTTGCCATTTCTCTAGCCCTAAAAGTGTCAATATTAATATGTAAAATAAATAAAAGTTAAAAATAAAAAATATATACAACATTACATTGGAATTAAAGAAAATAACACAACTCATGTCTTCTATAAAGTGACTTCGTATCAGTGATCCTTCTTCTACGAATGAAAGATATTGAAAAGTAAATTATAACAGGAGAAAAATATGTTTAAATGGTTGATTTGGTTGAAGAAGACACAAAAGAAATGATGACTAAGATATGGTTAGAAACAAGGTCACCTAATGTTCTCTGAGTGGACTTCATCTGCCATTGAAACTACTGTAAATAGCTAACCGTATGACTGACCTGGATACTTTTTATATCCTCCAGTCAGAAACTATGCTTTTGGTTCTGAGATAACGTTCATATCCAAGATTCTTACATTCATTGAACGCTAATATTGCCCTGTCATCTTTAATAAGATACCATCAAGAAGAGACAACATTGAAAATTTGTTGTGCTCTCCTAATCAAAGAAAACAGTTATGAGAATCTTGATTTCTACAAATTTAACATGAATGGGAACTGGGATGGAATGGTAACTTGGTATATGACAGAAAGAACAATATGAAGAACAGAAAAAGAAGATTGAGGGTTCTCACCTGGTTGCACACAGGTTTGTACTTGAGCCCTGGCTTGTTCAGGATCATCTCCAGCAGTCTACGGTTAAAGTTGGACACCCCGATGGACTTGACCAGTCCTGCATCCTTACACTTCTCCATGACCTAGGGAAGGAGGAATTGTATAGGGTCATGTATACATTTATTAAATTTTGTGGGCAAGTTTCATATCAGAGTAACACAAACTGGAGTCATTTGGGAAGAAGAGTTCTCAATGGAGAGGATGACTCCTTAAGATTTGCGTGTAGGAAGATATATAGGGCATTTTCCTAATTAGTGATTGATATGGGTGGGGCTACTCCTTGGCAGATGTTCCTGGGTGGTATAAGAAAGCAAGCCAGCCAGTAAACATCATTCTTCCATGATCTCTGCTTCAGTTCCTGCTGCTAGATTCCTGCCCTGTTTGAGTTTTCCTGACTTCACTTTTTGCCCTAGTGGAGCTGCCATGTAGGCCCCCAGTACACGAGGAAGCTCTTTAGCCCTCATATGACTGCTGAACTGAAGGGGGTTGATATATAGGGCATCCCACACTGGAGGAGTAGAATAGGTGGGAGAAGGAGAATGGGAAAGGTATAAAAGAAAGCTAAACACAAAATACTACAAAGTATTTTAAAAACTAAGTTCAAAGAAAACAAACAATCCAATATAAAAATGTGTTATAGAGTTGAAAAGGGAGTTAACAAATGAAATATAAATGGTTAAGAAATTCCTTTTAGAATTTTTAACATCCACAGCTCTAAAGAAAATGCAATTAAAATAATTTTGAAATTTAATTTTAATTGAGTCAAAATGCCTAATATCATGAAAAGAAATGAAAACATACTGATATAGATATCAAGAATATGAAACACTTATTCACTGTTGGTACAAGTGAAATTGTTACAGATATCAATGAAATCAATTTGGAGGTTCCCTATAAAGCTAGAAATAAGTCTACCATATGATACAGCTATTACCACTAGGAGTACATCCTTCTCCCAAGATACTTTCTCATCCATATTCATTATTGCTCTACTCATAATATCCAGGAGATGGAAACACCTAGCCTCCATCAAAGAATGAAAGGATAAGGTAAATTTAGTCCACGCACACAATGAAATTTTATTCAGCTTTAAGGACAAACAGAAAATGAAATTTTAAGATTCCTATTAAAATTCTATTGGAGTTGGTAAATAGATAGAGCTGGAAATAATTATTCAGAGTCAGGGACCTCAAAACAAGAAAGACTATCACTTGTTTGCTTTTACATGTGAATCCTAGCTTTGAATCTTTAGATACACATTTAAATTAGAGCATGTGTAGAGGTCAGAAAATGAGAAAATGGCCATGAAAGGCTAGATTTCAAGGGAGAGGTGCAGAACACAGGTGGGATGAAAGCTGAATGGGGAATAATGGAGGAAGAAGTGTTAAGTAGTGTAGGGATGGGAGGGCAGAGTAGAGGAGACAGCATCAGAGAAATAACTGACTCTTCAATCTTATGAAAAAGCCAAATGGAAACCAACTATTGTAAAAGCTTCCATATACATATATATGGAGATAAGGGGAGCTTAAATGGAGTTACCCTCCAAAAAAGAGAAAATGCTCTCCATAGACACCATGTAATAAAGATAGTATATTCCTAGACTATCAAATACAAAGCCAGGTGTTGTGTTGTTTAGTCCCTTCAAATAAAAATTTTGATCCTTGGTGTATCATAGATCCCCAAACAATATAAATTATTGTCTTTGCTCTTGGAAATACCTCTATAACATGATAGTAAGCTTTATTGTTGCAGGTACCATGTAGTTGACACACAGGACATGAAGAAATAAATCTGGTAGTGACCCAGAGCTTTATCATTATTTGTCAGCTTTTATAGTGCTGGAAGGTGCTATATACACTAATGAGGGATAAAAGTAATCAGCAGTCTCATTTAGCTACAAACTCAGTAAGTCACAATAATGATTAGCTTCATAAAATACGTCCATTGATGCCTTCGGAGCTTCCAACCCCTTTCTAATTAGATTTATGAAGACTTCACAAAATATAATTCTTATGTGGTACTGTTAACTGAGCCAAGAATCTGCAACTGGCTAGGTCATAGGTCCTTAGGTAGAGCCTACTACTATTCTGCTAAATAGATACACTGCTGAACTACCCCCTAAATATTTATCTTTTATTTCTACAGCCTGGTGTTGCTTCCAAACCCTACCAGAAAGCTTCTTTTTGCAGTAGTTAGCAATTCATACAAGCTCACATTTCTTCAAAGTGCAAAGCATAAGAGACTGTGGATTACTCAGCCCTAAATCAGAAATCTGTATCAAAGGTTCTTCCCTAAAGCTCAGGGATCATCATGGAAGGGGTTGAAAAGATTAAACTGCTGTGAAACAGTTTTATGTTTTTAATGTCAGGGTTTTGTATACATGAACTCACAGCAGTTGTACCTACATGAACAGTCTACACAAGTTTGAACCCACCCAAAATTCCAGCATGGATCAGATGGGTCTTAACAGGCTCCCACCCTTAGCTGAGGAACTATTGTCAACTGATGGCTTCTAGAGGAGGGAGAGTCAATTCCCATCATGTTCGGCTTCCAATAGCATGTTCATTTTGCAGTCCATCACCACTGCTCATACAAGCAGTACTAAGTGGGTTTAATGAAGAGCACATGAGTTGAGACAAAAATGTTGATGATAAGGAGTTGGAGGGGAGGACTTAGGGACAGATTTTATTAGAACACACCAATATATGATACTTCAAAGAGTTCTCTGTCAATTATACTCCAACTTCACTTCTATTTCTCTCTACTCAGTCATGTCAGTCATGTATTCTGTCCCACTACTTCAGGAAAACATCTGTGAGCATAAGATGCTTTCTAGATGCAAGGGCTCATACTCCAGGAAAACATCTGTGAGCATAAGATGCTTTCTAGACGCAAGGGCTCATACTCTATTTTCATAAGTCAAAGCACGGCCTGACACTATCTTTTGAGTTTCCAATGTTTATGTACTCACCTCCCATGTAGCACAGAGATCTACTGTCTCAAATAATACTTTTCCATTCTCATCTTTTGTATACATCACCTCTGATGGCTGTAATAGAAGCAATTGTTAAAGAAATCTCAGCAAATACATGCATCCCACACACTGAAGTGGTCTTAGGAATCTTTTGGAAATGGGAAAGTAAATATCTATGAAATAAGTGCACCACAACGCCATCTATCATTGCACAAAGTTATTTAGGCTACATGATGCAAATGGCATACCTTAATTGACATTGGGAAATGAATAAGATAGAGGTCAACATAGTCTAGTTGAAAGTTTCTCAGTGATCTTTGTAGGCCAACTTCAACCAGTTCTGGCTGATGGAATGTACACCAAAGCTGTAGAGTTAAAGAATGGAAGTTATCTTAGGTTAAAAATAATCAGAATTGAGAAATTTTGTAATGAGTTGAAAAATAACCATAGGGGCATACTATTTATTTCACTTGGGCTATTCGATCTGATCTATCTATGTGAACTTCAGAATATCACTGGTTACTAATAGTCAATCCAGTTAACAGTAGAAAGACACTATTAAAGGGGAGAAATTTATCAAGTCATATTGTTCAACTCTCTGAATCATAAGTAGATGCTACAAAGCTAAATTTCTAAAAGTGTCCTCAATTTTGTGGAAATATGTTAGCATTTGTTTATTCATATAAATCATCCAAAATATGCTATAGACACTTAATAATAGTACACAAAATTTCATGAATTGGATAGATGCTGTTTAACATTCAATGAACTCTGATATTCTGTTATTTTCAGTAGGAAAGAAAAATATGAATATTCTAAATGTTCAGGATATTCTAAGCCACCCAATGTATAAGGAAAATGCTAAATTGATCAAAGCTATTTCTGAACTCACAGATAAGACTGAATTATAGTGTATTAGCCTGGGCTCAGGAAACAAAAGGATTTGTAAGCCATACATTTGTAGAGAGTAAGAAGCCTATGTTTCTCTGTGATTGAAACTAAGCCTTATATGTGGTACCTATGTGGATAAATGTTAGGCCAACTAGCACAATTCACCAGGTAGTAAGGCAATGGTATATTTTACATTTTTTACATCACATTTTATTAATCCTTACACTAACATATTATACACATAATACCTTTGTAGTGAGAAATATGTCTTCTCTCTTCACAATACCATCTGCAATCTTGCTTCAAATAGCCTGTCCTGTCTCTTTTTCATTTTGGTAAACATAGGCAGAATCAATATGGCGGAAGCCAGTATCTATTGCTATTTTAGCAGATACCAAAATCTTAATCTTGGGAACCTAGAAGAGGAAGTAAGGGTATGATGCAAATGTCTTGTCTTAATCAGTTCTCTGTTGTTAAACATCCTTTGAACTACCTCCAATATCTGGGACTTACAGTGTGAATTTGAACATCATGCTGGAGACTCATAATTAAATGATAGTGGATTAGTTCTGAGAATGGGATTTCTCCCTTTTCATTTCCATAAGGCTTTACAGAACTTTCAGTGAGCAACAGTGAAATATGTAGGAAGAAACAATCACTTTCACAAGAGTTTACACTTACTTATTGTGGGGTATGCAGCAGAGAATGCTGCTTAGTCACAGGTTTAAGCCAATAAAAAAGTCTTTATTAGCCAGCCAGTGGCTACAGTGGGTGTTCAGGATCTCATTGAGGCACTGAGCCTTCTTCAGGGTGAGGTTTTAAGCCCCAAAACATATCTTAGGTTGACATACATCATTTAACAAGAACAGTTAGCCAGAAGCAGAACTACAGAAGCCAAACAGCATGGTTAGTGCCTTTAGGGTCTTTCCCAGAAATATGACTCATCTCAACCAATGGGCAACTTTCACGTCCAACAGTGTACAGCTATTTCTCTGGCAATGGTGTCTAAAAAACCAGCAAGTACGTTTATCCTCCCCCAGCTGACTGGATCTTGGCAAAGTCAGTTTTCCAAGAGTTTGCCTGGGTGTTGGTCTCTCATTTGGACCCATTTCTAGGTAAGACCTCTCTGTTTTAGATCCACTTGAGCATAAATCTACCATCTGGCTGAGACATCCCACTTTAGGCTATCTCGTGTAGATATAACATACCTTGATTGGAGCAACTCAGAAAGTTTTGTGGACCCCAGATGAGTAGTATGGTGAAAGTCAGAAACAGAATAGTCCTGCCATTGTTCCTAGGGGAATGATCTTTCTCCCTTGTGTCTTCCATCAACCTGTGGGTTTGAGCTATCCACTTTTTCTTTACCATGGGGTCTCAGGCAATATCCGGTCATGGTATTATCATTAGAATATAACTAGGTCCCACTGGTCTTAGGGCTGTTTTTTGGGCAGCCAGATCAGAAGCCCAGCAGTGGAAGACATCAATTTGAAAGGGGAGCCAAATAGCCTTTAGGAGGGTCAAGATTTTTTTTTAATATCATTTTTCCCATTCGTGAGAAGTCCTCTTTCTCTATTGATCATCCTGTGGACATAGTTGGTAATAAAAGAATATTGACTGATGGTCTGTGTATATGGTGGTGGATTTTTCTTTTCCCCATCTGAAAGTCTTGGTTAGATCAATCAGTTCTGTTCTCTGGGCTGAGGTACTTGGCTTGTTTAAAGTAATTATGTCAGCTCTCATGTACCAGGTTTCATCTTTCATCTTCTGACAGTCATGGATGAGGACCTATGTCATCAGGCAAGAGTCGAACTGAATTGATAGTAGTGGGTTTCTCAAACCAGACTGGAGGGTGGGCCAGAGTAGGGCCTGTTACTGGATCACAGTCATTAGACAATGTTTAGTTCTCTTCAGAGGAGGGTCTCAACTGTGTCTTGGAGTGCTGTGAATATAAGATCTTGACCTATAGGTTAGCTTGTTTGTTTTCTTTTATGAAATCAGCAGTAGCTACCATAGCTCTTAGACAACTGGGTCATCCTGTGGCTATAGGATCCTATCATCTGAACACGTATGACATAGGGTATTTCTATGGCCCCAAAGTTTGGGTGAAAACCCCTTTTGTGTTTTGTTTAGTCAGCCCAGATTAGAGGCTTAGTGCCCCCCCTAGCTCCTTATGCTGGTGCATAGAGGCTTTACTATTTCCACAAATTCTGGTATCCAGAGACAAAAATATTCGGTTGCACCTAGGAACGCTCAAATCTATCTCTTAGTCTTTAGAGTTGGGATCTGAAGAATGGCAGTCATCTTACTCTAAGACACGTTTCTTTTGCCTCTCTTCAACTAGTAGCCAAGATAGGTATCATTTTACAAAGTTGGGCTTTCTTAACCAACAGTCTGTGGTCTAAGGTTTGTAACTCTTGCAGCAGTCCCTCACTGGTCTTTTGTGGTCTATTTTCCCAGGAAACCTCTGAAGGAAAGGCAGGAAGTCTGTATCTAGTGTCTCTAAATCCTGGAGCAACCTGGTCCAAGTATGTTGCCTACTTTATCCTCCCACTGGCTCTGTCTATTTAAAAGTAAAGATGGGGTTACTCACCCTTGTCAATGGGAGGCTGAAGAACACAACTTTCAGGTTCAAGACAGTGTATACCTAGTACTCTGAAAGAATATGACTCATGAGAATCAGAGGTTCCAGGTTTCTTCATAGGAGGAAGAGGTGTATTCCAGGGTGACAGGCAGGGAACTAACATACCTGTCTCTTTAAGCCAGGAAATGTGGACTGTGATTTTCCCTTCTGCTTCTAGAGTCATTGGATATTGTTTAATCTGGAAGGAGTTCAAACTGGTTAGTTGAACAAAATTATATGAGCTTAGTGTTGGGCCAGTCCTAGGGAGTTGATTTCTTCTGACAGAAGGTGCAACACCAACATTTTGCTTGGCATCTGTAAGTCTAATTGTGTCTCATAGTCAGAGAATGTGATGGTGGCTTTCACTTTATGCAAAATATCTTGTCCTAATCAATTCTCTGTTGTTAAACATCCTTTGAACTACCTCCAATATCTGGGACTTACTTACATCTTTAAGTTTTTAAATAACTTTTGTAACTTTTATCTAGTATCAAGGGCCAACTGGGTTACAATGGATATCTTTTTAGTAGGTGTCTTTAGTCCTTTAAAAGGTACTTAGAAAAAATTGTTTAAAGTCTTCCTGGTTAGTGTTGGACAGAAGGGAAAAATCACAACAAGCTGTCTTGTCTTGCAGTAATGCTCCTACCCAGCCCAAGTGACTTTTATTTTTTTGATGGTGTTGTTTGTTTGTTTTTACTTTTTTCAGAGAATTGTGGGTTTTATGGATTATTGGCTTAAAATGAGCCATAAATCATGAAAGAAATGAGTGTAACTATCTTTTTTCCTTCAGGCTCAGCCCAGGGGAACTTTCACCTTTTCTGGAGCTGTTTAGAGCAATAAGGGAGCAGAGCAGAGGGAATGCTCACCTGGTGGAACTATTTTCCCCTTCCTGTGTGCATTCCTCTTAGATGGCAGGGATCCCTGGATGAAAGGCCTAACCTCTGAGCTCCTCTACACAGGGATCAACCTTGACCATGAACAGGAGTCAAGCAACAAAAGAAGCAAGCCCTCCTGGACCCTGGATCGGCAGCCATGTGCTAACGTAACTTTATACAATTGTGTTATTTTCACATATTACCTCTTAATCAGGATATCACCCAAATAATTGAGACTCTATTATATTATTGGTCAAACAGGCTTCACAACACAAAAACTGAGCAGCTATTACTCTATTCCTAACCCATTAAAGTAATCTTGTTTCCCCCCAGCATAAATCCCAGAGATACTTGCACTTTGTGACTTTCCTGAATATCTCCTGGTCTCTCTTGTACCTCTGCCTATTCCTCAATCTTCCTGTTTCCTATCATTAACTCCTCTTTCCCTGAATAGCAGGAAGTCCACCCTATCCCCCCCCCCTTCTCAGTGACTGGTGGTAAGCTGTTTTATTAGCATATCAGGGGACAATTGGGGAGCAGTGTTTATACAACACTGAGACATGACAATCTAAATACAAGGATTGCAACCAGATACGGGGGTGTACAGAAATCAATATTGTAGACATAGCAACCTTATGTCTACTACCATGTCCTACCTCTTTTATGTGCCCAAACAGAAGGCAGCTTAACCAAATTTACCTCTGGAGGTGACAGACCAGGTGATTTTCTAACTTGTTTGTTTTGGGGGTATAGGTGTCATATCCCCTGAAATTTTAGGCAGCAGCTAATCAAAGGGAGTCTTCCAGACTCGGAACATCTCAGGTTCTGAAGTTCCCCCCCCCCCAGGAGTCCTCTGACCACTGCACATTTCCTCTCTCCAACGGGCTTTGAGATCCCCCCAATTCCTTGAGGTTTGGTCTGTGGGACCTCAATGGACTGTCCAGAAATATTTCAGGGTATTCACCAGAGAAAACTACCCGGACATAGGTTTAAGCCCATAGAAAGCCTTTATTAGCTGACTGACTACCACACTGTATGCTCAGAATCCCATTGTAGCACCGGGTCTTCTTCAGGATGAGATTTTTTTTCCTTTATTTTTTATTTCTTCAAGTTACATCTCAATCGCAGTCCCCTCCCTATTCCCCCTCCAGTCCCACCCTCCCACCCTCAACCTCCCATCCTCTTCCCTTTTTTTTTTCTTTTAAGTTTAAGGTATATCTTATTTCCTCCTACAGTTTCCCCTTTCAGTCCAACAAATGGCTCTTTCTCTTATAATAATAAATACAATACAGTACAACAGAGGTAATTAGGCCACAGTTATCAGGGTTATATGGCTTAACGTACATTCCCAATGACCAGTCCATATGTATTTGGTACCTGACTTTAACATTCTACTATCTAACCAAAGGTCTATATCTGACTCAACATTCATACTAATTGCAACACAATTTTAAAAGTATCTTTTTAGATGTATAACACTCTCTTGACTCCTAAACAACTCAAAATTTAATTATGAGACTTTATCTATCTGTTCTTCAATCACCTCAGAGTCCTGAGAGGGATATATATATCTGATTATATAGGAAGTACAGGGTCTTCAGCTTCCCAAACTAAGAAATGACATACCAGTGGCTGCCTGGACAGTTCCCATTTTCTCTCCATACATTACAGCATCGCTCTTCAGTTGTTTGGCCCTGCTTCTCTGACAGATATTGATTGTAGAGCAGGGGTTATGAAGGACTTACCTACCCTGTCTTGGCAGAGCTAGGCTGTCGACTTACCTGCTTCCAGGTTTTGTCCTTTTTGGACAGCATTCTGTCTACAGTTGGAGCAATGGGCTTTTCCTACCAAGAGATAGGCTTGCGACTAATTCAATCATCTCCCACTGGAGATTCTTCGATGCTCATCTTCTACTTGGAGGAGAATAGGGGGGGTGTCAGGAGTTGATATGTCTTGATATAAAAAAATCTAAAGTTACGAAAACATCTTTGAATGCCATATTCTGTCGCGTCCCCCTCGACCAGCAAGGATGACGCAACTCACAAAAACTCTTCTCCAGCAGTTTATTCAGGTCCCTTGAAAACAGTCTTCCGAATTCCGAATGCCCAGACAGACCCAACCCACAGGCTAAATACTAAATGAACAGTCAATCAAGTAAAGCCATGTAGTGCTATCCTAGAGGCCCACGTATGTGGAAGCAAGCCAGATCAGCGGTCTTTGCCAAATATGAACTTGTTTATCATCGAGAGCGCTCACCGTCGGGCTGGTGGAAGGCAGAGACCGGCGCCATCTTTAGGGCGCGGCACATCGCAGCTCTCTACAGTTCCCCCTTTTTTATTTTTTCTAAAGTTGGTAGAAGTCCCTGGAAAGGCTTCGTAATCCCTCTATCTGGGGATCTCACGGTGGGCCTGAGCCTGTAGGAGGGCGGTGCTCAAACTCTTACCCGTCTCTGGGTCAGCCTCCCCACTCCGGACTGCCCTGTCTTAGGTGGCTGAGACTTACCCGTCAACTCCGTCACTGACTTGCCAGACCCTAATATCCGTGGAACGAATACCTCAGTGGGCAGGGACCATGCTTAGTGAAGATTTACTTCATGGCAGTGACCCATGCCTGAGGGGACTGGCCCGCCTCAATGGCGACAAGGGCTTGTATAATCATGGCTGCATTACGCTTTTGTGTGGTTCTCATTTTGTAGATGCACCATAGGCAAACAAGAGAGGCTAGTATCATTAGTATCGCCAAAGAGCCTACGCCTGCCCATTCCTTAAGATGATCCATAGCCGTCTGTATCCAAGAAGTCAAGCCAGTAGCCAGGCTCAGATCCACCCGAGTGGAGTTGATGTGGACAATTGTCGCTCTCAGCTCTCTCATCAAATTTTCAAATTCAGCCGACCAATCCTGTAAGAGGAACTTTGACAATTGTCTAGACAAATTAGCAGCCTTTGTATAATTTTGATATTGCACGGAAGTAACACACAAACCTTGCAATTTCCACTCACACCCCAATTGTGCTAGTTGCCATAGAGAATCAATCTGTTCTTGTATTAAATCTATGCGTTGATTAACTATCATAAGATCTCCTTTGAGATGAGAATTCATAGAGGTCTGAGTATCCAATGCCTGTGCCACAGTGGCTGAGATGTTATTCAGGGCATTGGCAGTCTGTATAGAACTAGACAAGGCAATAGCTGAGGCAGTAGCTCCCACAGCACCAACAGTGATAGCAGTAACAATAGCTGCAGTGATGCCAAAATCTCTTTTAAACCTGAATAGCATCATGGTATTAGGGGCCTCTACAGGAACTGGTAAATATCGAGGCATTCTAGTCACCACAGCCACAGGAAAGGCTGTGGCATTCCAGCATAGAGCATAAAAACATGTGCCCGGAGTGCATACTAACTTTTCTTCACCCAAGAATGCACTCCCATTACCTACAATCCACAGAAAAGGAGGCCAGAGACACACTGGCGAAGCTGAAAAGTTCTTGTTGCGGTAAGAATGAAACAAAGAATTCCAAGTCCCAGAGCCACTACCACTAGAAAAATCCAATTTGGTAGTGGACCCTAGGGAAAAATTACCTCTTTGATAAATTCCTCCCCCAAGCATAATGACAGGTCCCAAATCCATGCAACTTCCATTTACCCCACACAAAAGCCACAAATCAAAAGGATTGGTGGCAGTCTGCTGAGGATCCCTAGTAGATATATCAAGCATTCCTGTACAAGACTTATTCACTATATTACTAATCATGGGGCTAAAGGAAAAATAATCTTGTTGAACCCAAACTGCTCTGTGCTCCTGACATCCAGTCCAGGGAAAAGGTCCTTCCTCTCCTGTGGATCCTCTACAAAAAGGTGCCCAGCGTGGCTGTCTGGGGGGGTCCCGTCAGAGACTCGTGTGGGCCACCATCCTTCAAGACGAGAACCATTGCCTGAAAACAAACCACCACTCCTACCCCCAAACCTCAGTTGTGGTAAAAAATCTGCTGACTGCTGAGACAATTTAATGCATTTTGTATCATCTGACCTATTGAAGCTCATTAAAAAGCACATCCCTCTCAGGTCTCTGAGGTGGTTGAAGAATAGATACCTAGAGTCTCATAGTTAAATTTTGAGTTGTTTAGGAATCAAGAGGGTGTTCTGGATCTAAGAAGATATTTTTAAAATTATGAGGCAAGTTAGTAAGAAAGCTGAGTTAGATATAGAACTTTAAACTCATGGAGATGGTTAGATAGTAGAATGTTAAAGTCAGGTGCCAAATACATATGGACTGGACATTGGGAATGTATGCTAAGCCATATAACTCTTATAATCGTGGCCTATTTATTTCTGTTGTTTTGTATTGTATTTATAGTTATAAGAAAAAGAACCATTATTTGGACTGAAAGGGAGAGCTGTTGGGGGAAAAAA